>BTPG01000002.1:327303455-327422573 GCA_036245525.1 Semisulcospira habei
TGGAATGTTACCTTATCAACACTATGACGAAACCACAAAGTATTTTGCAGGTGGAAGGATTAGAGATAAACCAGCAAACATTGCGTGCAAAGATCTACATCTGTATGATGTTAGGATCGGACAATACCTTACAAACAAATACGCACTGTGGCTAGACCTTCGTAGTACAGATGATGATTATCTTCATGGGTCAGGGCGAACTGTCGAGAATGGTAGTGATGGAATAACAATTCAGATACAAAAGAAGGTTGAAACTGCTGCAGTCATAAACATATATTTGTATCTAATTTATGACGCACAACTCAATATACAAGACAGTAGACTGAGTGGACACATATATTAAAATTATATTGTGTATTAAAATGAACCGGAGCTTAATGACACTCGATCCACACTGTGGCTTATTTGTTGGTGCCACAGGGTGTGGGAAAACTGAATTTGTACTTGACTTATTACAAACAAGATACATCCACCATTTTGAAAACATTGTAATATTTTGTCCTACTATCAAACACAACAAAGCTTATCACAACCGTTTATTCATTTGGACTGACAGCAACATATACTTAGTTGACCCTGAGAAGAAACTGAATGACTACCTACAATATTTTTACAAGCAATTTGAAGGACAGCCAACCTTGTTTATTGTTGATGACTGTTCTGCAGAGAAAGACATTGTCAAGAAGAGAAACACTCTAGCAGAACTTGCCTTCAGTGGCAGACACGCTAATGTAAGTGTATGGATTCTCACTCAGAAATATAATGCTGTACTGAAAGATTTTCGAGAACAGTTAAAGTTTATCTGTTTGTTTTACTGCAAGGATCGTGACAGCTTTGAAGACTGTCTCAGAGAAAACGATGTCATCCCAAATAAGCATGAACGTGATGATGTAAAAAATAAACTAAAATCAACTAAGCATCTAAAGCTCATTTTAAAGACAGATCAGCCCACAGGGTATGGGTTAGTAAATTAATTTTTTTTTTTTTAAATAACAATATAAATGAACCCTGATGAAATCCTTCTATTGAATGATATCAATGCTGTAGAGAACAAAGACTTAGACTCTAAGAAACAGCGTCTTTTGTCTGTAATTGTCTCAGGCAAATCAAAGGCTTATCTTGGGAAACAATACATGACAGACGACATAGAATCTCTTACCTCTGACGAGCTAATCAAGCTTCATTCAAAATATGAAAACCACATCGCTTCACTAATGACACGTGATTTGAGTCGATCTCTTGTATGTCTATACACAAAAGCAGTGAGTCACTTTCTACCTGTGGATAGTGACAGTCTATCACACGACCTTGAAAGCAATCCTATTGTTTCAAGTTCAATTGGCAAATTAGCATGTATCATGTTTTACAAGTTCGGAAATTACCTTGCACCTGTCGTAACATTGCTTGTTACCGGGAGTCATATTGATTTTTCTAAAATAAATTTTACTGCAGAAGAAAATGGACGAAACCCAGACGACTCCACAACCGAACCCCGACCCTGTTTTGACACAGGTTCAAACTGTGACGAAGACTAAAAGTCCAGGCAGGGTTGAGGCTGGAAAAAGATTAGCCGAATATAATAGGCAAAAAAAATTACAGCTTAAGGCACAAACAGAAAAGACTCATGTGACTGACCAGGCGTCAACACTGTCACTACCGACAGGACACCCTCATCAAAGTGAGAGACAAACAACTAAGCCTGACCCCCGCCCTGACCCTGACCCTGAAACAGCAAAATATGTAGTTGCCGGATTTGTTGTCGGATTTGGTTACGTAGGTTATCAATTATACAAAAAATACAAACCACAGACTCGTACAGTGACCAAAAAATCAGACACTCCAAAAACAAAACCAGAAGTCGCCACATTACCAGTAACATCCAAAGCCGTTGACCCATTTTATATGCAGTAAATAAAAATATTATTTTAATTTTTCTTGCCTTAGAAAATGAATGACTCCAAAAATTTAATGAACCTTGTGTATCACTCTGCCATTATCAGTGGATTAGCAGTAGCTTATTCTATGCTGGGGAAAAGTCTACTCAAAATGAAATCAGCAGACTTGAGTAGACTCGATTTCGAAGACAGCGCTAAGCTAATTGTAGTTGTTACAGCGTCGATTGCGACAAAAGACTTTCTTGTCAAGCAGGGAATTATTCCTGAAAATGTTTCTATGTAAATAAAAATAATATGGCGACGATAGCTATTATGATTGGAGGTGCTATGGTTAATGCATTGGCTTTCAGTGGCTCTAATTATCTCTTTTCAAAAATGGGTAGAGAAGAATCAGCAGAAGAATTGAAACGTCACAATGAAGCGTCAGAAAAATTAGCACAAGCCCAGCAGGATTATGAGAAGAATAGAATTGAAAAACTTGATTTCATCAATGAAAAACTCAGGCTTGAAGGCCACGCTCAACATACGTTTTCAAATACAGACGAAGCAATCCGTGAATACTATCTTGTCACAGGTGAAGACATGTCTATCCCAAAACCAAAACTAAGTGACTATTACAAACCAAGCACACAACAAAGAAACGGAGAGATAATCTTTGTTCTAGTGGGAATGACATTTGTTTATTTTACAGGAGTTTTCATTGCTAGAAAAAATGGCAGCCGAAAATAAACTATCAAAAATATATTACTCTCCATCAGGCTATTGGAAAGGAGCAACAGCTATTGAAAAATTACATGCCGCTGTGGGCGGAGATATAACACTCAATCAAGTCAAGCAATGGTTACAGAGACAGGCAATTTGGCAGATATATCTCCCTGCTCCAAGAAAGATATCTAGACCTCATTTTGAAAACACTACCCCAAATGACACACACCAAATGGACCTTTTGTTCTTACCACATGACACAATAAGAAAGAAACGATACAAGTATGCATTAACTGTTGTAGACATTGCTTCAAGGTATAAAGACGCTGAACCCATATCTGACAAAACAGCCAGTACAGTTGCTACTGCATTAACAAAAATATATAGTCGAGGCCCTTTAAGATACCCCAGACTAGTGCAAGTTGATGATGGATCAGAATTCAAAGGTGCTGTTAATCAGTTATTTGCTAAGCATGGTGTACTGGTCAGACGCGGTATTCCAGGTGTACACAGATCACAGGCAATTGTAGAGAACTTCAACAAACAATTATCAGAAAGACTTTTCAGTTACCAGTATTCTAAGGAACTCATGCATGACACCCGTAACACTGAGTGGGTTAAGAGATTACCACATGTGATAAAAGCAATGAATAATGAAGGCCATGTAAAGCCTGCTAATGCTATTAAATTGAAAACAATTACAGAGCCAAAAACAATGTCAACCCCCGCACCGCTTGCGCCTGACACAAGTTTATTTACTAAACAGGTAAGATATTTATATCAGCCAGGGGAGGCTGAAAATGACGTAAAGCGCAGGGCGACAGACCCCATCTGGTCAACATCTGTTCATAATATAAAAAAAATAATTCCCGGCGCAGACGCAACAATATATTATCTGAATGACCCTGCACCCCAGAGGGCATTTGTCAGAGAAGAATTACAGATTATTCCCTCAGACACCGTTACTCATTTCAGTAACTAAGTCGTCAATTAATTCATCAACCAGTTCGTCAACTATTTCTTCAGATAACTTGAGCCTGTAATGACCTGGTGCATAAGCTTTTTCTTTAGTGTGAAACACTCGTTTCGTGTCTCCAACTGCAAGTGACTTCTTATGTGTTTGGATCATTTCAAGATTGTGTCTATTTGATCTCAGTGACTTGTTTGGATAATCAGGCATCAATGCACCATCTAACACTTGCTTGTAATGTTCATGACGTATGTCTTTATTTTTTATTGCTGTTTTCTTGATACCTTTGGCTTTCGACTGACTACCTTTCTGGTGCAGTATAGAATACATTTTTGACCTCAGTCCAACATACTCAACTATTGGCACACCATTTAGTTCATCTTTAAACTTACCAGGCACTTTCTTGTTTTGTGTGCTGAACAGCGGGTGGTCTTTAGGATAGTCAGATGTGTCATACATGTGTAACTCTGTTTTCATGTCTTCATAAAAGTCTTCAGTACACACATCAATGATCATAGAGTCAGTGTCAGTGTATAGCAGACGGCAGTCAGGATACTTTGGTTTGAAGTAATCATAATAAAATTCAAGCATCAACAGTTTTGACAACTCAAGAATTGCCATACCAATGAATACTGGCTTGTCCAGTTTAACAATCTTTTTTTTGAGTGACACTGCATACAATGATGAATGAAATTCTTTGTACCCTGTGTACTGTGGCTTGCCTGTAAGTTTAATAGCACCCAATTCAGTTGTGACCAGTCTCACATCTTTTCTGTGATGAGGATTTTCCATAGTCTTGCCAAAACAGGCATTGTTCATAAGCTTAAAGAAGTCTTTGTCAAATGCAGTGTTGCCGTCTCTGGCACGAAGGGTTGTGTTCTTCATTATGTAATCTTTCATGAAAGCACTCTGATCAAATTGAATGCCTCTGTGAACTTTCTTTAGTACTAACCCGTGTCTGATGTAAAACTGCAACAAGCGGTAGTGACAAACGTAATTGAATTTGTCATTCAAATTTGGTACAAGTTTAGTGTCTTCTTTTTTCCCTGTCATACTCATTTTCTCAACAGCTAATGGATAATCATTATGGTAATCGTGTAGGTGGTGTGGGTACTCCAGGTCTACTTCAAAGATCCAACCCTTCGCGTCGTTTCGGTCAAGATTCATAATATTGTTTGTTAACCCTGACTCTGTTACATCATACTGTGACAAATCATACAGACAAAAGTTTTTCAAGGGCAATAACTCACACATTGCCCAGCCATAAAGGTTATTAGCGTCCAAGTACGTAATGAATGACCTTGACCTCGAGGGGTCAAATCCCCGGTCAAGGTCACCATGGGCGTCCAGATATTTGTTGTTGGCCTTGGCATAATTATTTGCTGCAATACTAATACCTCCTCTCAATCCACGTTCCACCATTTCACCCGTCGTACGATCAGACAACAGGTCTATAGATATCTTACTGGATTTCAAAAATGCATCCCATGTCATGCCAGGACTAGTTATGTAACAAGCAGGGTCAAGCTTGTAGTGTAACAAACCCTTTTCACGGTAACTTTCAAATACGTCTGCTAGCAAGCAAACATCAGCTTTCAAGTACTGATCGTGGTAATCACCAATTGTTTGACACCCTAATTTACCCCACGCATCGAGAGCATGTTGATATTCAGAGTCAGAAATGCCTTTTCCAGTTAGTGTAGAATAAAATTTCTCTTTTGGTGGCAGTCTTGTTTCCTCAAACACAACCCAGTGATCAATGTACTCATATGGATAGACACCTTTCTTAACCAAGTCTGACTCAAAATATTTACTTGTTATTGGATACTCAGTCAGTCCTTCTGCCAGACTAGCCAATCCTAAAGACAAATGTTGCATGGAGTCATAAAATGCTAATTTGTTGTCCAATCTAAAAGTCAAGTATTTCTCAGTTGTCTGGGCAATACAACTAATGTTTTTGTATGACTCATCTACAGCCTGCATGATAATGTGTGAATCATACCCTTTGAGATTGTGGAAAAAGATTGGCAGTTTGTATGTCTTGGGATCTGTTTTTAATAACAAGTTACAATTATTATGTGCAGCTCCTCTGTAACGCCCAGTTATGTGATCATGGTCACGAACTTTATCACCCCCCAGAGGTTGTTCGCAAATCCAACACGTCTCAGCTGTATCAAATTTCAGTTTGTCTTCTTCTGTCATTACCAAAGGCATCTGACATGTTGTGAGATATTGTACTACCTGACTATACAGATGTCTCATTTCTGTTAAAAACAGACAAGCTGCATTTTCACCTCTGTAGATAACAGGTTCTGAATGAAGACCGTCTGACCTAACAATAATGTATCCAAAAGAACACACCACTTGGTCACTCAATTTTATAGTCTTTGGTAATGACTCTGGAACAGGACCGTCATACGGAACAACTAATGATTCAAAATCAGCATACACTACAAACGGCAACTTTTGCTGATTCCCATAGTTCTTAAAATACACTTGACTACCAGGATCTGGGTACTTAAGTACAGTTTGTATGTCATCAGCTGACCTGCAGTGTAAAACGTGTTTGTGCGCTACGTTTATGGAGGAGAATCTTTGTAAACATCTTTTACACACTTCCTGTTTGCCATTGTGTTTTGTTGTATGTCCGTGAATTAGACGTGACATATTCCTGATAATTGTGTAGTGAAAGTTATTGTCATCACCGATTAATAACATGTCAACATGTTTATCTTCTGACTGCCCGTAGGTTGGTGCAATTGGAGATACTCTAATTGGCTGTAGCTTGTTCTCAGACTGATTATCCCACACATACACATTTACAGATATACCAGGATTTAGTTTTTCAAACAAGTCTATGTCCTCTATTTTAACAGGGAACTCAATGCCACTGAAGTTGAGTTCATTTACAAATTTGGTGTAGTTAGATATACATTCAGGCTTTGATTTTACAAAGTGTAGTTTAGCAAGCACACACCACATGAAACAGAAATTGTCATTGTTCTGAATATTAACAATAGCTTTTTTGTTCGAAACTTCTGTTGGCAGTGGCAACCATGATTTACCTAATATAGGATGATACCTAGACTGCTTTAATTGTAGTTCATGTACATGCCCTTCGTGCCAACCAGACCCCTTCATCTTTGCACTGTCGATTGCCTGGAGAAAGTCAGGTAGTAGTCTGTCTCTAAACACGTTCTCTAATTCCCTTCTTGTATTAACTGTGTGTTGTCTTGTTGATATGTACGATACAATCACTTCACCGTCTACTCTAGTAAATTCTATTTTAGCAACAATCTGAATCTTCACACTGCCTGTGAGAAGATTTTGCTGTATGACAGAAAAAGAGTTTTCTATTGATTGATAGACATTATTAGTATTGCTTATAGGCAAGTTTGTTGTGTGAAACACATTTCTTAAACTAGATGAGCCAGGGTTTTGAACATTGTCCGTCATTTTTATTTGTCCGACAAAATAATAAATGAAAAAATATTACTGCTGGCTCACCTTGTGTAATACCACTTTATTAATTGTAACACTGTCAATATAAACATTTAGTTTGCGTAGTTGTTTAAATATGCTATAACAAACTTCCCCTAACCAACCATAGTTGGTATCATCAACTTTAAAAGTAGGTGTCTTTAAATCAACTGTCATGCGCTCCACATCTGGATGCTCATCGACATAATCCAAAGTCACACTATATGTAGCATATATTTCTGATGGTGCTGAAAGGCTTATGTTAGTCTGTTTGGGTAATATTAAGTCAGTAAAATGCATAACATCTTTGAAACAGTGTGAGATATCAAGCACTTGTATGATTTGTCCGTCTGTCATTTTTATTGGACAAACAAAAGAATAATTGTTATCAAGCAAAATCATGTTGTCTAGGAAATTACACTGAATAGTAATTTTTTACGTTTGCACCATTCAGCATGTATTTTCTGTTCATGGTCAATGACAAAAGGGACGTAATCACTTGGAAAGATTCAACCTTTATACAGTTGTCTCCCATAGACTATATGTGACTATATGTTTGCAATGGAGTATTCATTGAGGATAATGTTCCGGCTGTGACAGTGAACAGTGTTTGTGTGCCAGGTATGTTCATTTGTAGTCTTAGCTCAGTGACATGTCTCTGTGTGTGTGTGTGTGTGTGTCATTGGATTATGCAGAGATTCAAAAATCTTTACAGTTGACTCAAACCCGATTAAAAACAGTGGCTCTTGAGAATCTCGCCATGCTCATAAAAATCTGTGATCCAGTGGGCTACATGTGAGAACATGTTCTGTGTGTTTGTGTATACATGTTCTGTGTGTTTGTGTGTGTGTGTGTGTCAGTGCGTGTGTCAGTGCGTGTGTGTGTTTGTCTGTGTGTCAGTGCGTGTGTGTATGTGTGTTATGTACCTCTAACAAAACCTGTTTGGCTCAAATAGCTTGTTTTCAAAGTGACAGTTGGCACTGGAATTGAAACGTGGGTAGTGTCACTGCACCTCGCTGAAAGCTGAAAAGCAAATAACACGCTAGCTGGCAAACAAAACCTGTTCGCCCAGACAGGGGTGGGGGGTAATGGGTGGCCCGGTATGTCCCATTGTGAGAAAAGTGTGTGTGTACGTATGTGTGTGTGTGTGTGCGCACGTGCGTGCGCGTGTGCGTGCGCGTGTGTGCGCGTGCGTGCGCGGGCGTGCCCTGTGTGTGTGTGTGTGTGTGCGGGCCCTGTGTGTGTGTGTGTGTGAGTGTGTGACTAGTCACTTTCGGTGCTAACAGGTACCTACAGACGGCACCAAGGGTAACAACACAAACATTGAGTAAGCAGACGACAGGCCCATTCAGCCAAACAAAAGAGCGACGACATTATCGCTTGAATATTATGTCGAAATTTTTATTCATAAATCTTGGGGGGGTCCATAAGTTGGGCAGAGCATTCGAAACTGAAATGCTAATCTGTCAAAAGCATGTCGCCAAGTTTCAAAACTTACTCATAATGAGGGCCCTGAGAGTATAGCTGACTAAAACGTTTTACAACGGAAGTCAAGCCTGGAGTCTTGGCGGCTCTTGAGGATCTGTTGTTTATGTACTCAGTCGGGTGTCTGTTTAATGCAGTGAGTAATGTGTCTATTTTCAACTTGAAAGCGCAGTTACATATACACCACCCACGGGCGCGTGAACTACAGCTCGAGACAGGCATCAGTTATGCACCCAAAAGAAATATCTTACAATCTGTGTGTGTGTGTGTGTGAGTGTGTCCGTGCGTGTGTGTGTGTGTAGTTATATGTGTCTGAGTGTGTGTCCGTGCGTGTGTGCGTGAGTGCGTGCATGCGCGTGCGTGCGCGTGTACGTGCGTGTGCGTGAGTGCGCGTCAGCGTGCGCGTGCGTGTGTGTGTGTGTGTAAGATATCACTTGTTAGTTTTCCAACTGGCTGTTTTTAGTGCAGAGTATGACCTCCGTTTTGATTTCTCGGGAACCAGTCATAAGTATATATGAAGTCGACTTCACAAAGCCTTAGGCTTATTCATAGAGTGTCAGGTCTCGTGGCGCGCTACTGTGTCAGCGCGTAGCAACGATAAGGCAACACAGGTGAGCTGGCTTGCAACGCGTCGTGTCCTGCCTAGAGTACTGGCGACGGGCTGTGTTTACGTATATAGTGGCATTGCGACATCGGTCATATGTGCTAATTAAGAGAGATATAAATACTGAGTGGATTGAAGTATTATTAACACAATGACTGAGTTAACCCCTTAAGTATTATTTTTGATTTTCATAAAAATGTGGCTGTTTAAATAATAATGATTTAGGGAGTAACTTCCAATAGTATTTACTCTGTGCGGGAGACATGGAAAATGAAGGGTCAAAAACTTATAATCAAGGGGGTTAACTCAGTCATTGTGTTAATGCTGGTTCAGACCACTCAGTATTTATATCTCTCGAGCTTAGAGAGGACATGCACACCAGAATTTATTAAAATTCAAAGAAAATGAAAAAGAATAAGAACAATACAATTTAGTAAATTTTACTTTCAATCAAATAAATTTATTAAGTTGAAAAGTTAATAAATTGTATTGTTCTAATCCTTTCTCAGCATACTTCTTTCTTTCGTTGGATGTTGTTTGACAGCTTCGTCCATCTGACCTTTCAACACTTTGGCTTTTACCCGTGAATCTCCACATATCATTATCATTGATTTTCTTCATTGACCATTATTCTAATGACTCGTTTACTTCTACCTTGAATCTTGTCCTGGCGGATGACGCGAAGTGGCGTGGTCTTTTCGGCCTCTTTTGGATCCTCTGGTTTTTCTTCTAATGTGATGAAGTTGACGTTGTAGCTGATCCGGGTATTGCCTCTCATATGTCCGATAACCACACTCAGTTTGCCCTCCCTGTAGTGACACACACACACACACACACATTGTGAATGTGCAAGAACCAATTCACAGAAAAAAAGAAAGAAAGAATGGTGCACTTTGAACCTCTTTATAGCCAACATCCATCCATTGTTAATAAAAACAATAATACCCACCTAAACAGCTGTAGGTAATCAAATTCAGATCATATAGATCCCCTCCCCCACCCCCACCCCACCCCCCCCCCCCTCCCTTTGCTGCCAGACTACTATAAAATGAATTGTTCTCTCAAATGTATTTTTTTCGAAAAATACTTACCGATGACATTACTGTTAGGAATAGTGTCTTGGCTAGCATAATTTTAGCCAAAATTGTTGTGTACCTACATACATGGCAGGGGAGGCAACAAGGGGCGCGATAGCCTAGTCCGTAACCCGAGTAGCCTCCCTTTCATCCCCATCCGGTCACGCGCTCACGGGATTCCCGCCTGTTTGTTTACTTAGCGGACCAGCGGCAAGCGGGGCAGGTGGGAGGGTCATCCGAGTAATGTCATCGGTAAGTATTTTTTGAAAAAATACATTTTTGAGAAAAATTTGTTTGTTTCCTCAAAATACATTACTGATGACATTACTGTTAGGAAGAATAACAAAGAGGAGGTGGGTGCCACTTATAACGCCCCTAAGCCCTAAATACTGCCTACGAGACCCTGGAGCAACCTCCCGATAATTTTAGCTAAGATTTACCAATGGCAGCTGTGGTGCTGAGAGGGAGTGTTGCGCCACTGCGATGTCTCCCACCAGCAAAAGGTGCTCACACTGGCTGGAGAGGTCCCTCAGGTAGAATCGGGCGAAGGTCGACTCTGCTCGCCAGCCCACGGCCACCACAATGTCACTGACAGCGCAGTTGCGGTCAAAAGCGAGGCTTGCGGCCATGGCTCTGACCTCATGCGTCCTGATGTTCATTCGTTTGGATGCATCAGGGGCTAGGTCCTGGTAGGCGGAGCGTATCACCCATCGGAGCCAGGAGGATATCGTCTGGGATGAGATGTCATTTCTACCTGGGGACAGAGGGAGGAATAGGCGGGTGCGTCCCCTGCGCGGCGGCTTGGTCCAGCGCAGGTATACACGTAAGGCTCTCACCGGGTCCTAATGCCTGGTCTCTCGGGCAGAGCCTGCATCCCTCAAGGGTCGAATGGTGACCATCTGTGGGGCGGCCAATGGAGACCGGGTCTTGGCTAGGAAAGCCGGGTCGGGCAGCAGTTTACAGAGCCGTCCGTCCGGAACTGCAAGCATGAGGGACGTGCTGACAGAGCGTGCAGCTCACTGACCCTGGAAGCCGTGGCGAGGGCCAGTAGGAAGCAGGTCTTCCGCGTCACATTGGGTAACCGAGCCATCTGGAGTGGTTCAAAGCGGTCCGAGTTGAGCCACATAAGCACCCAGGGTAGGTCCCATTGAGGCATCAATGAGCGAAGGGCCGGGCGTTGCAGACCGAAGTGGGCCATAAGATCGGCGAGGTCCTTGCAGTCACCCGGGTCGGGTCGGCCCAAATGCCGGTACATGTCAGCGATCATGGCCAGGTAGCCCTGAATGGTGATTGGCACCAAAAGCTGGTCGGTGAAGAGCCAGAGGAAGAACTCCGGCAGCTGGGGAACCGTCAGGTCCGTGGGGGAGAGGTGGTTGTCATCACACGAGATGCACCGGATTCGCCACTTTCCCTCGTAAACTCGTCTGGTCGAGGGTCTGCGGGCTGTAGCGATAGCTTCCACTGCTGCACTTGAGAAGCCTCTAGCGGCGAGGGTTTGCCACACAACCTCCAGGCGTGGAGGAGTCGTCACTCGGGGCGCGGATGGTACAGCGCCTGCCGCGGTTGCTTGAGCATCATGCGTGGAGTGGGGAGCCGCAGAGGGGGGCCCGTGGCGAGGTCCAGGAGGTCTGTGGTCCACGATTTGGTCCAGCATAATGGGGCCACCAGGAACAGGACTGCGTTGCAACCTCTGTGCTTGAGCAGGACCTTGGGGACAAGCACTGTAGATGGGTAGACGTACGCGACTAGGCTGTCCCATGGGATGGAGAGACCGTTGACTGCCCAGGTGAGCGGGTCTGGAATTGGGGAGACAAAGAGAGGAAGCTGGCGATTCCACCTCATCGCGAAGAGGTCGATCATGGGATTCTCCCATTCTGCACCGATCATCTGAAAGATGTCCGGACGTAGCACCCACTCAGTGTGGAGAAGCTGGCCGCGTTGCGAGAGGGAGTCGGCTAGAACATTCAGATGTCCCGGGATGTGTCTCGCGCGAAGAGCAATGCCTCAATCTTCGCACCATCGGAACATCTGGTAGAGGAGGATGCAGAGGGAGGGGGAGCGTGTCCCGCCCTACTTCTGGATGTAGGCGTCGACTGTGGAGTTGTCTGACAGGACTAGAAGCTTCTGGTGTCGCAGCCGTGACCCCCACGCAACGAGGGCTTGCCAAACCGCTCTCATCTCTAACCAGTTGATGTGTCAGGTCAAGAGGTTCGGGGGGCCATACGCCAGAGGCTGTGGAGAACACCGGTAGCAGGTGTGCACCCCAGCCGGCGAGGCTTGCGTCGATGCAAAGGGACAGCCAGGGTGGAGGCGAGTAGAGGGGAACTCCCGTCGCGAGCCAGTCGGGATCCCCCCAGAAGAGAAGGTGAGGATGGATCATCGGCAGCATCGGAACCTGAGACTCGAGGTCGTCCTTCGAGGGTCGCCAGTGGAGAAGCAGGTGCAGCTGAAGCGGCCGGCAGTAGAGACGTCCTAGGGGAAGTAAATCCGCTGCCGCACTCATCAGGCCCAGGAGTTGAAGCCACACTCTGGCGGGGATAGCCTCCTCTTGAGACACCTGCCGCGCTAGATTCGCCAAATTCTGAATTCGCTGCTCCAGAAGTCGCACTTCGTTGAGGTCGGTGCGAAACTCCATCCCTAGGTGGACAAAGTGGCGAGATGGCGTGAGGTCAGACTTGCCCGCGTTGACCAGGAAGCCGAGTCTGTCAACCAGATCTAGGAGCGAATCTCGGTCCTTCTCCAAGGAGGCCTCTGATTGGTTCCGCAAGAGAAGATCGTCCAGGTAGTTCGACGTGGGGCTGGAAGACGTCCGCCTGGCCCTGGCTACTACGGCGTCCATGATGCGGGTGAACACCCAAGGGCTGAGGTTGAAGCCGAATGGCAGTGCTCAAAACTGGTAGACCACGCCGCCGAAGGTGAAGCAGAGGTAGCGTCTGGCAGTGGGGTGCATGGGGACGTGTAGATACGCATCCGACAGGTCTAGGCTGATAGCAAAGTCCATAGGCTGCACAACAGCGCGAAGGGCTGAGGCAGTCTCCATGCGGAAGGACAGGGCGACGATGAACTTGTTCAGCACGGAGAAGGTGATGATGGGGCGCCACTTGCCGCCCAGCTTGGAAACCACGAAGAGGCGGCTGTAGAAGGCTGGAGAGTCATGCCGCGTCACCACCTCCATGGCGGCCTTCTGAAGCAAGGCGGCGATCTCACTGCGCAGGGCATCGGCTTTGAGCTGGTCCGTCGGCACCGAGGTCCACAGGGGCGAGCGGCGCAGGGGGGAGGGGGGGAGAGAGGGGGGAAGGGGGAGGGGGAGGAGAGGGGGGAGGGGGGGCGGAGACCGAAAGGAGATCTGCAGTCCCTCGGAGATGGTCGATAGAATCCACGGGTCGTCCGGTAGCAGCGACCGCCACACGTCGCTGCGGAGAGCAAGCCTCCTGCCGACAGGAGACCCGGAAGCGGTCGGCGGGGTCGAAAGAGGGAGGCAGTCAGTGGGCCCTGCCTCGCCCGGGCGCTGGGCAGGCCTACGCCAGGCTGGGGCGGGGGCGGGGTGGAGCCGGGAGCGCGCGGGAGCGACCAAAGGCCGGGGTTCAGGGGGGCAGACTGTCACCTCTGGTGAAGGGGCGAGTGGAGGGTCTGACGGACCACAGGCGCGACCCACAGCCTTGCTGGCTGCCTGAAAGCTGGCTGGAACGGCATGGCTGGGCCAAAGGTCCTTGTTAGCGTCCTTCACTGCCTGCCAAGTCAGGCCGAACAGGAGTTCTCCGCCGAGTGGTGCCTGCCGAAGCTGTCTCTTCAATTCGGTCGGAAGTATGCAGGCGTGTAGTAAGGTATCTCGACGCATCAAGTCACAGTTAGCGGCTGCGGCCATGGCGTTGACGGAGGTGTGGTACGCCGCATGGTTGCCAGAGCCAGCCAATTCGAGGATGTCACCCAACAACAGTGAGATCGACGGGTCCCAGGCCTCCTCGACGCGTCGAACAATGGCTTGCATCACCAGGTCCTGGAATCCCGCTGAGGCTAGGGAATTACGAATGAGGGTGGCAGTCAGCTCCACGCCGGGGGCGAGATTACGAGATTATGCAGGCGAGGGGTACCAGCCAGACAGAGCTGGGGAATCCATCTTCGGAAGTGGGCAGGTGAAGGTCTGCGAGTGACCCGCATACCAGCGCTGATGGAAGGAGATGTCCAAGTCCGCCGGCCACTTGGAGTCGGAGAAGAATCCTGAATCGCCCAAGTGGCCCTGCTGCAGATGAGCGGAGAATGCGTCGCGCAGGTCCCGGAATCCAGGAGGCTGGGGAAGAGACTTGAACCGCTTGGTCCGCCGCTCAGCGACTATGAAGGCCGAGGCTTTCCTCTTGAGGGGGGAGGGGGGAGGTGGGCAGTCCTCTGCGGCGAGACATGCAGTGATGAGGTGCGCCGCCTCGCCCAGGGCCCGGAGAGTCTCCATTCTATGGCCCAGGGTAGCCGGCTGCGATCCTGTGTCATCCCGACAGTGCGAGCGTCTGGGAGATGTGGAGCTGTCATCTCTGAGAAGTGCTGACACCGAGTCTTCCGGGGCCAAGCTGAGGGCGTCATCCTCTAAACGCTCAGGGAGGTCACGGGGAAGCAACTCTGCTCTACGTCGGTAAGTGGAAGTCTCGCTAGCGGCATCCCGTCTAGTAGTCGTCGCGCTGGGAGGTGACCTTCTCACCTGAGAGCGGTGCCGTGAGTAGTGAAGTGAGGTTAAGTCCCGCGAAGTCCTCCGCGAAGCGGCTGTACTGTGACATGATGACCGGCAGTCACGCGGAGAGTGGCTGCGACAAGGGGAACGCGGTAGCCTTGAGCGGGAGTGATGCCAAGGCTGGTGTCTAGTCGGAGAAGCCGAACGTCTAGGCCGGCGGGGCGAGGAGCGATGCGACGCACGAGCAGTCGGTCCAGGCTTCGAAGGATGCGCCATGGTAGGACGATGAACGGGGGCGGCATCATTCCTGGAGGCTGGCATCCGAGTCGTGGGAAGCAGTCCGCAGGCGCGGCGGCCTGTCCCGTGAGCGCGAACGCCATCGAGGTACGGGAGTCCGCTCGGTCCTGCTATCACCCAGTGGCCTGTCCGTACTGGAGGGTAGACGGGGCATGCGATCTCATCGTGTGCGCGGCTCATCCCCTGTACTCTTATCCGACGAGCAGGCGCACGTTAGTCCAGCAGTCTTGTCCGGACGAGGGCACCTGTCACTGACCTGAGAGCGGGACACCGAACGTCCGTGCAGGACCTGAGCCGAGGATTTGGAGGGCCATACTCCAGAAGCCGCGTCCGGGCCTGAACAGGCTGGGAGGCGGGTCATGCATGCACGTAGCGGGCCAGACTCATACTGGATACTGTCAGTACTTAGTGAGCTGGCGCGCAAAACGGCCAAAGTCCTAGGACCGGTAGGGGCTGGTCCCTCCCGTGTAGCCCGAGACTCCACAAGCAGAGGAACACGACTTGACCCATCTGTGGAGGTAGTAGTGGTGGGCACAGGTGCACGCTCTCGGGCTGGTGTCCCCGTTCACGGCGGTAGAAACCCCAAAGCTGGGACCACTGCTCTTCCAGCCAGGGGGCACAGACCACGCACGGGTGAGTGGAGGCACAGCCGGAACAGGGTAGGCACACGGCATGCTCGTCACTCGGCCATTGAAAGTCCCCACAGCGTGCAGGTGCAGACTTGAAAACTGTAACACATAGTCAACATTGATAGGCGAGCGAGCGTGGCCCCGCAACCACTATACGCGCGCGAGGACGAGTTACGTAAACTCAGCCAAGTGCACGGTGTGTGCCGACGCCCGGCGCTCCTTTCCCTCTCCCCTGAGCGCCGGTCTTGGGCAGTAACCGAGGTTTTACCTTGTCATAACAGAGAGAGTAGCGAACCCACGAAGGTCGAAGGGACCAACCAAGATGCAGAGGTGACGCCCATCACCAACCACCGGTCGAGGCCCCACGAAGTCTGCCGCAGGCTCGCCGAAGTCCAAGGTAATTCCACACGAAACCCCAGGAAGGTAAATCCGACACTTGAGGTAAGCTTCCAAGCTAGCACAGAGGACACAGTAGCTAGCACAGTTCCTTAGAAAGCGAGAAGTGAGTCCAAGTCACACAACGACCGGTCACACCATACACAGCCGAAGAGAGATGTACAGGTACAAAACCATCCACAGCTAACTAAGAAACAGACTAGCAGGAATCTGGTGGGCGCGTGACCGGATGGGGATGGAAGGGAGGCTACTCGGGTTACGGACTAGGCTATAGCACCCCTTGTTGCAACAATTTTGGCTAAAATTATGCTAGCTAAGACACTATTCCTAACAGTAATGTTATCGGTAATGTATTTTGAGGAAACAAATGCACATGCATAATTCACTCAGTTTTGTCATTGTTACGATTGTGGTTGTGTTATCCTGTGAGAGCGTGCGTGTGTTGATCGTAGGTAACGATCCGTTGTTTATTTGAGCTATCACGGTTACGATTCACGTGTATTGTCTACATCCTTAAGCCACGTGTGACGGATTGCAGCTGAACGAGGTTTACTTTAAAGAACTCTACGTGTGTGTGTGTGTCTGGTGTGTTTATCATACTTCGACTACAACTCCACCACATAACATTTTGGCGACCCCGACGAGACCTCTTCAGTTAGTTCAGTGGAAAGGGTAGCAGTAGAAAACAGCCAGCAGTGAAAAGCAGAGATGGTGACATTGGAGATGGAGACATTCCTGAAAATTGGAAAGGAATGTGAACTCGAAGGAGCTCAACTCCTCGAGTTTGTAAAAGAGAGAGAAAAGGAGAGACTAGAGAGAGAGGAGAAAGAAGAAAAGAGACGAGAGAGAGAAGAAAAGGAGAGACTGAAGAGAGAGGAGAAAGAAGAAAAGAGACGAGAGAAAGAAGAAAAGGATTGATTGTACATTGCTTAACGTCCCGACAGCAACAAGGCTTTCTCAGGACGTGCCTGCACTGCTTGTGAAAAAAAAATAAACAGAACATTGAATGTATGTTGCCAGCCGGTCCAATACATTAAATAAACCGAACACATGGGGCCTAAATAAAGCCAAGACCATTTAGCAAAAAGAAGAAAAGGAGAGACTGGAGAGAGAAGAAAGAGCTAGAGAACGTGAAATCAGGAAACTTGAAATCCAAGCAGAAGAAGCAGAAAAACAACGAGAAGAGGCGGAGAGGCAGCGACAACACGAAATTCATCTCAAGCAGATGGAGATAGAGGCACAGAGACAGAGAACTAATGAAGCAACAGCATTAGCGAGCAGAGAACAAATAGTCCGTGCGCCAAAACTTCCACCTTTCATTGAAAATTCAGGTAAGATGGACGCTTATCTGGAGCGATTCGAGCGCTTCGCAAATAGCAACAATTGGAAACAAGAGACTTGGGCTATTAAACTGAGTGCACTTCTAACTGGCAAAGCGCTTGAATTTTACACCCGCTTCCCAAAAGAAGAAGCCGAAGATTATACACAGTTGAAAGCAGCACTGTTGAGACAGTACGATTTCACTGAAGATGGTTACAGGCGATGATTTCGGAACTGCAAGCCTGAAAAAGGAGAAACACCCGGCCTATTCATTGAAAGAATCAGAAGCTACGTGGAGAAATGGATATGGCTGTCTGGCCTAAACAGAGAGTACCAAGACCTGTGCGACCTCATCATCAAAGAACAAGTTTTCAGCGCATGTTCTAAGGACCTGGCCGCTCACCTCAGAGAGCAAAAAGACCAGTCACTGAAGGCCCTGACCGACTTCGCTCAAAGATACCTTGACGCTCACAACATGAAGTTTGGGTCCAGTAAGTCACAGCGTGTGTCTGCACCAGCAGAGGAAATCCACAATGTCAGAGACACCCCGAGATACAAGCCAGTGGAGAACCTGACATGTTTTCTCTGTGGAAAAAAAGGTCACAAAGCGATACGGTGTCCTTCTAAAGATGTTCCCCGAGGCGACAACATCAGAAGATCCAACCAAGATCGTGGGATAGCAGGCAGAAGCAGTACCACGTCTCAACACAGAGCTGCCGCTGCATTAGCCAATGATGTGACGTCATCCAATGACTTCGAGTCTAGAGAAAAGCGAGTGACACCAGAGCTGATTGAATCTTTCAAAAAGAATGGACGCATCCCAGTAGCTACATTTTTACCAGTCTCAAACATCGCGCTGCCTGAGAATGAAGTGCCGAACATGCCGGTGGTGTCAGGATTTGTCGGCGACACACCAGTGAGAGTGTTGAGAGACACTGGTTGTAGCTGCATCATCGTGAGAGAGGACCTAGTAGCTGAAGACCAGAAGCTACAGGAGTGGACCACCCTCATTTTGGCTGACGGAACTGTAAGGATTATCCCCCTTGCCAAAGTCAGTGTCGACACCCCATACTTGACAGGAGAGGTGAAGGCGTTGTGCGTGAAGACGCCAGTCTACGACCTCATCATCGGAAACACTGATGGTGCCAGAAACGCAGACGATCCAGATCCAGAGTGGAGACCTGAAATATGTTCTGTCACCACGAGAAGTCAAGCAAAGAAGAGTCACCAGACCATCCCTCTTAAAGTGGCGGACAACACGGAAGCAGCTGTCGTGAATAGGGACAGGCTGGTGGAGCTACAGAGAGGTCAAGACAAACCAAAATTGGCGGAATCGGTGCGTCTTGCTGATGACGAAAGACTAGACGACGAAAACCTGTTTGACCTTAACGAACTCCGACACAAAGAGGATGTAGAAGATATCAAGTTCGGTCAGAATCTGACCCAGACTCAACGTGAAGAATTGCACGTTCTGACTCAAGAATTCGATCATCGGTTTACACCTGACCCAGGGACAACAGACACCATCCTGCACGAGGTAAACCTGACGTCAAACGAGCCAGTTCGCAGTAAACTTTATCGTCTTCCTTATAACACGAGAGAATTGATTGTACATTGCTTAACGTCCCGACAGCAACAAGGCTTTCTCAGGACGTGCCTGCACTGCTTGTGAGAAGAAAAAAATAAACAGAACATTGAATGTATGTCGCCAGCCGGTCAAATACATTAAATAAACCTAACACACGGGCCTAAATAAAGATAAGACCATTTAGCAACACACATCCAATATCAAGAGCTACAGTCAGTGCAGACAGTAGGGAGAGTTTTAAAATGGCAAATACAGGTGAATGGACAAAGGGTAGACAGAAACACATGCCCCAGAATAGAGAGATAAACCCACCCTGTGGGGCTGACCAGGGTGACCCTGGGAACTAAAAAATACCTAACCCCACCCAAGTCCCCCAGGGCAGACCCGGGTGGGGCATTATAACACGAGAGAAGAATTTAAAAAGGATATCAAGGAAATGCTGAGTCTGAATGTCATCAGAGAGTCCAAGTCACCATATGCGTCCCCAGTTGTCATCGTGAAGAAACCAGATGGATCCAACCGAGTGTGTGTGGACTATCGCAGACTCAATAAACTAACAATCTTTGATCCAGAGCCTATGCCCACAGCGGAAGAACTGTTCCAGAAGGTCAGTGGAGACCGACTTTTCTCCAAAATTGACCTAAGCAAAGGGTATTGGCAAATAAAGGTTGCAGAAAAAGATATCCCCAAGACAGCGTTCGTCACACCCGTCGGTCATTGGGAGTTCCTGAAAATGCCTTTTGGTATGGTGAACAGTGGTGCCACATTGAAGAGAGGACTGAAAAGGATCCTAGAAGATATGCAAAATATGGTCTTTTACTGGGATGACATTTTGATCCATACCAAAACTTGGGGGGACCACCTCAAAGCCCTCCGAGAACTGTTCCAAAGACTGTCAGATGCGAATTTCACCATCCGTCCAAGCAAGTGTATTCTTGGGGCTGACAACATAGACTTCATTGGACATAAATTGAGCGAAGGTTTAAAGGGGCTACACGACACCAACGTGCAGAAGATCAGGGATGCCCCACGACCTACGACCAAGACGCAAGTCTGCTCATTTATGGGCTTGGCGAACTACTACCAGGAGTTCATACCAAACTTTGCAGCAGTCACAGCACCCCTGACTGATTTGCTGAGGAAAGGACAACCTAACATAGTGAAGTGGGAGGAGGCCCAAGAGCGAGCATTCCAGGCGGTTCGAGACATCCTAACCGAGAAGCCTATTCTACACCTTCCTGACCCATTGAAAACGTTCTTCCTGAGAACAGACGCCTCCAACGAAGGAGTAGGTGCAGTCTTGATGCAAGAAGATAACGGAAAACTCCACCCCGTGAGCTACGCCAGCAAAAAGTTGACCAGAGCTGAGAGAAACTACTCGACCATCGAGAAGGAGTGCCTAGCCATCATCTGGGGAGTAAGGCGATTCGAACTGTACCTTCTGGGAGTGCCATTTGTTCTCCAAACAGACCATCAGCCCTTGAACTATCTAAACTCTGCAAAGTTTACAAATTCTCGTATTATGAGATGGGCGATGTTCTTGCAGAATTTTGACATTAAACTACAGTCTATCAACTTACTTACTTACGCCTGTCACCCCTACCCGGGTATAGGCCGTCGACGAGAGACCTCCAGCAACTCCTGTCCTGTGCTTCTCCTTCGATTCTACTCCAGGTGGTTCCCAGTCTCTTGATGTCTGCTTGGAGGTCTCGACGCCAGGAGTTTCTCGGCCTACCTCTTTTCCTCTTTCCCTGGGGGTTCCATGACAATGCCTGCCTAGTGATACTGGAAGCTGGCTTTCTCAGACTGTGACCGATCCATCCCCATCTTCTTCGCCCAATTTCATTCTCTGCTGTTATCTGCTCTGTTCTCTCCCAGAGTCTGACGTTGCTGATCTTCTCTGGCCAGTGGATTTTCAAAATTCTTCTAAGGCAACTGTTCATGAAGGTCTGTACTCTGTTGACTGTGGTTTTTGTCAATCTCCATGTCTCTGCTCCATATAGGAGAACTGCTTTTACATTGGAGTTGAAAATCCGGACTTTGGTGTGTTGTGACAGCTCTCTGGAACTCCACACTTTTTTCAACTGGAGAAAGGCTGCTCTGGCTTTACCGATTCGTGCTCTGACATCTGCATCAGTGCCGCCTTTTTTGTCTATGATGCTCCCGAGATAGGTGAAGGACTCCACCTCCTCCAACGGGGTGCCAGCAAGCAAGACTGGTTCTTCCCTGGTTGCGTTCAGCCTCATTGTCTTTGTTTTCTGTTTGTGAATGGTGAGGCCCACTTGGGACGAGATGTCAGCAAGCCTCGTGGTCTTGTCCTGCATTTGTTGATGAGTGTGGGACAGTAAAGCCAAGTCGTCTGCAAAATCGAGGTCGTCAAGCTGTGCCCACAGTGTCCACTGTATTCCACTTCGTCTGTGCTCTGTGGTCATCTTCATGACCCAGTCTATGGCCAGTAGGAAGAGGAACGGAGACAGCAGACACCCCTGCCTGACACCAGTTCTGACCTGGAGCTCTCTGGTGAACTGCCCTTCGTGGATCACGCGACATGTCATGCCATCATAGCTGCTCTTGATCAGGCGGACGAGCTTTGTGGGTACACCGTAGTGTCGTAGGAGTTTCCACAGAGTCTCTCGGTCCACGCTGTCAAATGCTTTCTCATAATCCACAAAGTTGACGTACAGCGGGGAGCTCCACTCCAGAGACTGTTCCACGATGATGCGGAGAGTGGCGATCTGGTCTGTACATGATCGGTTCTTCCTGAATCCTGCTTGCTGGTCTCTCAGCTGGGGGTCAACGGAGCTCTTCATTCTCTCTAGGATGATCCTGTTGAAGACCTTTCCTGGTACTGACAGCAAGGTGATTCCTCTGTAGTTGGAACACTTGCTGAGGTCGCCTTTCTTGGGAAGCTTGATTAGGTACCCCTCCTTCCAGTCAGCTGGCATCACCTCCTCTTCCCAGATCTTTCCTAACAGTGGGTACAGCATCTCAACTGTTGTCTCTAGGTCTGCTTTCAGAGACTCCGCTGGGATGCCATCTGGCCCTGCTGCTTTGCCATTCTTCAAAAATGCCACTGCTTTTCTGATCTCTTCCCGGCTGGGTCTGTCACAGCTGATGGGTAGGTCGGTCTCTGCCGGCTGGATGTCTGGGGGGTCGGGTGGGCTAGGTCTGTTCAGTAACTCTTCAAAATACTCGGCCCATCTGTCGAGTTGGTCTGCTCTGTCTGCAATAGGCTTGCCTTCTTTGTCTTTTACTGGTCTTTCTGTATGGCCATACTTACCCGACAATCTTCTGGTAATGTCGTAGAGCTGTTTCATGTTGCCGCTGCCTGCTGCCTTTTCTGCCTCTGCTGCCAGGCTGTCTGTGTAGGCCCTCTTGTCTGCCCTGATGCTCCTCTTCACCTCGCGGTTGGCTTCCGAGTATTCCCCCTGTGCCCTTACTTTGGCTGCTCTCGTGCGACTGTTGTTGACCGCTGCTTTCTTCTGCTTCCTCGCTTCTATCTTCTTCAAGGTCTGTGCCGACAGCCAGTCCTTGTGGTGGTGTTTCCTGAACCCTACAGTGTCTTTGCAGGTTGAGTTCAGCGCCTCTCTAACTGCCTTCCACTGCTGCTCTGTGGTGACCGCCTCCTCTTCATTTACTAGCTCCTGTAGCGCTTGAAACCGGTTGGACAGCACCAGTTTGAACTCTTCTCTAACTCCAGTTTCTCTCAGGAGGCCTACATTATAGCGCTGTCTTCTTGTTGTCTCTGTGCGGCTTTTCTTTAGCTTGAGCTTCATTCTTAAGGTAAGCAGATGGTGGTCTGAGGCGACATCTGCTCCCCTCCTCACTCGAACATCTTGAAGGGATCTTCTAAATTTCTTGCTAATGCAGATATGGTCTATTTGGTTCTCTGTTGTATGGTCAGGTGAGACCCAAGTTGCTTTGTGTATTCTTCTGTGTGGGAAGATGCTGCCTCCAATGACAAGTCGGTTTAGAGCACAAAAGTCTACAAACCTCTCCCCGTTCTCACTCATCTCCGAGCCTAGTCCCTGTCTCCCCATCACCTCTTCGTATCCGGTGTTGTCCTCCCCTATTTTGGCATTAAAATCGCCCATGACGATGGTGATGTCTCGCTCCGCACATTTGTCCACGGCACTCTGGAGTCGGTCGTAGAACTCCTGTTTCTCTTCCTCGTCACTGTCATTGGTGGGCGCATAACACTGGATGACGTTCAGCTTGAGCTTTTTCTTAGTTCTAAAGGCTGCTGTTATAATTCTTGGCCCAAGAGGTTCCCAGCCCATCAGCGCTCTCTGTGCCACTGGTGACAGCATGAGTGCTACTCCTTCTGTATGGGGGGCATTCTCCTCTTCATGACCTGAATACAGAATCATCTCCCCACTTAACAGCCTTTTCTGGCCAGACTGCGTCCATCTGGCTTCACTGATGCCTAGCAGGGAAAGGTTGTACTTTTGCATTTCCGCTGCTATCTGGGCGGCCTTGCCGCTCTGGTACATGGTCTTGACGTTCCATGTGCCCATGGTTGTATCCCTGGATAGAGAGAGGCGGCTCGGTCCTGTGGCTTCCGAAGACTTCCGGCTTTCACCACAGGACGTCATAAGTCTTCTAGTAGAAGAACCTTCCTCCTCCAGGAAAGGAATTACTGTTAATCTTTTCGTCGGCGTTTTTGTAGCTATTTCCTTTTTTGCAGGGTGGGGAAGCTACCCCCACGCCCAACCCCCTTACTAGGAGGACCAGGGGTTTTCTGTCGGGGTCACCTTCCCTTAGACCATGTTGGTTCACGGCACCTTATTTCATTCGGTGCACCCCTCTCACGAGGGACCCCCTATCCACCACCCAGGGGACGCGCCTCAACGCCGTATGGTCCCAGCGCGAGGACAGTCTATCAAGGGTTCGCAGAATTTTGGAGCAGATTACCTCAGCAGAGCAGTTTAAATGAACATTTCTGTGTCCAGAACATTTGTATGAAACATTTCGATGCTCAGGACTGTTTACAGGAACTGTGAGACGTTTATTTTAATTTGATTTTTGATGTGAAATTATATTTGTTTTAGGGTTTTGTGTAGGTTTACACAGCCACAACCGTATTTTTGAATTTTGAGAAGAATTTTTTTTTGAAATTTCATTCTTAAGAGGGGGGTAATGTTACGATTGTGGTTGTGTTATCCTGTGAGAGCGTGCGTGTGTTGATCGTAGGTAACGATCCGTTGTTTATTTGAGCTATCACGGTTACAATTCACGTGCCTGTTTAGTAAGATTTTCTTTTGTTCGTGAGTAGAGCCGATTTCGTTTTGTTAAGTTTAGTCCTGAACGTTCTAGAAAGGTCGCACTGTCTAGTGACATCGTAAGTGTCACGTCGGGTAGTTGGCATTACAACATTTTCGCTACTTTTTGTTTTCCTGTGCGCGTGAATTGAGCAGCTTTTATTTTGTTTTGGGAATGTTCTCGTACTTTCTAGAGCAACCAGGTGATAGGGATACCATAATTTTATGTGTCTTAATTATACGCTAGAATTTAGAGCTGAAGTTAGCAGCCGAGTTTTTGTAGCCTGTTATAGTTTTTCTGGAAAGTGTATTTTAATGAGTTTCGGCTGCGTGTTTCGTTCTGATTGGTTGAGTTATATGTTTTCCGTGGACGATTCTAGATTTCTGTAGTATATATAAGGAGGGCGCTGGGAAAGCCCATTCGTACATTGTCTTGCTTTGTCAGTTGTAGAGACACGCAGAGAATGAGAATATGAGATTTGAAAACCAATCAAATCGATAAATGCCGCATCGATCGATAAATCACGCCATTTTAAATAATAAACCCACTGACCCCCCATCACCTCCCCACCATTACCAAATTTTTTTTAAATGGCGACCATGATCAGTGCAGCATTGTCGAATACTCTGTTGTCATCATAACCAGTACAACTTATCGTGGCTCATAGTGATTGACACAACTGCTAAGGAATTTTATTCAACACCTCTATTTTACCCCCAAACAATTGATTTATTCTAATTAACACGGTAATTAAGCAAGCCCACCCATTTAAGAAACAATTGATTTATTTAATCCTTTCCGTAAATTAAACAAACACACTTGACCAAATACATTTAACAGCTTTATCTACCCAGTCAGGTCCCCCAACCCCTTGGAAACGAAAGGCTAGTTAAAATATCTTCCCGAGAAATAGTGACTACCGTACACGCCACCCACCACTCAATGCTGTCAGAGTTGGCCTTCCTGAGAATACTTCCTGTTCATGGTAAACAATAGTCCTCTATGCCCAAATAGTGTGTGTGTGTGTGTGTCTCTCTCTCTCTCTCTCTCTCTCTCTCTCTGGTGTTCCTGAGAAATAGTGAATACGCAAAAACAAACTGCGTGTCGGTGGCTAAATGCGCAAACAAACTGCGTCATCATGACGAGACAGGGCAGGTCAGTACCGCCAGCGATGAAAAAACTTATGACCCATATCACGTTAATTTTATGCATAGAATTCGGAGCCCTCACGAGTTCTGCTCTGCATTGGCCCGCTAGCATGGCTTGCGGCAACTGTTCACAGTCAATAGCCACAACTTCCGCGTTCCTGCCCTGTTTTATCTCCAGTCAACATGCACCAATGAAAGAGTTGTGACTGGTTTTTAAGAAATGTTTACAACAACCGGGCCCAAACAAGCATTGCGTCAGCTTTTCCGGACATTGCATCAGCCTAATTTTATTGGCTAAGAATTACAGTGCTTTCTCTCTTTGTTTGTGTCGAAAGCTTATCTCGGGAAACAATGATCTGAGTCTGTCTCTTGTCTGTCTATACATAAAGCAGTGAGTCGCTTCCTACCGGTATACACTGACAGTCTATAACACGACATTGAAAGTAAAGGAAACAACTCAAAAGCTAAGTGAATACTTTTAATATATGTGAGCGCTTAGTCGGCACTCAGAAATGTTAAGTTGCGCATCATAAATCAGATACAAATATATATTGATTGCTTCATTTGCTATCAGATATGCCTAAACACCTCACTTTTAATTTCAGAGAAAGAAAAATTGGTACTTTTTTTTTTTTAATTTTAGAGATAGAGATAGTGAGGCATCTAAGCCAGCTTGAAAGATTTTTTTAAAACTGATTTCATGCCTAAACATCAAACACTGTGTCTCATATTAACAACAATGCACTTCTAGAGATTAATTATGTCTTCTATTATAAAGCAAAACACCCTATGGCTGAAAAAAAGAAAATTACAAGTACATGATAAGGTAACCTATAAGTTACTTACCCCCACCCGGGTCTGCCCTGGGGGACTTGGGTGGGGTTAGGTATTTTTTAGTTCCCATGGTCACCCTGGTCAGCCCCACAGGGTGGGTTTTTCTCTCTATTCTGGGGCATGTGTTTCTGTCTACCTGGTCCATTCACCTGTATTTGCCTTTTTAAAACTCTCCCTACTGTCTGCACTGCCTGTAGCTCTTGATATTGGATGTGTGTTGCTAGGTGGTCTTGGCTTTATTTAGGCCCCATGTGTTAGGTTTATTTAATGTATTTGACTGGCTGGCGACAAACATTCAATGTTCTGTTTTTTTTTTTTTTTTTTCACAAGCAGTGCAGGCACGTCCTGAGAAAGCCTTGTTGCTGTCGGGACGCTAAGCAATGTACAATCAATCAATCAATTATAAGTTACTTGCAACTGACAAGTAGCTTTTAAGTTACCTCCTCAAGTTCTTACAAGTTAATTGTCATAAGATTTTAAAGTGACTTAAAACAAGTTCTTATAAGTCTCTTAAAACAAGAACTTACAACTTTTTGGACCCAAGTCACAACTTACTTGGACAGAATTTCCAAGTTACAAGGACAATATAAAAACTTTTTTCTCAATAGTGGTTTGGTGGTGGGGCAGATGGTGTTAGATGGGCAGATGTGAAAGGCATGACAGTTCATGCCCACCCCTCCCCCAATCAATAGATTTATTCTAATTAGCTCGGTAATTAGACAAACACACTCCAGCAAATGCCATCGATGCTTTTATTGTCCAGCCATTTTAGTCCCATTCCGGAAATCATTTAAGCAGCATTTTTTATCAGCTACCCGCGAGTATTAAGCCAGATCCCCCATCCCCCCTAAATAATTAATGCTGCCATTGACTTCTTTAAACAAAATTATTATATTACGTTTTAAAATGAACCAAGACGAATTACTTCTTCTAAGCGATATCTGTGCTGTAGAGAACAAAGACTTAGACTCAAAAAAACAGCGTCTTCTCTCTGTAGTTGTGTCCGGCAAATCAAAAGCTTTTCTCGGTAAACAATACATGACAGAAGACATAGAATCCCTTACTGCTGATGAGCTAATTAAACTACATTCGAAATATGAAAATCACATTGCTTCACTAATGACACGTGATTTGAGTCGATCTCTTGTCTGCCTATACACAAAAGCTGTAAGTCACTTCCTACCTGTTGATAGTGACAGCCTTTCACATGATCTAGAAAGCAACCCCATAGTTTCAAGTTCAATAGGTAAATTAGCATGCCTTATGTTTTACAAGTTTGGGAATTACCTTGCACCTGCTGTAACCTTACTTGTTACTAGTAGTCATATTGATTTTTCTAAAATAAATTTTAAATTAGAAGAAAATGGACGAGACGACTCCACAACAGAGCCATGTCTTGACACAGGTTCAAACAGTGACTAAGACTAAAAGTCCAGGTCGAATAGAGGCTGGGAAAAGATTAGCTGAATATAACAGACAAAAGAAATTACAGCTTCAAGCATTAACAGAAAAGACTGACGTAACATCATCAGTGACACTACCATTAGAACCAACACATACCCCACAAAGTGATAAAAAAACAACTAAAACAACAACAAATTATATAGTTGCTGGATTTGTTGTCGGATTTGGTTACGTAGGTTACCAATTATATAAAAAATACAAACCAAACACTCAAACAGTGTCCAAAAAATCAAACACTCCAAAAACAAAAGAAGAAGTCTCCACATTACCAGCAGTTCCAAAACCTTTGGACCCATTTTACATGCAGTAAATAAATTTATTATTTTAATTTTTGTAGTATAAGAAAATGAGCGACACAAAGAACATAATGAACCTTGTCTATCACTCCGCTGTAATAAGTGGACTAGCAGTAGCATATTCTATGCTGGGAAAAAGTCTACTCAAAATGAAATCAGCAGACCTTAGTAAATTAGACTTCGAAGACAGTGCTAAGCTAGTAGTTGTTATAACAGCATCGATTGCAACAAAAGATTTTCTAGTCAAGCAAGGAATTATTCCAGAAAATATTTCTAAGTAAATAAAAAATATGGCAACTATAGCTGTTATGATAGGCGGTGCAGTTATAAATGCATTAGCTTTTAGTGGGTCAAACTATTTCTTTTCAAAAGTGAGTAAAGAAGAATCAGCAGAAGAAATGAAGCGCCACAATGAGGCCTCTGAAAAACTAGCTCAAGCCCAACAAGATTATGAGAAGCAAAGAATTGAGAAACTAGATTTTATTAATGAAAAACTAAAACTTGAGGGTCACGCACATCATACATTTTCAAATGTTGATGACGCGATCAAAGAATACTATCTTGTAACTGGTGAAGACATATCTATTCCTCAACCAAAACTTAGCGACTATTACCAACCAAGCTCAGAACAAAGAAATGGAGAAATAATATTTGTTCTAGTAGGAATGACATTAGTATATTTTACAGGAGTTTATATTGCTAGAAAAAATGGCAGACGCTAAACTATCAAAAATATATTACTCCCCAATTGGCTACTGGAAAGGGAATACTGCAATAAAAAAATTACATGCTGCTGTGGGTGGAGATGTTAACCAAATAAAACAGTGGCTTAAAAAACAGGCAATTTGGCAAATATATCTTCCTGCTCCAAGAAAAATAACAAGGCCTCATTTTGAAAACACATCACCTAATGACACACACCAAATGGACCTCCTGTTTCTTCCGCATGACACAATAAGAAAGAAACGATACAAGTATGCATTAACTGTTGTTGACATAGCTTCAAGGTATAAGGATGCAGAACCCATAACTGACAAAAAAGCTGTAACAGTGGCCACTGCATTATCAAAAATATATAGTCGAGGTCCTTTAAAATACCCTAGGCTTGTGCAGGTTGATGATGGGAGTGAATTTAAAGGGGCTGTTAATCAATTATTTGCAAAGCATGGCGTACTGGTTAGACGCGGTATTCCAGGCTTGCATAGATCACAGGCAATTGTTGAAATCTTTAACAAGCAATTATCGGAGAGACTTTTTAGCTATCAGTATTCTAAGGAACTCATGCATGACGCACGTAACACTGAGTGGGTTAAAAGATTACCTTCTGTGATAAAAGCAATGAATAATGATGGTCACCCTAAACCTGTTGATTCTATTAAATTGAAAACAATACCGTCAGAAATAAAAGCAATAACACCTCCAGACACTAGCTTGTTTACAAAACAGGTGAGATATTTGTATCAACCCGGTGAAGCCGAGAATGACATTAGGCGCAGGGCAACTGATCCAATTTGGTCTACATCTGTTCATAATATAAAAAAAATAGTTCCTTCAGCTAATGCAACAATATATTATCTGTATGAGCCTGCACCAAAGAGGGCATTTGTCAGAGAAGAATTACAGATTATTCCCCCAGACACCGTTACTCATTTTTAACAATTTCAATTCATCAATTAGTTTATCAAGCAGATTATCAGCTATTTCTTCAGATAACTTGAGCCTGTAATGACCTGGTGCATAAGCTTTTTCCTTAGTGTGAAACACTCTTTTTGTATCCCCAACTGCTAGAGACTTTTTATATGTTTGAATCATTTCAATATTATGTTTGTTTGATCTTAGTGTCTTGTTTGGATAATCAGGCATTAATGCACCATCTAACACTTGCTTGTAATGTTCATGATGAATGTCTTTATTTTTTATTGCTGTTTTTTTAATTCCTTTGGCTTTCGACTGACTACCTTTCTGGTGCAGTATTGAATACATTTTTGACCTCAGTCCAACGTACTCAACTATTGGCACACCATTTAGTTCATCCTTAAACTTACCAGGCACTTTTTTGTTTTGTGTGCTAAACAGTGGGTGATCTTTAGGATAATCAGACGTGTCATACATGTGTAACTCTGTTTTCATGTCTTCATAAAAGTCTTCAGTAGGCACATCAATGATCATAGTCAGTGTCAGTGTATAGCAGACGACACTCAGGATATTTTGGTTTGAAGTAATCATAATAAAATTCAAGCATCAACAGTTTTGACAACTCAAGAATTGCCATACCAATGAATACTGGCTTGTCCAGTTTGACAATCTTTTTTTTGAGTGACACAGCATACAATGATGAATGAAACTCTTTGTACCCCGTGTACTGTGGCTTACCTGTAAGTTTAATTGCACCCGATTCAGTTGTGACCAGTCTCACATCTTTGCGGTGATGAGGATTTTCCATAGTCTTACCAAAACAAGCATTGTTCATAAGCTTAAAGAAGTCTTTGTCAAATGCAGTGTTACCTTCTCTGGCACGCAATGTTGTATTTTTCATTATATAATCTTTCATGAAAGCACTTTGTTCAAATTGAATTCCTCTGTGAACTTTCTTTAGTACTAACCCATGTCTGATGTAAAACTGCAGCAATCGATAGTGGCAAACATAATTGAATTTGTCATTCAAATTTGGTACAAGTTTAGTGTCTTCTTTTTTCCCAGTCAAACTCAGTTTCTCAACTGCTAATGGATAATCATTGTGGTAATCATGTAGGTGGTGTGGATACTCTAGGTCTACTTCAAAGATCCAACCCTTTTCATCATTTTGACCTCGATCCATAATATATTTTGTTAATTTTTTTATGCCATACTGTGACAAATCATACAAACAAAAGTTTTTTAATGGTAATAATTCACACATTGCAAATCCATACAAATTATTAGCATCCAAGTATGTAATAAATGACATTGGCTTTGAGGGGTCAAAGTCGTCAAGATATTTGTTGTTGGCCTTGCCATAATTGTTTGCTGCTAGACTAATACCACCTCTCAATCCACGTTCCACCATTTCACCCATCGTACGATCAGACAACAGGTCTATAGATATCTTACTGGATTTCAAAAATGCATCCCATGTCATGCCAGGACTAGTTATGTAACAAGCAGGGTCAAGCTTGTAGTGTAACAAACCCTTTTCACGGTAACTTTCAAATACGTCTGCTAGCAAACAGACATCAGCCTTTAAGTACTGATCGTGGTAATCACCAATTGTCTGACACCCTAGTTTTTCCCACGCATCAAGTGCATGCTGGTATTCAGAGTCAGAAATACCTTTACCAGTTAGTGTAGAATAAAATTTCTCTTTTGGAGGCAGTCTCCTTTCCTCAAAAACTACCCAGTCACTGATGTACTCATAATATGGATAAACACCTTTTTTAATCAAGTCCGGCTCAAAATATTTACTTGTTATTGGATACTCACTCAGTCCTTCTGCCAGACTAGCAAGACCTAAAGACAAATGTTGCATGGAGTCATAAAATGCTAATTTGTCCAATCTAAAAGTCAAGTACTTCTCAGTTGTCTGAGCAATACAACTTATGTTTTTGTAAGACTCATCCACAGCATGCATGATGATGTGTGAATCATATCCCTTCAGATTGTGAAAAAAGATTGGTAACTTATATGTCTTAGGATCTGTTTTTAATAATAAGTTACAATTGTTATGTGCAGCACCTCTGTAACGCCCAGTTATGTGATCGTGGTCACGAACTTTATCACCTCCCAGAGGCTGTTCACAAATCCAACACGTCTCTGCTGTATCAAATTTTAGTTTGTCTTCTTCTGTCATCACCAAAGGCATCTGACATGTTGTGAGATATTGTACTACCTGACTATACAGTTGTCTCATTTCTGTTAAAAACTCAGCTGCTGCATTTTCACCTCTGTAGATAACAGGTTCTGAATGAAGACCGTCTGACCTAACAAAAATGTATCCAAAAGAACACACCACTTGGTCACTCAATTTTATAGTCTTTGGTAATGACTCTGGAACTGGACCCTCATATGGAACAACGAGTGATTCAAAATCTGCATACACTACAAATGGCAGCTTTTGCTGATTCCCATAGTTCTTAAAATACACTTGACTACCAGGATCTGGATACTTAAGTACAGTTTGTATGTCATCAGCTGACCTACAATGTAAAACATGTTTGTCTGCTAATTTTATGGAGAAAAATCTTTGTAAACATCTCTTGCACACTTCCTGTTTCCCATTGTGTTTTGTTGTATGTCCATGAATTAGACGTGACATATTTCTGATAATTGTGTAGTGGAAGTTATTGTCATCGCCGATTAATAACATGTCAACATGTTTATCTTCTGGCTGCCCATAGGTTGGGGCAATTGGAGATACTCTAATTGGCTGTAACTTATTCTCAGATTCATTTTCCCACACAAACACATTCACAGATATACCAGGATTTAGTTTTTCAAACAAGTCTATATCCTCTATTTTAACAGGGAACTCAATGCCACTGAAGTTGAGTTCGTTTACAAATTTGGTATAGTTAGATACACGATCAGGTTTTGCTTTTACAAAATGAAGTTTAGCAAGCACACACCACATAAAACATAAATTATCATTGTTTTGAATATTGACTACAGCCTTTTTGTTTGCAACCTCAGTTGGAAGTGGTATCCATGATTTACCTAGTATAGGATGATATCTTGACTGCTTCAGTTGTAGTTCATGTACAAGGCCTTCATGCCAGCCAGACCCTTGCATTTCTGCTCTGTCAATTGCTTCATGGAAGTCTGGTAACAATCTTTCTCTAAACACTTTCTCTAGTTCTCTTCTCGAATTAACTGTGTGCTGCCTTGTCGAGATATACGTTACAATAACTTCACCAACATCTCTGGCAAATTCTATTTTTGCAACAATCTGAATCTTTACACTATCAGAAAGAAGGTTATTTTGTATGACTAAAAAAGATCTTTCTATTGATTCATAGACATTGTAAATATTAGATATAGGTAAGTCAGTTGTGTGAAACACGTTTCTTAATCTTTGATGGTTGTCCATCTTTTTTATTTGTCCGACAAAAAAATAAATAGAAAATTATATAATGAAAATGGCACTTTATTGACTGTAACTCCTACAAAACAGATTTGTTTACACACTGACTCAATCATCATTATTGGTTTTGTATGTGCAATACCATTTTATTAAATGTAACAACGTTAAAATATAAATTTATTTTATATAGTTCTTTTGCTAAATCACTACACACTTTGCCAAACCAATCACTGTAATAATCATTAACAGTAAATGATTGTGTATTAATATCAACAGTTATTTTTTTAATAAATGGATTATCAACACATAAAGTTATATTACCAGACATATACAGTGTTGTTGGTAACATAAATAAATTACCAGGTGACTCTTTATTATAAAGCTGGCTTACATATTTAACATCTTTAAAGCAATATGTAATATCTCTGATTTCACCAATAGGCCAATTTTGCTCCTTTTGTCCGTCTGTTATTTTTATAGACAAACTAAAAGTATAAATTAATTTACTAACCCATACCCTGTGGGCTGATCTGTCTTTAAAATGAGCTTTAGATGCTTAGTTGATTTCAGTTTATTTTTTACATCATCCCGTTCATGCTTATTTGGGATGACATCGTTTTCTCTGAGACAGTCTTCAAAGCTGTCACGATCCTTACAGTAAAACAAACATATAAACTTTAACTGTTCTCGAAAATCTTTCAGTACAGCATTATATTTCTGAGTGAGAATCCATACACTTATGTTTGCATGTCTGCCACTGAAGGCAAGTTCTGCCAGTGTGTTTCTTTTCTTAACAATGTCTTTCTCTGCAGAACAGTCATCGACTATGAACAATGTTGGGTGTCCTTCAAATTGTTTGTAAAAATATTGCAGGTAGTCGTTTAGTTTCTTTTCAGGATCAACTAAGTATATGTTGCTGTCAGTCCAAATGAATAAACGGTTGTGATAAGCTTTGTTGTGTTTTATCGTAGGACAAAATATTACAATGTTTTCAAAATGGTATATGTATCTTGTTTGTAAGAGGTTAAGAACAAATTCAGTTTTTCCACAGCCTGTGGCACCACAAAATAAACCACAGTGTGGATCGAGTGTCATTAAGCTACGGTTCATTTTAATACACAATATAATTTTAATATATGTGTCCACTCAGTCTACTTTCTGCAATATTGAGTTGTGCATCATATATCAGGTACAAATATATGTTTATGGCTGCAGCAGTTTCAACCTTCTTTTGTATCTGAATTGTTATTCCGTCACTACCGTTCTCGACAGTTCGTCCTGACCCATGAAGATAATCGTCGTCTGTACTACGCAGGTCTAACCACAGTGCATACTTGTTTGTCAGGTATTGACCAATCCTAACGTCATACAGATGTAGATCTTTGCACGCAATGTTTGCTGGTTTATCTCTAATCCTTCCTCCTGCAAAATTCTTTGTGATCTCATCGTAGTGCTGGTATGGTAACATTCCAGATGCGTACACTTGATTAGGACGGCCTTCGATTGTACAGGACAAATGTGTAATCTTAGGATTGTAGAATTTTTCTGAATCCCGTTTGTATGGAGCCGCTGGTTCAATAAACAACATAAAAATACCTTTCAGTGACCTAGCAGGCGTGTTTAAGTTTATGTTCCACATTGGGTCACTCTTGTCTTTTTGCATTAAACTGTCTAATCACCCTGTCATAATAAATTGGAAGTCTTGACTGATACTGATTTTGAATGAGTCTGGCTAGTTCAGTATGTGTAACAATTTCATATTCCAAGGAAATGTTAGAGATCTTATATGTTGCACTAAGATCAGATGATTTAATAACTTTGGAGTAGTCATTAAAAGTTAGTTCAAAACTCAGACGGTCATTCAGTGCCCCTTGATAATAAGGCAAATGAGCTGTGAGGATTTCAAACTCAAGTGGAATGTAAAATCTGGTTCCATATGTTTCTGCTAATATAACGTCCTGGGCTGCTGACGTTGATTTATCTCCAGCATTGATTCGAAGTTTACAAACATTATCTGGCTGTATGCCTTGATAAATACGATCTTCTCGTTCTTCTTTTGTGAGCCAAAGATCTTTGTAACAGTAGAACACATCTGCGTCATCAAGACTAAACACTTCCTGCCCTTCAAGTTTTACTTTAATAGTTCTAACAATTGCTCTGCCAAGATTGTTAACTAGTGTTCTGTTCACGTCTGCGTCTGATGATAGTTCAATATTAAAAGCAAGGCGTGCAGTGCCAGGAACAATAACGTCACTGGGTCCTAGGTTTGGAAACTTGACTGTAAGTGTTTGGTTCTGGTCTATGGTACTTGGATTGTTTGTGATGACTATTGTTTGTCGAATGCCCTTAACACCCAGGGGCTCACGTAGTTTTCTGTATGGGTCTAACTTTGATCCGTAAGACTGTGTCATTTTTATTATGCACAATAAAAAATAATAAATTAATAAAACAATGGCAGCGGGAGGATTTAATCATGAAGATTTTGAAATGGATGACATGAATGACTATGATACTGGTGCAACAGATATGACTGGAATGGTAACTAGTTCTAGCATGTATCACGAACTATTAAAAGACAAAGTAAACTCATTTTATGACAGTGTTGGTGTCCACCCAGATGTAATAGATCCTAATCAGTTTGAATATGATAAAGGACACTTATTTGTAAATACAGACAGAGGGAAAATAAATCTAACACATAAAAATAATCCTTCTAAGTTTAGAGCTTTAAGTACAATTAAAGGTGAAGTCGGTGGTAACTCTGGGTTGGCAAGATACCTTGATATTGGAGGGTCTCCTGTTCCCCCAAGACTTGTTAGTGTGCTTCACGACACGCAAACAAAGTTGCCAACGGGGCAAGAGATTGAAATGGCACCAATAACAAGCCTACCAGAAATAGCAAACACAGTGATACAAAAAACTTCATTTACTGAAGGTCAAATAAATGACGCTTTGAAAACAATAAATGATCCACCTTTGTCAATGAGGGAGATTATGGGTTTGGATAAATCACTGCAGACAATAAGAGGTGAGATGGTAAATAATTTAGCCAAACTAGGAGAGCTTGATAAACACATAGAACGTGAAAAAGAGAAACTGGCTACCGCAGACACAGAAATGAAAGAAAGAATTCAACACAGATTAATTGATTTGCAGATAGAAAGATCAGGAAGGTTAGAAGCGATTAGTATTGGGAGACAAAAACTGAAAACACAAGTCAACAGGATTAGAGAAACTATTAAAAAAATACTTCACGAAGACACTACTCTGGCTGAGAGACTAAAAACACTTTTCAGAGAGCAGGGTATCACAATTGCTAGTTTAATTACTGCTCTTGGGTTTATTATCAGTACTGTTGTGTTAGCTGTCTCCGGCAGTGGTGGTGGTGGACCACTGCCTCCAGCACCACCAACCCCAGTCCCCACAGATCCAAAAGACTTACAGTCGTGGGTAAAGAAACAACTGTCTCACATATCAGACTTGCTTAAGAAATTGGCTCTGAAAGCAGTAGACGCGTTGCCTGGCATAATTGGCACTGTTGTCAGTTGGTTGATTAGTACTGCAGCGAAGGCAGTTGGGTTTATGGCAGAGCATGTGTGGGTCTTTTTGGTTACAGTAGGAGGGTTGATGGTGGGTTATTTAATGAAACAGGTAAAGAAGTAATACCCCTAATCCAGTGAGACCTATTACCAATGCTGTTCTCTCTGACTCATGTGTGTCAAGGATTGGTGTTGGTGTTATCGTTATGGGTACCGGTGTCAAAGCTGGAGCTGTCTGTACAGGTGATGATGTTACTGGTGCCGTGGCCGGGGGTGTTACTGTCTGTAATGGTTTTAATGACTGTACATGTGTGGTTGTGGCCCCCAAGTTTACAGATTGATTGAGTCCTAATTTCTGACCAACACCTGCAACAACTATTTCATTATTATAATTTGTTATTGTCCCCATTTGGAGTTGAAGGTCTGATGGCAACATGTATAACCCAATACCAACTACAAAGTCAACTTTTGATCTAGCATATCTGAGAACGTCTTGGTAACGTTGTATGCTAGATGGGAGATCAACTGATGAATTTACTGAATCTTCAAGATTAGCGAGAAACTGTTTTTGTGAATCGAACTTTCCACTTCCATTCAAAATGTTTGATTTTGTTTGAGCTTGTGCTCCTAGAATACACCACACATATGTTCTGATAGACTCATTTATGCGTTCGACTCCTGCTTGAGTAAATCCGTCACTCTTATCTAAGACAAATGTGGTCCAGGCATTAGACTGTTTCTGTTCAATTGAGCCTAACCACACTTCAGATTTTGATGAGAATGAAGTGTAACCAGGGTAATAATCTTGAGGGTATTGTCTGTGACTCATAGCATAATACAATGTTCCCATGCCTTTGTGATCATCAAGTTTTTGTGTAAAGTCATACTTTGTACTGATGTTAAATTCATTACAAATGCGTTCAAACGCTTTCAAATCCATGGGATTGTTAAACTGATTAAAACTGGATTCAGTGGGCAGTGGGGTATGCAGTTCTGACAGTATTCTTCTAAGCTGGTAATACGTGTGGAAACGATAGATAGACTTAATCAGTTTGTTTGGGTGATTCAAATGGTCTGTAAAAGAAACGCCACAGCCTGTAGTTGAGCATAGTATAGCAAAGTTAAGTTGGTTTTGAAACATCTGTAGTGGGCTTGAAGACCACTTTCTTGCAGTAGAGTCATCTGTAATTGGAGGGTTTAGGTAATGCTCATAAGGATTTGGCACTTTCACTTGAAATAAATCTCCTTCAGACAAAGCTATGTCAAGCTGATTTAGTTGAATTATTTTCTGTTCATAAGTAGGTGCAACATTATACTTGGCATCCACGTTAAATTGAAACGCGTTTACAATGGCAATTGTTGGTGATTTAAATTCCATTGTGCTTTTTTTTTATGTGATAATAAAAATGTCTATTACCTTAACAAATCTTGACACAAGCAAACCAGTGTGGTTAACTAATGGAATCGATAATCGAGATGGTAACAAGGCTGTGGCTATCCATGAAATGTTTTATACAGTAAAGTGGTTTAATGTAACGGATGATGAAAATTATTCTGTAAGTGGAACTCTTGATGGTATTGAGAAGGGTGATACTTTACGAGCTGGGTATTATGACTTTTGTACTTTAGCTGAATGGCTTCAAAATGAATTTAAAATTAAAGCAACTTTAAACCCAGCTAATTTACTTGTTACAATTGAATTTCCAAAAAGTGGTCAGTTTTCTTTATCAATTAGTCTTTTATTATTACTTGGATTTTTAGGTAAAAAAATAACACATCTAGATGAAGATTGGTCACAATCAGTCGAACGTCTACTATCACCAAAAAAACCAAGAATAACTGGCAGATATCCTGTTCATTTGTCAGTACACACAGTGCTAAATGTTTATTTAAAAGAACTGAACACAACTGAGAATGTTCACAATGGAAAGCCTTCAACTTTGCTGAGATGCTTACCAACTGGAACTACCCCATATTGTGAAAGTGTGGTTGCTAGATTTCCTAAGTTGCAGTTTAAAAAATTAGGTTCTAGTTTCTTTGAATCACTGAGTATATCTGTAACTAATCAGGATGACAAACCAGTTCTTATGCATGATTTTAGTGTAGTGTTAGAAGTTAAATAATTTTATTTTTGTTTATAAAAATGAGTGGTCTTGGTCCAAAGCCTAGAATCATACCAGTTGCATGTCCAGTAACAGAGTTGAAAGATTTGGCAGACGTACAGGATTTTGAGAAGGAAGGGGAAATTGGAGAAATATATGGTTTTGAACTTGATTCAAATGGCATGTACAAGAGGAAAGTAATTGTTGACATGAAAGACGGTGAAAGACAGATTCCTAAACTTGGTCAGCTTCGTGATGTTACTGTACCTACTCCACCTGTAAATAATGCGCCTTACAACTTAATACATGTGGGTAGTAAGTGGGTTGTTTCACCTGTGCCTGCACCACCTCCAACAATTGACTGGGACATAAAGATTGAATTTATTAGTCCTTATGTATACACTGATGATGAAGGCGCCTTAGTGTTGAGGAAGGTTGTTAATTCTGGGCCGCTTATTGTAAGCCTTGTTCCAAGTTTTGCCCTAGACAACAATAGCAGAGAAAAACTGAAAGTTGAAAATTATGAGAGACGGAGATATCTTCTTACAACTAGAAAGGGTAGATCAGATACTTCTGTTGTGTTTATGCCAGCAAGCTTAGTCGTGGCTAGAGAAGTGACAATAGTATTTGAAATTATCATGAAATCTGTTGCTTCTGCAAAAGAGGCAAATATAGCACAAGGAATTAAACTTACATGGAATGAAACAGTAACAGAATCATCAAAGGTCTTTATTGCCATTACAAAAAATAATGATGTTATTAATGTTTCAAGCAGTATTCCAGCTGTCAAGGTGGTGGTTGACAAAACAACTTTTGTTCGTCTAACTTACATAAACCTTGAACACATTGATCTTGTTGCATTTTATTATGCCAGCAAATTGTATACTTTTAAAGAGTTGCAAAATGTAATTGCTGATTAAAAAAATATTTGTCATAAAAAATGGTGAACTTGTATCCACAAATACCACCTGAGCAGCTTGAGCCTATTGAGCGTGATAAAACATTAAAGGCAGATTCATTCCGTTTAATGAATATTACAGAAGCGTTGAAGTATTTGGAAGAAGAACAAGCAAAATACTCGAGGTGTAAACGCCGTTACAATACGGTTTTCAATTCTGTACACAACACATCAATGGCCATGGGGGTGGTTTCGGCCGGATTATCTGTAGGAGGTATAACTCTGTTTGCAACGGGGGTGGGAAGTGTCGTAGGAATTGCTGTTGAAGCTGTTGGCCTTGCCACAAGCCTGGCATGCTTTGGTATGGAAGCCCTTAACAAAAAATTTTATACTAAGTTGCAGAAGCATGAAGCATTAAGTACGCTCGCAGCAGCTAAGCTGACGAGTATGAAACTTATTATTAGTAAATCTTTGGAAGATAATGAAATTGACGATAACGAATTTAAAAGAGTCCAGGATGATTTGGCCAACTATAAACAACAAAAGTCTGAAATACAGAATAAGATGCGTAGTCAGGCTGTAAATGTTGAAGAGCTAAAGAAATCTTTTTTAGAACAAGGAAAAAAGATAGGCGTAGAAGAAACTATGAAAAAAGTTTGAGAACTTACAAGCAAGTAACGATAGGTTTTGTTAATCAATTATTTTTGTCATACACTTCGCAAAGAGATGTCATGCCTTTCACGTCTGCCCATCTAACACCATCTGCCCCACCACCAAACCACTATTGAGAAAAAAGTTTTTATATTGTCCTTGTAACTTGGAAATTCTGTCCAAGTAAGTTGTGACTTGGGTCCAAAAAGTTGTAAGTTCTTGTTTTAAGAGACTTATAAGAACTTGTTTTAAGTCACTTTAAAATCTTATGACAATTAACTTATAAGAACTTGAGGAGGTAACTTAAAAGCTACTTGTCAGTTGCAAGTAACTTATAGGTTACCTTATCATGTACTTGTAATTTTCTTTTTTTCAGCCATAGGGTGTTTTGCTTTATAATAGAAGACATAATTAATCTCTAGAAGTGCATTGTTGTTAATATGAGACACAGTGTTTGATGTTTAGGCATGAAATCAGTTTTAAAAAAATCTTTCAAGCTGGCTTAGATGCCTCACTATCTCTATCTCTAAAATTTAAAAAAAAAAAAGTACCAATTTTTCTTTCTCTGAAATTAAAAGTGAGGTGTTTAGGCATATCTGATAGCAAATGAAGCAATCAATATATATTTGTATCTGATTTATGATGCGCAACTTAACATTTCTGAGTGCCGACTAAGCGCTCACATATATTAAAAGTATTCACTTAGCTTTTGAGTTGTTTCCTTTACTTTCAATGTCGTGTTATAGACTGTCAGTGTATACCGGTAGGAAGCGACTCACTGCTTTATGTATAGACAGACAAGAGACAGACTCAGATCATTGTTTCCCGAGATAAGCTTTCGACACAAACAAAGAGAGAAAGCACTGTAATTCTTAGCCAATAAAATTAGGCTGATGCAATGTCCGGAAAAGCTGACGCAATGCTTGTTTGGGCCCGGTTGTTGTAAACATTTCTTAAAAACCAGTCACAACTCTTTCATTGGTGCATGTTGACTGGAGATAAAACAGGGCAGGAACGCGGAAGTTGTGGCTATTGACTGTGAACAGTTGCCGCAAGCCACGCTAGCGGGCCAATGCAGAGCAGAACTCGTGAGGGCTCCGAATTCTATGCATAAAATTAACGTGATATGGGTCATAAGTTTTTTCATCGCTGGCGGTACTGACCTGCCCTGTCTCGTCATGATGACGCAGTTTGTTTGCGCATTTAGCCACCGACACGCAGTTTGTTTTTGCGTATTCACTATTTCTCAGGAACACCAGAGAGAGAGAGAGAGAGAGAGAGAGAGACACACACACACACACACACTATTTGGGCATAGAGGACTATTGTTTACCATGAACAGGAAGTATTCTCAGGAAGGCCAACTCTGACAGCATTGAGTGGTGGGTGGCGTGTACGGTAGTCACTATTTCTCGGGAAGATATTTTAACTAGCCTTTTGTTTCCAAGGGGTTGGGGGACCTGACTGGGTAGATAAAGCTGTTAAATGTATTTGGTCAAGTGTGTTTGTTTAATTTACGGAAAGGATTAAATAAATCAATTGTTTCTTAAATGGGTGGGCTTGCTTAATTACCATGTTAATTAGAATAAATCAATTGTTTGGGGGGTAAAATAGAGGTGTTGAATAAAATTCCTTAGCAGTTGTGTCAATCACTATGAGCCACGATAAGTTGTACTGGTTATGATGACAACAGAGTATTCGATAATGCTGCACTGATCATGGTCACCATTTAAAAAAAAATTTGGTAATGGTGGGGAGGTGATGGGGGGTCAGTGGGTTTATTATTTAAAATGGCGTGATTTATCGATCGATGCGGCATTTATCGATTTGATTGGTTTTCAAATCTCATATTCTCATTCTCTCACGCAGTTTATTGCGAGAGACGCTGTGTATGAGAAACTTTGTGTCGCAGTGTGGACATCGCAGAAGAGACTTTGTATCAGTAGTTTGTGCATTTGAAAGTGCATTACTGTGTGGATATCGCATCGCTAAATTAAATATTGTTGGAACTGTTACTCCAGTATTGTCTACATCCTTAAGCCACGTGTGACGGATTGCAGCTGAACGAGGTTTACTTTAAAGAACTCTATGTGTGTGTGTGTCTGGTGTGTTTATCATACTTCAACTACAACTCCACCACGTAACAGTCATGTACTTGATATACAGTAATCTCACGGCATTGCACTAATTTAGTATGGATTTGGAGAGTGGCTGTGGCTGCCCCCATGCATGTCAAATGATGTAACTGTTTTATGGTTTTGTAATGGGCTGATGGCCTGTCCCAAAACAACGGAGTCTTGATAATTCATATATAGTTTATTTTCTCCACTGACCTATAACCAGTCTCCAGAGTGTAGTTGTTGTCAGGCTCATACGGAACCAACTCTTCTCCATCTGGTAATATTTCCACAGTGCTCCACTGAACCTGTTGTGACATAAAGTGTTAACAGTGAACTTTGCATTTTAATACAAAAGATCAAAGTTGCCTTCAACGCGTCAGGCCTGGAGTGCAAATAATTGCTGATAAAATGGTGTCTTGCGTTCACTAAGAGTTTTCTACCCTTTTTTTACAAGCCATGTGAGTACAATAACATGCAACTAATAGTTCAAGAGAACAAACAGAAAAAGCCTTAATTTTGCAACATTAAAAATTCATAAATAAAAACAAAACTTAAGTATTATCATATTTAAGACAAACCAATAACATCTGTGACAGTGATACATGTATTTTGAACTGTTAATAGTGGTCACGGACTGTTCATATCCCTTTAAAGTACCATTACACATAAATCCGAAGACGCGTTTCTGCACCGTTTGTTTTTGTATGTCTTGTCGACACACATAATGAACTTTAACAGCAGATTGGTCAGGCAGCAACAGCACAAAGTACATGCATAATCGCACTTATTTATTCTAGCGTTTCAAACTATTTTTAGCTGTTTCTCATACTGATAGCACTGTATTTATAGAACAGAGTGGAGTCATTGTCAGGTTATTTGATATTATGAAAAGATGGGAGGACAATATCTCAGAGTGGACAGGACTGAAGATGCGCGATACGCTAAGAATGGCAGAGAACAGAGAGGAATGGAGGGAGCTGGTTGCCAAGTCATCAGTGGTGCCCCAACGGTCAGCAAGACTACGAGATATAGATAGACGGGGCGGTCCATGGCACAGTGGTTAAGGTGCCTGCCACCAATGCCAAAGGTGCGAGGTTCGAAAACGGGTTCCGGCGTCGGACTTTTCTCCTCTGGTAAGTGTCACCATTAATTCGGGCGGACCGTCGGGGGTTCTTTCTCCGGGTACTCCGGTTCTTCCACCCCCCACCCACCCCACACACTTTGGTACCGGTTTCAGGCCACTTTACAAATTTCAAATACAAGCGATCAAAAATCTCTGCAACTTCAGTAGCTGAACTGGCCCTTCGTCTGTCTTGTACTGTGTCAGTTTGTCTTAAATGGCGTAAATCCGTGTCTGTTACGTGAGTGTGCGTGTTGGGTTTCAGTTCGCGGCGCTTTGAGTCGATTCGCCCAAAAATTGAGAAAAAGTGCCTATATAATAACGGTATTATTATTATTATTAGATAGAGAGTGCTGAACTGGATTCGCCTTTGTCCAAATGAACCATAATTAGACCTGTGCCGGTGTAGCATTCATAACCGTTTGTTACAGATGTGATCTTTGAACAGTTGCGGCAGTAGTGAACCTTCAAATTAAAAAAAGAAAAAGTATCAAAGTTGAAATGTTTTCAGTGTCAAATGTTATAATATATGCATTAGGTCACACTTGAAGGTAAAAACAAGGGACCTTACATCAATCAATCAGCTCTACATGGAAAGTGCAGGGTGTACTGCATTTGCAGACCTATAGCTAGGGGCCCAGACAGCACTGTACCCCATCCAAGATACCATACTGCTTCCCAGTCTGCCAAAGGGCATTGGGTTGACATTGGCTGTAGTTGGCCTGTGCATGACTTACATGCGCAAAGATCCTCAGGCCAACAAGGGCCACAGTTGATCCAAGCAGTGCTGTGCATGGGCCACCTGCAGCTGTTGTTGGCCGCTGTGAGATGGCCTTAGTCGCCTGCTCGGCGTTAAACCCCAATAACTAACTAGCTGTTGTTGGTCTGAAGACCTTTTGCTACTGGGGTAATTTGCATAGACAATCAATGGCCTTTCACTCATTGGATTCACACCACCATCTACCCATTCCTGTTCCTGGCCCATGCTACAAATTAACCTTTATCATTCTGATACACCCATTTCTTTAAGTCAATTTGACTGATAGTTCAAGGGTGGTGCCAGAATAGCTTGGCGCCTCAGGCGCCCAGCTATTCTGGCACCATCCTTGAACTAAAACAGTTGATCTATCTCCTAATCTGTAATGTAGCTTTCATAGGACAAGCACATTTTACAAAATCAGCCAGAGGATGTAATGGGTTAGACAGCAGCCTGCTACTGGGCTTCCCATCTTCACAAACATCTACTGGCACCTGTGTTAACACATTCAAGATGTGCATCTCTATGATGCACATAAGGATGAGGCACAAGTCAAATGTGTTGAAACAGTATATAAATTGACAACAAACGTTTCACACACAGTAAGAACAGTCTCGTACCCTTTGTGCCATTAGCACCTCATTTCGTTTTCGGTGCACAGCCTCCTCAGCGTCTCTCAGTGTCGCATGCATGGGAATTCTGTCAACGTTGTGTCTAAGACCACGCAGCTCAATGCGACTCAAAGTATAGTTGAAAGTGACGTTCACATTTCCAGCAGAACATGCACGCTCAAGGACGTTAATCTGATAACAGACCAGTGGCCATGATCAATGGAAAGAAAAAACATTTGATAAACTTCATCATACCAAAATCCATTCCACAACTTATCCCTGAAGCAAAATTATAAAGTTTAAAAGGTTATGTGCTTACCACTTTGTAAGAAAATGTATTGTAAGAAATAGTCCTGTGGCTCATATTTTTGACTGATCCACATAACGTCTGACTTATGACCTTGATTTTTATAAGGCACTCAAATGAGATGAATGAAACTTTAATTGTAGATATAAACTACCAGTCTGCTAAGTTTTACTTCAGAGCTGACCACAGAATCTTCAGCTTCCCATATTTCTAAGTAAATGTTGGCTATTTTCTCATTTCTTGACCTCAACTGACCTTTAATATTTGAAGGTGGTCAATGAAATGAGCAAGCCTGAGTACAAGTATACATAACACCAAGCAGGTGACTATATAAGGCCATCTCACAGTGGGCAAATTCATGTAGGTTTTCTCATCAACTCCTTTATGCCAAGTCTGATTCCATGGCTGGCCCAAATTCATTTCAACAAGGCTCTAACCAAGAACAGCAAAGTCCTCTTGTTTTATGAGCATGGCTGATCTGCATCATTTATTTGACTTTTTGTGACCTTGGCCTTCCTGACAGTTTACTCATGTGAGCAAATGTCCAGATGTCAAATGGCAATCATGCATGTAAAATCCTGTCTTGTGCATTTTTCATGCATCTGTTGGCCTCTGTTGACCGCTGACCTTTATCAGTGATCAGCTATATTAGCATACATAAGAAGATCTTATAATCAACTGCCCTTATTCTAAGTTCAGTTGAAACATGACAATAAAAACTTACACTCCATAAATAAAAAGACATTTCTCCGTTATTTTCCTTACCTCTCTTGTCTCTGCAGGGCTCCCCAAACCACAAAAATTGTGTGAAATCACCCACTAAACCATAAAAATCACCTTTCAAATTTTGTACAGTGCATGAAATTTACCCTTTAAAATCCATTTTTCTGTGGATGTGAATACCCTTTAAAAACTGATCTAGCAGATGGACACTGCCAGTATTTAATTTCTTAATGATGCAAATGTGTCTCCAAAAAAGCACATTACCAGTACATCAACACACCTCAGACCTCGCTTCTGACCACAGACCAGCAGATCATGTTGGCCTGCAAGACACTCTCCATGAAGCATAAACTTAAAATTACTTTTGACATCGCGTGCGAGTGAAAAAGAGCATATTTAGTGCTGAATGTGTCGTTACAAGCCATTACTTGGCATGCGCACTGGAACCAGGTATGAACGCTTAACAGAATTTAAAGGTGCATGAGTACATAATACAGAAAAGTTACTAGTAGACAAAGAGTTAAAAATGAAACAGTACTTGAGAAGAAAGAAAACAAATTTGTCAAAATATGGCATATGTTAAACTACTTACTGACTCTCTTTGACCTGCGAGAAAAGTTACATACATGGTACATTTATAAAAGTTTCCTTGGGCCAAGTATGAAGTCAATGGCTAATTAGCAGTCTCAAAGATAATGCAAATGCTGAAGTTTAACATGAACAATGGATGAACATATGCCCAATGGCTCCATACATTGACTGACTTTTGCTATAAAGTATAAGCCCAAATTCAGAATTAAACTGCTGGTTGTTATTACTTTTCGGATTAACTTGGTACCTTGCAGTGCACTGTGCATGCCTGGATTATGTTAGATCCGTGAAAATCATGTCCACTATCCAGGTGGTGGAGGGTGGAATAAGGAACATATACATGTACATAGGTGATGAAGGTAGCACTGACCCCTCCCCATGTGGACAAGAAGTAGACTAGTCAAGAAGATGTGTGGTATACATGCTGGCAAGAAGCCTTACCTGAAAAGATATCAAGTTGATAGCTAACTTGAATCGCTACCGGGATACATGTCCTGAATTTAACTTCCAGCTAAGCAGTTTATATAGCTGTGACCTCAACAATATTCTTCATTAAATTCACGTCAACACTTATTCCGCTGCATTCTGTGCAGGAATTTACGTCCAGTATGGCTCTGATTATAGGTTCCAACCGAGAATGTTGGTGAAAGTCAGAAACAGTTAGTTAGTTATTTGGGTTTAACGCTGAGCAGGCGACCAAGGCCATCTCACAGCGGACAGTCAGAAACAACTCTGCATTTTGCTGACTGTGGCCGGATCATTGAAGTGATGTTAAACTATCAAATGAGAGCATTTGTTCTCATATAATCATATTAATGTTAGGTAGTGAATGAAAAGAGTGAAATGTAGCACATCCCTTGTATACTTGCAAATCAGATCAACGTAATGGTCATTTCTTTACACCCACCCTAACTTGGTTCTAACTTGTTAAACTTGGTTCTAACTTGTTATAAGTGCTGCTCAAAACAACATATCCACGCTAATTTAGCTGTTAGTCAGTCTAAAATGCATCTGTGCAACCACAGTTAGCTTAGCTTGTTGGCAACTTGCAGATTTTAGCTGACAGAGTTTACCCGACGGCTAGAGAGGTAACTGCATGTTGTGCCCCAGTTTCATCTGCTTGCAGACATTGCCAAGAATGTAAGGTTAAGCTTAAAAATAGAAACAACTATGGGTTGTTTTTTCATCACACAAAAATTTAGGGTCAGAATGAAAAAAAAACCAGGGTAAGTCGGGTTACAGTAAGCATATAATTTAATTTGGAGGGCCTAACTAAAAACTCAGTTGGCCCAGGTTCTAACATTAACCTTCATTTGAGCAGTGTTTTTAAACTGTAACTCGGTGAACTCAAGGTCCTCACATCTCCACATGACTCAAACAAAGTGGAACATCAAGGGGCAAACCCGTCCTGGCGTACAAGTCAAGGGTTAAAAAAATGTCCAGGCTGAAACATTGATGAGGGAATTTTTTCCAAAATGTGGGCAAAAACATGTGCTGAAAGCTAGCCTCCTTCTTTATACACTCAATGACACTAAAAACAGTACCAATGGTTGCAAGCACAAGAGGATTAAAGTGGTACTCATAGCACACACACACACAAACACACACACACACACACACACACACACACACAAACCGTGCAATTTTACTGTCCAGTCTGGCAAATCTTAATCAACCATTCTGTAAGCCAGTCAGTCCAGTGTTGTTCCTGTGTGGCTGAGCCATGCAGTCATGTCATCAATTTATTTCCAAACCATCTTACAAAGAAGTCATCCCATTGTTCCAGATCTGGAACGTCCCTGACGTCCTGCAAGATCTTGTCATGGTAGCACTGGCGCAACTCTTGCACAGCCTGATCCACTCTTTGCTGCTCATAGGCCAGTATTGTCACACTCACTCTGCTGCTGGTTTGTTCAAAGTGCTTGTCTGAAGAAACAACAACCATACATACCTAATAACTGTCACTCAATCATAGACAAGGAAGACGCTACGACAAAAACATATCAGCACTCACTAATAAGAGGTGTAATTCCAGCACCAGGACACGTTCAAATAAAGGAATTCATGTGCAATGATAACCCATTCAGCCCTGACGCACTACAGCAGGAGATCGGTCGACCATGATAATTCAAGGGTAGTGCCAGATTAGTTTGGTGCCTGTCGAGTAATTATGGTTATAGATACAGTATCACAGTTTTAAGACATTCAGGCCCGATGACCTACAGCAGGAGATGGGTCGATCATGGTAATTCAAGGGTAGTGCCAGATTAGCTTGGCGCCTGTCGTCGCCAAGCTAATCTGGCACTGCCCTTGAATTATCATGGTCGATCCATCTCCTGCAAATGGTGCATAGTCATTAGATGACGCCTCAAAAATTGGGGAATACTGCGTCGGGCTGAATGAGATAAGGCCAAAAGCCTGCAACCTAAAACCTGACAGATTCTCTTGACTGTGTCAGCTTAGCAGAAATTAATTTTTCTCTAAAATGTATTTTTTCGAAAAATACTTACCGATGACATGACTCTGAGGTCCCTCCCTCCTCCCCGCTTGCCGCTGGTAACTCCGTAGACAACTGGCTAAAGGAGACACCACCGGGCACGTGACCGGATGGGCAGGGGAGGCTACTCTCGCCCCTGTTAGGGATCCCCGAGAGCCTCCTGGGGGGACCCTTTGGGTCTTAGGCTAAAATTGGTAAGCAAGTAGACTATTTCCAGACAGTCATGTCATCGGTAAGTATTTTTCGAAAAAATACATTTTAGAGAAAAATTAATTTGTTTCCTCAAAACACATTACCGATGACATGACTGTCTGGAAGAATGCCAAAAAGGAGGAGGGTGCCGCAGAATCCCTTTCTGAAACCTCACTAGGGACGAAGACGGCCCGTCACTCCTGATCACACACTCCCGACAATTTTAGCGAAGTGCATATCTAAGGCGCCAGGGGCGCCTGGAGGGAGTGCTGTGCCGCAGAGATGTCGCCCACCAGAGAGAGGTTGTCGCGCTGGACCGTCAGGTCGCGGAGGTAGAAGCGGGCAAAGGTGGTTTTGGCCCGTCATCCCACTGCAGCCACAATGTCCGTATCCGCGCAGTTGTGGTCAAAGGCGAGACTTGCGGCCATAGCGCGAACTTCATGGGCGCGTATCCTGAGGGCCTCGGCTCCCTGTGGGGAGAGGTCGCAATAGGCGGACCGTATTACCCAGCGGAGCCAGGAGGAGATCGTTTGGGCAGAGATGTCAGTTCTGCCGGCGGTCAGAGGCAAAAGAGAGACAAGTCCGTCCCCTCCGTACGGACTTGGAGCGACGCAGGTAGATACGGAGTGCACGCACTGGATCTTGCTGCCGAGTCTCCCGAGGAAGGTCGGGCCCCTTAAGCGGGCGAATAGCGATGACCTGAGGCGCCGTCAAGGGAGATCTAGTCTTGGCGAGAAGGACGGATCCGGGAGAAGCAAAACGGAGCCATCCACTCGGAACTGCAGGCAGGAAGGGCGAGACGAGAGCGCGTGGAGCTCGCCGACGCGGGCTGCCGTGGCGAGGGCCAGCAGGAAGCAGGCCTTCCGAGTCACGCCCGCGAAGCTGGCCAGATGGAGCGGTTCAAAACGGTCCGAATTCAGCCAGGTGAGGACCCAGGGGAGGTCCCAGTGTGGAACGAGGGAGCAGGAACCGGACGCTGCAAGCCGAAATGCGCCATAAGGTCGGCCAGGTCCTTGCAGGCACCAGGGTCGGGACGGCCGAGGTGACGGTAGGTGTCGGCAATCATGGAGGGATAGCCATGGATCGTGATGGGAGCCAAACCTTGGTCATGGAAGAGCCAAAGGAAGAAGTCCGCGAGCTGAGGGGTCGTCAGATCGACGGGGGAGAGACGACGGTCAAAGCACCAGGCACGAAGCACTCGCCACTTTCCCTCATAGACACGTCTGGTGGAAGGTCTGCGGGCTGAAGCGATAGCGTCCACTGCCGCACTCGAGAAGCCTCTAGCGGAGAGGGCGTGCCGCACAATCGCCAGGCGGGTAGGAGAAGTCGCTCGGGGCAGGGGTGGAAGAGCAGCTGGCGGGGCTGCTTGAGCATCGTGCGAGGGGTGGGAAGTGGAAGGGGCGGATCCGTGGCGAGACTGAGCAGGTCGGAGGTCCAAGATCTGTCCCAGAAGAACGGGGCCACCAGGAGAAGGACTGCATTGCACCCCCGGAGCTTGAGCAGGACTTTGGGGACCAGGACCGTCGGAGGGTAGGCGTAGGCAACTAGTCCGTCCCAAGAAATCAAGAGCGCATCGACCACCCAGGCCAGCGAAGAGGGGAAGCTGGTGGTTCCACCTGGTGGCGAAGAGGTCGACAAGGGGGGTCTCCCAACGCTCGCAGGTCAGGCGAAAGATGTCCCGGCGCAGGGTCCATTCTGTGTGAAGAAGCTGGCCCCGCCGAGAGAGGGAGTCTGCCAAAACGTTCAGGTGACCTGGAATGTGACAGGCTCGTAGGGAGATGCCGCGGTCCTCGCACCAGCGAAGGAGTCGGTAGAGAAGGATGCAGAGGTCGGGCGAGCGGGTCCCTCCCTGCTTCTGTATGTAAGCGACGACCGTGGAGTTGTCGGAGAGGACAAGGAGGTCCTGTGTCCGAAGGTCGGGTTCCCCAGCGCGGAGGGCCTGCCAAACTGCATTCAGCTCCAGCCAGTTGATGTGCCGCGAAACTAGGTCCTCGTTCCAGTGGCCGGCCGCATAGCGAAAACTCGGGAGAAGGTGAGCGCCCCACCCGGCGAGACTGGCATCGACGCAGAGAGAGAGACGGGGCAGAGGTGAGGTCAGGGGAATCCCGGAGCCGAGCCAAGAAACGTCCGTCCAGCGAAGCAGATGGGGCCGCAGCATAGGAGGTATCGGCAGCAGGGTGGAGAGATCGCCGGAGGACGGTCTCCAGTGGAGGAGAAGATGCAATTGAAGAGGACGAGAGTACAGACGACCGAGGGGAAGGAGATCTGCCGCGGCACTCATCAGGCCGAGGAGCTGGAGCCACACCCTGGCGGGGACAGCCGCTTCCTGCGCCACCAAGGGGAGAGGTCGGCGAGTGTCCGGATCCGAGGCTCGGGAAGACGCACTAGGTTGCGGTCGGTCAAGAAGTCCATCCTCAGGTGTACGAAGTGGCGAGAGGTCGGACTTGCCAGCGTTGACCAGGAAGCCCAGGCGGGATAACAGGAGGAGAAGAGAATCCCTGTCCAGAAGGAGAGAGGCCACCGACTGGTTCGGCAGAAGGAGGTCGTCCAAGTAGTTGGAGATCGGGCTAGAGGAAGAACGGTGGGCTCTGGCTACCATGGCGTTCATGATCCGCGTGAAGACCCATGGGCTGAGGTTGAGACCGAAGGGGAGGGCCCGAAACTGTAAGACAATCCCGTTGATGGCAAGGCGGAGGTACTGGCGTGAGGCTGGATGGATCGGGACGTGCAGATAGGCAGCGGACAGGTCCAGGCAGGAGGTGGCTGGGGAGAAGCCCGAAGCACAGGGGCAGACCGGCGCGCGCAGGGGGCGGAGGAAGAGCCGAGGGGCTAGGTTGCCGACGCCAAGGGGAAGTGGAAGGCGAAGGATGCTTAGAACGAAGCGAGCGCCGGTCCCGATGGGATCGACTACGCGTAAAACGAGGTGGAGTCCTGACGTCTCTGTGACTCCTACGAGGGGTGCGCGGAGAGCGGCGCCGAGAGGACCAGGGTTGCGGCGAACGACTGCGCCGACGGGAAGCATAGGAAGAAGCCGAGCGTGACGACGATGAATGCCGGGGGCTACGAATCCTATCGACGCGACGGGGGCTAAGCCGACGGTCCCTAGAGCGGCGCCTGGAAGAACGGGAACGGTCAGTCCGGTCACGCGCAGGCGGACGCGGAGACGAATGTCGTGGTGCCCGGGGCTCAAGGAAGGGGGCACGTAACAGGCTATGCGACTGGTCATAGAAGTCTGCGGGCTTAGAAGGGGGGGCCGTAAGGCCGACACGTCTAGAACCAGGCGACAGGGGTCGCAGTGCTCGGGGCTCCTTCCCCAGGAGTGGGGCACGACTAGACGGAGAGGCCGAAAGGCCGACGCGTCTGCGAACAGGCGACAGCGGTCGCAGTGCTCGGGGCTCCTTCTCAAGGAGCGGGGCACGAATAGACGAAGGGCCGAAAGGCCAACGCGTGTATTCACAGGCGACAGCGGTCGCAGTGCACGGGGCTCCTTCTCAAGGAGCGGGGCATGACTGGATGGAGAGGCCAAAAGGCCGACGCGTCTACTCACAGGCGACAGTGGTCGCAGTGCTCGGGGCTCCTTCTCAAGGAGCGGGGCACAATTAGACGAAGAGGCCGAAGGACCAACGTGTGTACTCACAGGCGACAGTGGTCGCAGTGCTCGGGGCTCCTTCTCAAGGAGTGGGGCACGACTGGATGGAGAGGCCAAAAGGCCGACGCATCTACTCACAGGCGACAGTGGTCGCAGTGCTCGGGGCTCCTTCCCAAGGAGCGGGGCACAATTAGACGAAGAGGCCGAAGGACCAACGTGTTTACTCACAGGCGACAGCGGTCGCAGTGCTCGGGGCTCCTTCTCAAGGAGCGGGGCACCATTAGACGGAGAGGCCGCAAGGCCGACGCGTCTGCTAACAGGCGACAGAGGTCGCAGTGCCCGGGGCTCATGGAGGGGGGCACTAAGCCGGCTAGGCGACTCGCCGGAGGAGTCAGCGGGCAAGGGCGGTGCGGACACCGTAGCAGCAATAGTCTTACCGAGAAGACGAGGTGTGCGTATCTCCACGTCCGAGGGGAGGAGCTGGACTGGGTCCCGGCGAGCTGTGACAGGTCGGTCGCGCCGGTAGAACCTCCAAAGCTCCGACCAACGAACCTCCGGCCACGAAGAGCAGACAGTGCAGGGGAGGTCCGAGGAGCAGCCGGAACACAGAAGACAGAATTTATGCCGGTCACTGGGCCACTGAAAGTCGCCGCACAGGGGACAGGTGCGCACTTGATAACTGCAACACAAACCAAAAGGTGAGAGGCGACTGGTGGCGGGAAACTAACCCGCCAAAATAAGTTCCGAACAAGAAAACGAGTGAAGCTCAAGCCGAAACGCGGGAAGAAACAAAACAGGTCGAGACGAGACCGACGTCCGGCCCAGCCGGGCGAGACGAAGGAAACGGCCGAGACGTTACCTTTCCATGGCGGCGCCGAAGCGCAAACCACCGTGAGCGACGAGAAGACGCAGCAAGGTCACAGGCCCGGTAGCAGCACGAGGCGCAGACGAGGGCTTAGCGACAAGGGTCGCGGTGCCCGGGGCTCAAGGAGGGGGGCACGTAGCCGGCTTGGCGACTCGCCGGAGGAGTCAGCGGGCTTAAGGTTTGGCCGAAGGCCGACGCGTGAACTAAAGGCGACAAGGTCGCGGTGCCCGGGGCTCCTTTTTTAAGGAGGGGGGCACGTAGCCGGCTTGGCGACTTGCCGGAGGAGTCAGCGGGCTTAACGCGTCTACAAGAAGCGACCAACTTACCAGGGACGTGAGGTGTGGGTATCCCAAGTCAGAGGGGAGCTTGAACAATCCCACCGTGCCGCGGGAGGTCCCCAGGAAGACGGAAAGTCGCGGGTCGCTCGGCGGTGGAACCAGAGTAGAGACCGAGAACCTCCAGTCAAGAGGGGCAGCCAGCGCAGCCGATGACAGAGGAGCAGGCGGCACCCGGTCGACAGACTGTGTGGCAGACACCAGGCCACGAAGTCGCCGTCCTGGGCAGATGCGCACTTGGTACTGCAACACATACCCATACATGAAAGGTGACGGGCGGCAGGCAACTAACGCCGCCAGGTAAAGCTCCGAAGGAAGTAATGAGCGAAACTCACCGTGAAACGCGGAGAGAAAACAAACAGAAGTCCGAGCCAAGCACGACGTCCGGCCCCGCAGGGCGAGACGTAGGAAGCGGCCGAGACGTTACCTTTTCATGGCGGAACGGCAGAGTGGTGAAGCACAGGCGCCGGACACTAGGTCAATGGAAGTCGCCGTACTGGGGAGGGGCGCACTTGGTAACTGCAACCCAAACCCAACATGAAAGGCGACCGGCGGCGGGTAACAACGCCACCATTTAAAGCTTCGAAATGTAAGAAACACACGAAACTGACAGTGAAATGCAATGAGAAAAACAACAGTAGCTCGAGCGAAGCCCGACGTCCGGCCCAGCCAGGCGAGACGTAGGAAGCGGCCGAGACTTTATCTTTCCATGGCGGAACGGCCGAGTGACGAAGCACAAAGTACCGGACAGTAGGTCACTGGAAGTCGCCGTACTGGGGAGAGGCGCACTAGGTAACTGCAACCCAGACCCAAACATGAAAGGCGACCGGCGGCGGGTAACGAACCCTGCCATGTAAAGCTTCGAAATCAAGAAACACTCGAAACTCACCGTGAAATGTGGAGAGAAAACAACAGTAGCTCGAGCGAAGCCCGACGTCCGGCCCAGCCAGGCGAGACGTAGGTAACGGCCGAGACTTTACCTGTCCATGGCGGAAAGGCAGGGTGACGAAGCACAACCACCGCGCGACGGAAGCCTAAAAGGTTCCAGGGCCAGCCAAGTGCACGAGGCACAGACGAGGGCTAACAGCGAAGACGGAGGCCACGCCAGACGCAGTAGACGAGAGGCTAGGCGAAGGCAGGCCGGTAAGGGACAGTCGAACCGTACACAGTCTTTCCAAGGGTCAGAGGCTCAGGTAAAAGCGTCCGAACGCTAACAGCGAAGTAGACAACTGGCTAAAGGAGACACCACCGGGCACGTGACCGGATGGGCAGGGGAGGCTACTCTCGCCCCTGTTAGGGATCCCCGAGAGCCTCCTTGGGGGACCCTTTGGGTCTTAGGCTAAAATTGGTAAGCAAGTAGACTATTTCCAGACAGTCATGTCATCGGTAATGTGTTTTGAGGAAACAAATAAGAATTCTGTTTGCCACGTCTGTTCCCATGTGCACTTGAGAATTGGGCTTTTCTGTTGCCGTACCGATGTTGCTTTTCCACATAAGGAACAAGTTGTCTACTAGCCCCTCCCTCCTCTCCCCCTGCCCCCCCCCCACCCACACACACACACACACATGCATTCAATGGGTTTTATTTCACATCCTAAGCATAAGTCTTTGTTGCTATTGGGACATATAATGTTGATGTGACCAGGAAGCATGACTAAAACGAAACTACATAAAGCTATGATTCTGATAACATAAATGAACATGCCTGATTATAATTTTAAAATGTTGGTGAAAAATTAATGAGGCTATTGGTGCAATGACCCATATCTGTGAGTCACTTACTGACATGGATCATTTCAACACGCTTCACTGCTCTTCACTTCAAACACCAACAGTTGTCTTGACTGGCTGGTGAGAGTGTGAATAGAAAGCTCATAACATTAACGCTGAGTTGGTATACCTCGCCTTGTGCCTAGGTTAAACCCACCAGCAGCGCCATTGTTGCACCGTCGTAGTTGAAGTACGAGAGATGATCACACTACAAGTACAATGGACTTGACTCCAGGGGCGTGGGGTGTGACACAAGCCTCTGCCATCTCCAAGTCTACACAAAACTGGCACGCAGTTCTGGTGCACATGACCGGTCACGAGCGACCGGTCTGGTGCGAAAATAGCAACAATGGCGCCGCTGGTGCGTTTAACCTAGGTCCAGGGCGAGGTATACCAACTCAGCAACATTAATCCATTTAACCCCACAGGTGTGTTTCCCAGACTGTGGAGGTGACACCTGACAACTATGCACCAGTTGCAGGGGATGGATCGACCATGATAACTCAAGGGTGGTGCCAGATGAGCTTGGCGCCTTTAGGCACCAAGCTCATCTGGCACCACCCTTGAATTATCATGGTCAGTCCATCTCCTGCTGTAGGGCCTTGGGGCTAAATGGGTTAACAGAAGGAAGTACAGTGACAAGGTGATACAAAACAATCTGTTTCCTTCACTTACAGGCCTTGACTCCCTGCGCATTTGGATTGATCAGCAGTGACTGCTGGGTTTCCTCTGCAAAAACAAAAGCTAAATTAGGCATTGAACCGTCTGTGCTGGCTTACTTTGAGGGTTTCATCATGGTATCATAGTCCGATGAAGATGATGATATAATCAGCTTCCGAGGACTACAAACCACAATGTAATCTGAGAAGTAACCCAACACAGATGGTTCAATGCCATTGTTGTGTTGTCCAAGTCATGGACTTCTTAAAACAGCGTCATGGTGTCTGACGTCAGGAGTAACACGCCACATATTTCCTACATCAGACTCAATCATTTCTGAGTAATGCACAGGGGGCGCAACTTTCATGCATAGGCTGCCATGTCTGGGCGTGCTAATGTGCTTGATTTTTGCCGCTGGAACTTTAAACATTTACTAGCAGTGCTGCTTCTGTGCATGCAGCCAGTGGCAATTCCAGAATCTGTAGCAAGGAAGTGCGGACTTTTCTCCCTGGGTTAAAGCAATACATGCAACTTCTACATTGTGAGCACAGGACTAGTGGCAAGCGACTGGATATATACGGCAAGTCTGATTTCGAAGCAGGGATTGTTGGCATCTATCGCCAACCAGTAGGCCTACAGAGCTCACACACATTCAACAATGACTTGAATGATCTTTCCAACAAACTGAATGGTCATAGATCTGTCACATTTTCTTTACTTATTTCTCTTCCTCTCTTGCTGCATGCATGTGTGCAGCTATCTAAACAGCATACGTGTTGACACACACAATGGGCAATTTTGAACTGTCTCAGTTCAGAGTTTGAATTGTGACACATTTGTGTAGCACTTGTGTATTGTGCTCACTGCTTGAGTCATGTCAAAATAAAGTACATTTCTTTTATTTCCCTATCGTCTACCACCATTTGATCTTTGTGTTTTCCGGTTATTTATGATGTAAGGTGCCAGACAGCCCTGATGTAAGCGTTTAGACGAAAGACCTAAGGGAGATTCACATGTGATACTACAATTGTGGATTGGCCGGCTGATTAAAAATGACAACGGCAATGGTTCTAGGAGGCAGCCATTGGGGCATTGCACCCCCCGCAATTTTTAGATGCTGACCAATCAGAGTGTCAAAAAATGGAGTGACTGCACAATAATACATGTTGTGCATCAGGGTGTAATAAATCTCAATCCCTATAGGACCTAAGGTTAGTCCACAAGTAGACCAGTTGAGTAAATTGTCATATAGTGGTAAGGCTATACAAGATGGGATGAACCATAACCCACAAAGTCTCTTCTATATGAAAGCTGTCCTCACTGTCAAGGGTCTCTACCTTTGTCTTTAACCTGATTCTGATGTTAAAATATCTCCTATTGAAAAAGCCTCGCAGATCTGCCAATGCGCCAGTGATCTCTATAAGGGGCACAGTGCATACCGTTACGTGTCATTGGTTTGTCAAACGTCATTTGTCATGACATATTTTTTTTGTTTTTACATAATTTTATATTTTACATGATATGAGTTTCACTTTTGCTTCAAGACTTGAAAAAATGGTGAGAAAACTGGAATTTCACAGTACAATTTCAGTCTTGCTATAATTTGTGTGAAATCAGGTTGACTTTACCTAGCTACTAAGTACACCTGCATGCTCTTCTGAAAGCGCATTGATTTGTGTGCATGTGTGTGCGTGCACGCTCCAAACATCTCCAAGAGGCACAAATCCTCATGCGTCCTCTGGGCGCATGAGGATCTAAACCTCTTGAAGTTGTGACCATGTGTGTGTGTGTGTGTATGTGTGTGTGTGTGTGTGTGTGTGTGTCTGTGTGTCAGAGAGAGAGAGAGAGAGAGAGAGAAAGAGGGAGAGAGAGAGTGAGAGAGAATTACATCATATTTAGAGTACTGCATCGATGTCTGTATGGTGACGAAGCTGCTTCTTTTACGTCACCACGACTGTTTGACTTTCTCCAGAAGTCAATCCTGTCTTAATTTTTTTCTGAAAAGGATTAATCTTTACTGAAGAAGTTGAAATGGTACAAGGCTGGCTAATGAACGCATCCAGTGTCTTTCTCTAATCTGGCTATATCCAACTTTTCAAGTGAATATGACAAAATTACAGACTTTAATGTGGTACACCCGACTTTCTATACAAGGTTTTTTAACCCTTCAATGAGACACCCAGTTTTAGTATGCTCAGAGGCTCTCCTAGGCACCCCTTGACCAAAGCACTTCCCAAGTTTAAATTAAGCTTGTATGTACACAAACATCAGAGAATCTTGTGTTTACATACGCACACACACAGTGTTTCCCACCAAAAGTACGTTCTGCAGCGAAGTTAGCATAAATAGACATGATGTCATTTTAATCTGGTTACCTTACTTACTTACTTACTTACGCCTGTCACCCCTACCCGGGTATAGGCCGTCGACGAGAGACCTCCAGCAACTCCTGTCCTGTGCTTCTCCTTCGATTCTGCTCCAGGTGGTTCCCAGTCTCTTGATGTCTGCTTGGAGGTCTCGATGCCAGGAGTTTCTCGGCCTACCTCTTTTCCTCTTTCCCTGGGGGTTCCATGACAATGCCTGCCTAGTGATACTGGAAGCTGGCTTTCTCAGACTGTGACCGATCCATCCCCATCTTCTTCGCCCAATTTCATTCTCTGCTGTTATCTGCTCTGTTCTCTCCCAGAGTCTGACGTTGCTGATCTTCTCTGGCCAGTGGATTTTCAAAATTCTTCTAAGGCAACTGTTCATGAAGGTCTGTACTCTGTTGACTGGTTTTTGTTAATCTCCAAGTCTCTGCTCCATATAGGAGAACTGCTTTTACATTGGAGTTGAAAATCTGGACTTTGGTGTGTTGTGACAGCTCTCTGGAACTCCACACTTTTTTCAACTGGAGAAAGGCTGCTCTGGCTTTACCGATTCGTGCTCTGACATCTGCATCAGTGCCGCCTTTTTTGTCTATGATGCTCCCGAGATAGGTGAAGGACTCCACCTCCTCCAACGGGGTGCCAGCAAGCAAGACTGGTTCTTCCCTGGTTGCGTTCAGCCTCATTGTCTTTGTTTTCTGTTTGTGAATGGTGAGGCCCACTTGGGACGAGATGTCAGCAAGCCTCGTGGTCTTGTCCTGCATTTGTTGATGAGTGTGGGACAGTAATGCCAAGTCGTCTGCAAAATCGAGGTCGTCAAGCTGTGTCCACAGTGTCCACTGTATTCCACTTCGTCTGTGCTCTGTGGTCATCTTCATGACCCAGTCTATGGCCAGTAGGAAGAGGAACGGAGACAGCAGACACCCCTGCCTGACACCAGTTCTGACCTGGAGCTCCCTGGTGAACTGCCCTTCGTGGATCACGCGACATGTCATGCCATCGTAGCTGCTCTTGATCAGGCGGATGAGCTTTGTGGGTACACCGTAGTGTCGTAGGAGTTTCCACAGAGTCTCTCGGTCCACACTGTCAAATGCTTTCTCATAATCCACAAAGTTGACGTACAGCGGGGAGCTCCACTCCAGAGACTGTTCCACGATGATGCGGAGAGTGGCGATCTGGTCTGTGCATGATCGGTTCTTCCTGAATCCTGCTTGCTGGTCTCTCAGCTGGGGGTCAACGGAGCTCTTCATTCTCTCCAGGATGATCCTGTTGAAGACCTTTCCTGGTACTGACAGCAAGGTGATTCCTCTGTAGTTGGAACACTTGCTGAGGTCGCCTTTCTTGGGAAGCTTGATTAGGTACCCCTCCTTCCAGTCAGCCGGCATCACCTCCTCTTCCCAGATCTTTCCAAACAGTGGGTACAGCATCTCCACTGTTGTCTCTAGGTCTGCTTTCAGAGACTCCGCTGGGATGCCATCTGGGCCTGCTGCTTTGCCGTTCTTCAAAAATGCCACTGCTCTTCTGATCTCTTCTCGGCTGGGTCTGTCACAGCTGATGGGTAGGTCGGTCTCTGCCGGCTGGATGTCTGGGGGGTCGGGTGGGCTAGGTCTGTTCAGTAACTCTTCAAAATACTCGGCCCATCTGTCGAGTTGGTCTGCTCTGTCTGCAATAGGCTTGCCTTCTTTGTCTTTTACTGGTCTTTCTGTATGGCCATACTTGCCTGACCTTTTCGTTGGCGTTTTTGTAGCTATTTCCTTTTTTGCAGGGTGGGGAAGCTACCCCCACGCCCAACCCCCTTACTAGGAGGACCAGGGGTTTTGTGTCGGGGTCACCTTCCCTTAGACCATGATGGTTCGCGGCACCTTATTTCATTCGGTGCACCCCTCTCACGAGGGACCCCCTATCCACCACCCAGGGGACGCGCCTCAACGCCATATGGTCCCAGCGCGAGGGGTTACTATATAGTTGTCAGATTTTCAGACCAGCCTGCCTTTGTCGTCATGGGCATTCTTTTGAATTTGCTCCATCGTGACTCATCCTAAAAAGTCTCTTCTATAAATAGAAGAAACTTAAGAACAGACCACAACCCTCAACCCCTTCCACGCAAGAATCGATCAAAAGTGAAGCATTGAAAAAAAAGTCTTCTTATTGGGTTTATTTCTTGGTTATGTGGAAAAGAGGTAAAATTAAACATTTGCCTGTTCTGTACAGAAGTGTAAAAATATCATGCCATATGTGGGCTTCTAAAGACACTTTATATTAAAAGCAGTAAGACCAACTATTTTTGGATATAAAATGGGTTTTACACATTCAGGCATACCTACAAAGTGTAAACAACATAACATGCATTACACTGGGATACAGTCACTATAGTGTTTGACTGGTAATGTTGAGTCAATAAAAACTTGAGAGACAAACTTATATATTTATCAAATGTGAATTAAGCTAGTACTATCTCCAGCAGAAAAGATTTTAACTGTCTTTGAATCATCTTCTTGTAATAAGTAAATGTTAATGCATTGACACCTTGTGGAATCCACATAATGATTTTTTTGAGGGGCATATTTTTAAATGTTAGAGACAGACTTTTCATTTACTTTAACATCTACAGGGCTGTTCAGAAGCAGCAGACTAGACCAATCAGTAAACAATTTCAAGCCCCTGAAGGTCTCACCACAGAATCTAATAGGGGTGTCCAATTCCATCCATTTTCATGTCATATTTATGGACGATTTCACACATTGTAATGAGGTACAGATACCACACAATACAAATTTATAATGTATCTGCTTCTATTGCTTCTGTATTCACCCTGTGAATACATTCTGACAAAAAATTATGAGACTTGTTCAAAGTCCGTGACTCTAGCTTGATCAGAACAAGCATACCCCAACTAGTCACCAACAGTAAATAATCGCTCTTTTATTAAATGTACTCATTTTATTTCATATGCCATTTTATTTAGTTTCGGCGGGAGGGATTATGCGATGGTAAATACAAACCAGTTTCCAGTATTAAAAGGGCTTCCAAAATATTCCCACACACTGACACATGTGCAATGGTATCCACTTATTCTGCTTACTGCTTTATGCTTACATGCTGCACATTCGGCTAGAACCCTCGCCTTCTTCTTTGTCATATTTGCTTGCACAGTGTAAGCTCTTGACTTGAGCCAATTTAAACAAAAATGTTCGTTTTTCCTTCCTTCCAGGCACCCTACATTGTGCAGTTGAGGGCTTGGTGTGAAGGCTTCTCTGAGTCAACCTAAATCTACTGCAATAATGCCATTACATGCACTCGTTTATATAGCATGCTAGCATATCAATCAATCAAACAATCAATCAACTTTCCTTCTGCGATAAATGAAGATAAGTAGCGACTGATCTATTTGTTTGTTTATTTTGAAAAAGGGTATTTACCGGAAATATTACTAAATTGTGCTGTAACTGTCTTTTCTAAGCGTGTTTCTTCCTCCGTTGGGTACTTCTTTGCACTCAGACAACAGTTTACAAACAAAAAATGGACAATGGCTCGGAATGAGTTAAACCCATCACCAATGCGTCTCATGGCTGGCACCAATGGCCCCAACCCGACCTGAACCTCCCTAACACAAAGCAGACCAAAGACATCCCTATGATAGTATCTCTTAAACACATAATATAATGTTTTTAAACTTTCTGCAATGTCAGTGTAGTTATAAGCTGCTTTGTTTGTAACTGAATTGGAAGAGCGTTACGCCTGACAGCTTGAATGCACTGAATGCACTGTTTGAATTATGTATGGTGGGAGACTGTCTTTGAATCATCTTCTTGTAATAAGTAAATGTTAATGCAGTGACACCTTGAGGAATCCACATAATGATTTTTTTTTTTTGAGGGGCACATGTTTAAATGTTAGAGACAGGCTTTTGATTTACTTTGACATCTACTGGGGTCTTCAGATCAGATTAGACCAATGAGTAAACAATTTCAAGCCCCTGAAGGTCTCAACACAGAAACTAATAGGGGTGTCCATGTTATCCAGGCTGACCTGCTTAAGGCTTACAAGGAGCATGAGAGCACCTCAGCAACTACACGCTAAACATCAATAGTTATAGCTCAAGTTAGTTAGTTATCTGGGTTTAGCGCCGAGCAGGCGACTAAGGCCATCTCACGGCAGTTTATACCTCAAGTGTCTGTCACACTGGATGAGAGTATTCAGGATGAGTGTGATGAGGAACCAGGATGGTCCAACGGACTACCAGTACCTGCTTTGGGGGCAGGTAAGGGACCATCTGATGTCAGTCCGACTTAACCAATGAACAATGCACCCAAGTTCTGGGGGTGTGTGGATGCTATGCAGATTGCTTAACCAACCTTCCAGGCCACACATACCTAGAGGCGTTTTTTTATTACACTTCTGGACTCACGCTGAGTGTTAGTACGCTTTTGCCCAGTGCCGCATTCCAAAGTGGAGGTAGTGCAGGAAGAGGTAGCTGCTTTGCTAAGGATGGAAGTGATTGAGCGCATGGCTTCTCCATACAGCACCCCAATAGTGCTGGTGAAGAAGAGGGACGGAAAAGTGAGATACTGCATCGACCATCGCCAGCTGAATTTTATAACTGCGTTCGATGCTGAACTTCTACCAGATATTGACTATCTGTTCAGCTGCCTGCATGCAGCCCATTACTTCTCCAAGATATATCTTGCTAAGGGCTATTGGCACATACACGCCTCAGGGCCAGTTTCAATGGGTGGTAATGCTTTTCATGCTTCAGAATGCAGTAGCAATCTTCAGCTGCTTGATGCGGAAGCCGTTAGACCCCCTTCACCAAGGCAACGTGGTCAATGGCATGGACGCCATTTCATAGTCGCAAGACTACAACTGCAGTTGAAGAAATGTCTAATAGACAAATGGCTTTAGTTCAAGGGTGGTGCCAGAATAGCTTGGCGCCTAGAGGCGCCAAGCTATTCTAGCACTACCCTTGAACTATTTTAGTCAAAATTATTTCACACACGGGTATATTCCGAATGACAAGGGTTTACGTCCGGAAGGCAACAAGACTTTCTTAGGACCTGCCTGTCAGTGTGGCAAAAAGCGCTTGAGGTTATTGAGAACTGAACTGTAAAAATGGTGCACCTTGGTGCATAAAGGTTCACATGTGCTTAATGTACAGGACAAACAAGTCTGACAACACTATCCCTGCCGCAGTGGTGACCAGCTACTATCCACACAGGTTCCTACTAGCGAGCAAAGCAGGCCGTGACAGAGGGTCACAAAGGAAAACAAGAAGTGCAAGGACACATACTTGCAACTCTGCATCGCAGAACAACTATTATTTCACTTCAGAACAAATTGACATGACAGACTAATGACACATATTCTAAAACTGGTACATCATTAAAAAAAAATCTTGAAATTTTGTCTACATGACATTTGCATGTTTGTGCATCTCAGACACAGATCTGTGCATTTGGGACACTGAACTGATCTCTGTATACAATGTACTTACCAAAAGAAAGTGGTAAACTGGCACGAATTAACTCCTTATACTTGGCATCTTCCACTTTGAAGGCCTACAAACAGAACACAAATACATCACAATGGTCTTAACTCTGGCTATAATGCAATTGGCGCTCTGCAAAGAACTGTTGGGTCCCAACCTCAGCGCTGACCCAACCTCGGCCAGTGTGACATATACTGCTAAAAAATAGTAAGGTACATTACATTTTCAGCTTAAATTACTAAAAGTTCTCTGAATGGGTACAATAACGGTTATATCAGTGATTAGCCATCTCATTGGCCTACAATTTCACAACATTGGTGTGACATATAGTGCTCACATAAAGTAAGGGATGTCATAATTTCAGCCTGAATTACTAAAATGTCGGAAAACACCTTACATCTGCAAAATGCAGTCATCTTTTTTGGTCTGATTAATGTTTAGACTTCTTGGAATATTTAAATAATTCAAGATAAAAGTAATACATCCTTTACTTTTTGTGAGCACTATATGTCACACCGATGTGACGAGCTGTGTTTTGTATATGTGTTAATATTATATTTTATTACGTCACCCCTCTGGTCAATGGTCAATACATTGTAGCATGATTTTGCGCGGCCGGTTGCCACTGAGCTGCCGAGTGTGGGTTCTGGCAGAGGTGACCTACTTAGCCCCAGTCTTAGTGATTTTCCTTTTGGCCGTCCCATCTAAATTTAGCTGGAAGTGACCAATCATTTAAATAGACCAGTGGTAGACATCGACCTTGACCCAGTAGCGCCCCCTCGTGGTAGCGTCTCCACGCTAAGAACGCATTTGCTGTAGCACCACGACGGAAGCAAGACCGGCCTATTGAGCGTCAAATTACTTTCACGAGTTTTGTCTAACTGGACCTCTGTGTACTGCCTCCTTGGTGGAGAAATAAAAACATCTTCACAAGGCGCAACATGGCCTCCCTGTCTCATTTGTTGTAATCCGCCCCACCACATCTTTTGGCGTCGCCGACAGGATTACTACAGGACAAGGAAGCAGTGCACAGGAGGCGGAGGAGTCAACATCTACCACCAACAGCAGCGTAGAGGGCGTGCTAACATCTCAACTGAACCAACGGCAGCATGGCAACCATGTATCCACCAGCAAGCGAGTACCCCCTGGCCAGCAATGCGATCTTCGTGGGTCCTCACAGCACCGGTGGGCAGGTTATCTCCTTCCCAGCTCTGCCAACGTTCGAGGGACTGCGGTATGAGGGCTGCCCTGTCGAAGTTTTCATCGAGGAGGCAGAACGTAAGATCGCTTGCCTCAAAGCCCTCTACGGCCAGAAGCTTGGGCAGCTGGAACTGGCAGAATGGGTTGCCCTGGCACTGGAGGGGAGAGCGCTGAAGAAGTTCAAGAGGTGGGTGGAACATGTTCCAGATGAGGACTACACTGCTGAGTCCATCTTGAGCTTCCTGCGAGATCACTTCCTGGGGTACCAACGGATACCAGGCAGTACGCAGGAGCCTCCAGCAGTGCACCAGTCCGAAGGGCAGGCACCCTCATCAGCCCCAGTGACCGAGGAGGAGGATGGAGACTGGGTGGTCCTCTATACCCAGGAGGAGGTCACTGTTCCTGTGTCTTCCACACCGCCTCAGTGCCCTCCAGTCCGAGAGACCGTGGACCCCGTAGTGCAAGATGCCGAGGTGCAGGTTGAACCTGTGCAGTTGCAGCAGCCACCTCAAGAAGCTAGACCCACTCTTGTCTGCTGGGCTTGCAATGAGAACGGTCATCGACGTGCTAACTGTCCAAATGGCCAGCGACGACAGGAGTTTCAGCGGCACACTGGTTTCCCTACACCTCCACCTGGCATGGGACTATCACTGCCACCATCTTTTCTCTTCCATCTCATGACAATGGTGCAGTGGTGCTGGCAAATGATGACGATGTACTGTACCGCTGTGTTGACCATGTGTGCTGGTTTTGGCGTTTCATGCCAGGTGTAGCTTAGATCCCTGTGCTACAGCATTTGTATCTGAAGAACTGTTTAGGTGAAACTCTTCATCGCAGAACTGAATATTGTTTGTTTGCGTTTGAATCTGACATGTCTTAACCTGTACTTAGTGGTGTGTTTATGAAGTTTGGATGATTGACTGATTTGTGGGTGTGTTGACATTTTATGTTTTAGTGGGTTTTGTATTGAAGTTGAGTGTTTGGTTTTGTTCATCGTGTACTGTTAGTTTGTTTGTGCATTGCTAGATTTTGCCCCATGCTTTTACAGATGGCGGGGGGGGGCCAGCGACAGCCTGTGGCCATCCCACCCCCCACGGCTGCTTCGGTTTGCTGGCGATGGCGTGGTCAGTTCAGCCGAAGACCGGGTCACAGAGGCAGAACATACAGCCAGCAGAAACAGAAAAAAATCTGCAGAAACTACCTAGAACTTAGAAGTGTAGTAATGTAGTGCTTAGAATGTCCCTAGATTTGTTTTAAATTCGTAGACGCAAAGGACAGGACTTTACATGCCCTATTTGATTAAATTTGTTTTGTAGTGTATTCTGTTTAGTGGTGATTTTTCTAATAGTGCCAAGGTGGATGGTATGACTGAGAACTTTGAACTGCTGTGGCGACGCGAGTTTTGGTACATGCTATATCATTGACTAGTAGGGTGTTGGTACATGTTCATTGTGTATGTTGCCAGCTGTCACTAGGGAACCTCGGCCAGGTACTTTCCCCGAGACTCTGGTGACTGAGCTGGCAGACTGCAGTTGTGTTTAGTGTTGTTTTTTAATCTGTGATTGCTTGTGTGTAACCTTTTCATGAGGCATGAGTAAGTCTTAAAGGTTTGGATGTTGTCCAAGATGTTTTTGTTTTGTACTTGTGTAACTAAGGGTTGAGACGATTGTCTTCCTTAGTTACAAAGGGGTTGTGAAGCAGGTGCTGAAGGTTTGCTGGAATTTTGATACTTGATGTATTTACAGTAAGACTATGTATGGGTTGTAGTCACGTACCTCTCAGTTCTGTTGTGATTTTGTGCTGCTGTGACTTGATACTTTGGTATGTACAGTAGCAGTGTTGTGAGGCCACTCCTCTCATCTATTTTTGGTGCTAGACGTAAAGGAACTTTCTTGTTTAGTACCATGATTTGCACTGTGCATGTTACCGCGAGGACGCGGCTACTAGAAAGAGTTCGGGGGGATGTGACGAGCTGTGTTTTGTATATGTGTTAATATTATATTTTATTACGTCACCCCTCTGGTCAATGGTCAATACATTGTAGCATGATTTTGCGCGGCCGGTTGCCACTGAGCTGCCGAGTGTGGGTTCTGGCAGAGGTGACCTACTTAGCCCCAGTCTTAGTGATTTTCCTTTTGGCCGTCCCATCTAAATTTAGCTGGAAGTGACCAATCATTTAAATAGACCAGTGGTAGACATCGACCTTGACCCAGTAGCGCCCCCTCGTGGTAGCGTCTCCACGCTAAGAACGCATTTGCTGTAGCACCACGACGGAAGCAAGACCGGCCTATTGAGCGTCAAATTACTTTCACGAGTTTTGTCTAACTGGACCTCTGTGTACTGCCTCCTTGGTGGAGAAATAAAAACATCTTCACAAGGCGCAACATGGCCTCCCTGTCTCATTTGTTGTAATCCGCCCCACCACACCAATGTTGTGAAATTGTAGGCCAGTGGGATGGCCAATCACTGATATACCTGTGATTATACCGATTCTGAGGACTTTTAGTAATTCAAGCTGAAAAGTTAACATACCTTAATACTATTTAAGAACAGTCTATGTCCCTTTGGCTGAGGTTGGGTCGACGCCGAGGTTGGGACCCAACAAGAACATGTTTTTAAAAAAAAGAAGACAAAGACATACATGCCTTAAATTCTAACCTGATCAGTGCTGAGGACATCTGAACACCACCCAATTGCAAGAGGTATAGATCCTCATGAGCCCCTGCAGTCGCAGGGGCTTATGAGGATCTATGCCTCTTGCTGACACCACTTTGAATCCATGTTCCTGGGACAGTGAGGGCTTCTTAGTGTTGAATTTACAATCTGCATTAACTGGCACTGAACAGATAAAAAAATGCAGCCTCCAATCTACGTAAAGACAATTGTACAGAGCTGTGTGTGATAGCTAAGAGCAACATACCTGTCCAACAGCTATATCCTTATTCTGCAAGATAAAGAAAACATCGGAGATCTTTGTTCCAGGATTCTGTCTCCCATATTCGAGAACGGTCTCATACATGGTCTGGGCCACCACATCTGGGGGGTACTGCAGGGTACCGGTCCCAAGAGCTGGGAATCCTATTGACTTGAGGCCAAGTGACTCAGTTTGGTTCAGACATTTTGTCACAGCCTCCCTGACAACCTTTGATGCAACAAAGCAAGTGGGAATTTTGCTTCAACTCATTCAGCCCTGACGCACTACAGCAGGAGATGGGTCGACTGTGATAATTCAAGGGTAGTGCCAGAGTAGCATGGCGCCTGTCGGCGCCAAGCTAATCTGGCACTGCTCTTGAATTACCATGGTTGATCCATCTCCTGCAACAGGTGCATAGTTGTTAGATGACGGCTCCAAAATTTGGGAAATGCATGCGCCGGGCTGAATGAGTTAATGGCAACTTTCAGCAAAAGTACAAACTACAAACAGATCAAAATATTAACATATGCAAAGCTCTCCTTACATGTTCTAAAGAAATACACATTGTGTCACTATGCCTATGCTGTTGATAACAACTGAAAGTGACATCGTCAGTTCACCTTAGACATGGAGGTGGTTGCCACAGCTGGAAATTTCATAAACTGTTGGTGTCTCAATTGTTAAACTACCGTGATCAACATTCCAGAAAACACACACACACACACGTGGCCACCTTGGCAGTTACAATATTCACAAACCAGATAGGTGAGGCTAGCACTGATAGAACTGTACATACACCATGGGGAACCAAGTTTACAATAATATGTAATGCAGAATGGTGTGGGATAGAGTGCGAAAGTTGGCTTTGAGATTAGGAAGAAGTTTGACTGCATGTGAACTTACCGACTTCATGCATGCTACTTCCATTGTTTCTGGCAGGCAACAGTGGAACAACTTCTTACACATGAGTTTCCTGGTTCTCTTTTGTTGTCCTGGCCCTGTGATGGCAATTTCCCCCATCTGGATTCCATTAGGGTAGTTGTCCTGGCACTCCTTCTGAATCTGTGATCCCCCAACCTCCCGTAAAGCTCGGGACACTTGTCCCCTTTTAAGTTCAAGCTGGACATTGGAGGAGTTGACAAGGACTTCATGCTGAAAGAAAAACCAACAACAAATTCATAATTGTGGAAGCTGAACCATCTCCACAAAATGAAAAGCAAATATAAAACAGAATGTCTCTTTCTCTCTCTCTTATTCACATACATACATGTGTGTGCATGTGCACACACACACACACACACACACACACACACACACACACACACACACACACACACACACACACACATAACATAAATTTTCAGTCTCGGGATCCTTTTTCAGGAAAAAAAGATGCTGTTGTCCATTTAAGTTGGGGATGGGAGTGGGGGGGGGGGGGATCATCAAATATATTATACAATCACAAATCACTTTCTCGGAACTATCCACATATTTTACCACACACAACACTTGCTTGTTTATGTGTGTTTGCATGAACACTGGCCTTGAAGCGTTCAAATCGACATAATAAAGAAAAAATAAAGAATCTGTAAGTACCTCCTCCTTGGTTATGTCAGACATAGGGTTGAGGAAGATTCTTGGGTAGACTGGAACAGCACATCTCAGCTGATCAGCTAGTCTCATACCACTTGCAGAACCTGTGGACAAAACCAACAAAAAAGAAACACGACAGCACATACACTAGTCCACATAAGTTAAGGCCCAGAGTCTCTTTTCAGTAGCTCTCACAATTTATTTTTTCTCCAATAATGTCGAGTGCGATCAAGTGTAAACTGAGTTACACTGTGACTTTACATACTACCCTAAATGTCTAAACCTATTTTGTTGATGCTGCGGTCAGTAACTGATCACAATAACATTTGAAAAGTTGGCCAATTCTTGAAAATTGCACTAAAATTTGGCCATTTTCAGCTGACACAGCAATGCTGCAGCAGGATATTGGCATAATGCACGTGCAAACAATGACACCCATTAGCACTTTTCAGTAAACACTGGGTACAAAGGGCGGTAACCAGGGCTTGCAGCAAGCATGCCTCCAAGACACAGACTGTCTACAGTGGATCATGGCCGGGCTCTGGGATGGCTCCAAGATGGAATCTCCGGATGAGAAGTCTCAAGACAGCTGGGAGTGAGCCACTCAGTCATCCGGCACCTGCAGGAATGCTTTCAGATCACAGGACCAGAGCGCCCATGCTCTGGACGCCCTTTAATCAATGTAAATGATGTATTATGATTGGAGTAATTTACATATTATACAATTGTTGATATTCAACTTTTGTTATCTCTAAAGTTTTTCATTCAGCAAAATGGACTGTACCTGATTGCATCACTCCAACACCTTGCTGCTGGTGTCTGCCACCTACAGGAGATGTAAATCTCTGAAGGTCGTCAGCTTGCTGAATGTTGCCATTGCCAATGGAAATGCCACCTACTGCAGCCTCGACATCACACACAGCTTTAGGCCCAAGGATCTTGCACTTCAAACGCTGTTCGATAGCTAAACGTTGTCTGCTGGTCCACTCATTTGACTCAAGAAATTCACGCATGGATGGCTCTGAAAATTCCTTCTGCTTACGGATCACCTTTGGCTGAAATCCACTAATAACCTTTTTAGCATCCTCCACATCTTTTCTGCAGCCCTTGATGACCATCTGTGATGTGTCCTCTCTGAAACTCATCTCTACAGTGAGGAGAGATGACTCACTGACATCAGGATCCCGCAAATAGAACTGGAAGAGCTCAAACTGTGGCTTGTCCATTTCACACAAATACTCATCCTCGCTGTGCTCTTGGAGGAACTGTTTGATTCGCTTGTAGTCCCCTTCAATTCCTGGCCCAACTCCAGCAATGGTGATGCTTGACTGATCCTCTGTGATCAGGATTCTGTCCTTGTTGTGCTCCTGGACTTCACGCTTGAGTTCATGCCAATCCAACAATCTGCAGGCTCCATCTGCACCGTTGACAAGTTTGATGGTCCATATCTGACCAGCGTCCATGCCCGCCACCATCATGGCCTGTGCTTTCTCAGCATCCTTTGAGTGAACTTCAAACCCACTGGGGGTGATCTCCACAACTCCACCAGCATCCTGGTCTAAGCAGGTGGACCTGATGACATTTTCTGCTTGTGGTATCTGCTGCAGTGCAGCTGCAAGATCAGCCGGCCAAGAGAACTGGTGTGAAGCGTACTTGTTCAAAGCAGCATCAATAACCTGCCTTACTGGCCGAATCTCCTCCTCAAGACCTTGCAGCTCCAGAGCTCCAATATCCTCCTCAAACCTGACAATCAGCTGCGGAAATCTTTTCAGAACATCCATGTAAACCTTGTCTTTTTTCATCAGTTCCAGCTTGCCTTTACTGGCGCGAATCTGTTCAGTCTTCTTGTTCTGCATCCTGTGCACCCTGACTCGGGCATCATGGAGTGTGTTTTCTATGTCGTTGTAGACGTGTCGACCCTGGGATGACTTCCAAACGATGGAGAGTTTTCCTTGGTTTTTGTCATAGTGAAAACCAGCAGTAGTGCTAGTGGCCAACTCTCCAAGTCTGGAGTTAATTTCTGAGAACACGACTGTAGAGACTGCTTCTTCCTTCAAGTCTAAAGTGTGAAGATATTCCTGGAGAGCTGCCATGGCATCCCCAGACCAACTCTTGGCCTTCTCCCGAGCGCCATCAATGTGTCGAGTGAGACAGCAGACAAGCGCCAGCCTGCCTGGCATAACTGTGGTGTCCAGTACTGCATGATGTTCCCTCAGCCTGGAATCCAGTTCTTCCTTGAAGGCAGGTATCTCTTGCAAGACAGTGATTTTGTCTCTGTCTGCATCTTTGATGGCCACTGGATCTGGAATCTTCCAAACTGGTTCCTCAGACCCCCCACTTGGCCCCAGGCACTCAAAGAACAGGTGGACCTTCAAATTCTGGCCGTTAAGAGTATGTTGTCTTCCAGCAACAGTGGCAGCAACTGTCAGAAAACAAAACAGGAGAATTAGGACATTTGAACATGAACTTCGTTGTTAAGCACAAGATCAAGTCAGCTGATGGATGTTAACAGTCTACAATGCAATAACAAGATTTGAATGCACTAAAATTCAGACATAACAAATTGCCACTTTGTCTTTTTGTTATGTCTGAAGTTTGTTATAAGCGATGTACATCTGACTTCTGTTACATCCGGCCTTGTCATAAGCGAAGCAGACTGTAGTAACAATGAATAAAACACATTGTAATTTTGTTACTAATTTTTTTAAAAACAATCCAAGAGAAACTACAAAAGTCTGTAGATATCAGACTGTGGTGTCATGTGTGTACCTTTGCAGTCAGAAAATGTGACCTTGGCCCAGTCTTCAATCTCTCTAATCTCTACATTACTGACATCCTGCCCACCACTGCGGCGTGTGTTTTCAAAGTAGTCTCTCAAGCTGTCTGCACATATGGGGGGATTCCTCGGCAAGTTGCTGACCACAATGCTACAACTGATTGGGATTTGTTTCACAGCCAGGTTGTGTCCCTTATGTGCACGTTTGGTGAGAGTGGCCTGCACCTGTGTAAAATCTGAAACAATTTCTCATTAATGTCAAAAGAATTACAATTATGGGGCACACACCAAAAACGTAACATATAGGTTTATACACACAATTACATGTACATACACTCAAAAACCAAACTACCGGGAATAGGCTGATATTTCATGTCAATATAATAAATTCATGAATTCGTCAAAGTTGGCAACAGTGACAATACAGTGAGGCAGGCATCTTCCATGCATTTTTGTGACTTCTGTATTCTAAACATTTTGGGGTTTTGCTCATGGCTGCTTGCTTTTGAAAATCAGCATAGGAGATTTTCAATTTATGAATTTCCTTCCGCCATAAGCTTCACACATGGCAAATGTCCACAATCTACTTAGTTTACAAATCAAATCAAAACAACACACACACACACACGATAATGTTCATGTACCAACAAATTAATGATTGTTTTGCAATAACCCGCAATAGGTTCTGCATGGTTCTGTTGACATTAAAGGTATAACATATTGTTTTACAATAACCCGCAAGGTTCTGCATGGTTCTGTTGACATTAAAGGTATAACATATTGTTTTACAATAATCCTCAATAGGTTCTGCATGGTTCTGTTGACATTAAAGGTATAACATATTTACAATAACCTGCAATAGGTTCTGCATGGTTCTGTTGACATTAAAGGTATAACATATTGTTTTACAATAATCTGCAATAGGTTCTGCATGGTTCTGTTGACATTAAAGGTATAACATATTGTTTTACAATAATCCTCAATAGGTTCTGCATGGTTCTGTTGACATTAAAGGTATAACATATTGTTTTACAATAACCTGCAATAGGTTCTGCATTGTTCTGTTGACATTAAAGGTATAACATATTGTTTTACAATAACCTGCAATAGGTTCTGCATAGTTCTGTTGACATTAAAGGTATAACATATTGTTTTACAATAATCAGCAATAGGTTCTGCATGGTTCTGTTGACATTAAAGGTATAACATATTGTTTTACAATAATCCTCAATAGGTTCTGCATGGTTCTGTTGACATTAAAGGTATAACATATTGTTTTACAATAACCCGCAATAGGTTCTGCATAGTTCTGTTGACATTAAAGGTATAACACATTGTTTTACAATAACCCGCAATAGGTTCTGCATGGTTCTGTTGACATTAAAGGTATAACATATTGTTTTAAGATTTGAAAATTTAAATGAGATCTAATATCAACCTTCAAACATAACCACAGTGGCATGTAATAGAAACTTACTAATATTGCCTTTGAATATGACAAGAGCAATGCCTTCCTCATCTCCAAACCAGATGTTCTCCAGGTCAAAATCTGTAATTCTGGCCTCCACAAAGTGGCGTAGTTCCTCATTCGATCTGACATCCAACAAATTGTTCAGAAGAACGGCATTCTTCATCATTTCAGGAGGGTGGTAAAGGCGCACACTTAATGTCGCAGTATCAAGCGTGTGTTCTTTGTCAACCACACTGGCAGCATCTGAAAAGGGTGTAAGACAGAGACCATGTAAGAATACTCTCTGACACGCTTCTACAGGACATTGATCAACCACGATAGTTCAAGGGTGGTCTCAGAATAGCTTGGTGCTGCTAAGCGCCAAGCTATTATGAAAGAAAAAAGTAATTTCTATCCCTGCTACTACTACTACTACTAAGGGAAGTGGTGACCTAATTCAGCCCTGAGACATTCTGGCACACACTTGGTCCATGAATTTCATGAATGTGTCAACAAAACTATAATTTGTACACCGACTGTCAAAATCCTTCCCAACATAAGTCAAAATCCTTCCCAACATAAAACTATCAGGCACGCACACAAACAAAACTTACTGTTACCTTTAGCATCCTGGAAAGTGATTCTTGTCACGCCTGCAGCAGAATCAACGTCTACGTCCATCACTGACCCACCTCCCGACCGCCGCTTGTTTTCAAAGTAATCTCTCAGGGTTTCTCTCGAAGTGCTCTCATGTACTCCTCTGACTTCCACTGTACTGCAGGATGGCTTTGTCACGACTTCTTCATCAGCAGCAGGAGGAGATGTGGACTGCATGGTAGTAGTGGTGAAGGTGGGGGTGTGATGTGTGCTGCCACTACTATCGCCACTACCCCTACTGCTACTGGTAGTGGGGGTTGTGGTGGCAGTGGTAACAGCAGGTGTTACTTTAGCAGCAGGGGTAAACTGAGGGGTAGCAGCCAGTCTCTTGGCAGGAATAGGTGGACGTGAAACTGTGGAGTCTGTGGGTAGTTTTACCCGAACTTTTCTGTCTTGTATGGTGTGCCTCCGTTTCAACACTCTTTGCACGGCTAAAATACAAAAAGAAGAAAGCTAACCCACTTAACCTCAAGACCACATTTCATAAATTTTGGAGGTGCCACTTAAAGACTATCTACCTCTTGCAGGGAATGGATTGACCATGATAATTCACAAGGGTAGTGCCAGATGAGCTTGGCGCCTTCAGCCAATGGTCTATATCTTTATCTGTAAGTGCTATAATGTAGCTTGCATATATGGCAGTGTACAAATTTGAAGCTTTTAGCCTGTGTATGATATGGGTTAACTCCCACATGCCCTACAAAGAATAACACAACCACAAACGTAACACTTATGCTCCTGTGGTTTGAAGAAACTGAATGAAGATCAATTAAATTAGACGCAAAATTTGACTCACCTTCAGGATCAGTAAAGGTAATAAGAGCTTCCCCTTTGTTACGATCCAAGTGGATTTTTTCCACATCCGAATCTGCACCTGATTTTTCCGTCTCAAAGTACATCTCCAACAGAGCTTCTGATATGTTTGCCTGGAGACCCGACACTTTCACAGTAGCAGGCGGCTGATAAGGGATCACAGTCAGTGCCACATCACCAAAACTGTGGCTTTTGGACAGAACTCTCTCAGCAACTGTACAAAAGTAATTTAAAAATGTCAGATCAGTTCAGCATGTATGTGCCAGTAACCCTTTAGCTGTTGGCGATGCTGTTAGTCGAGGTGACTCCTGCAGGAATCACAGTGACTAAAAGTGATACTGCCAGCCAGAGGGCGAATTGTAAATCTGGTGCATTCGATATGGGTTTAACCCATCCCGAGACTGATTTTGTAAAATTTGCTAATTGTCCTGTTAGGGCTACATTACAGATTAGGAGATACATTAACTGTTTTAGTTCAAGGGAGGTGCCTGAATAGCTTGGCGCCTGAGGCCTGCAAGCTATTCTGGCACCACCCTTGAACTATCAGTCAAATTTATTTCTTTAAGTAATGGGTGTATCAGGATGAAAAGGGTTAAAACAATTGTGTCTCAAGAAAGTGATACATCTGAGTTAGTATGCAAGACAGCAGAACAACGGCAGTCTTAGCAGTACACGTATCAATAACTAAGCTGAAACTGACCGATGAATGTGAAAACTATATAAAACTGGTATAAAATTTTATTTTATTTAAAAGTGGTATCAGAAAACCTGGGTGTGAAAGTGGATAAAGGTGAAACATTTCAACTGTGATCTTATCATTTCAGTACCTTCTGTGCTTTCATACGTGAACAGCACAAATCCTTCACTGCGGTGATCCTGTGTATCAGTGACGGTGTCACCTCCTGATCTCTTCTTGTTCTCAAAGTACATTTCCAAGTGGTTGAGATCTGTTGTTTCATTAACACCAAGGACTTTCACTGTCAATCTCTGAGCAACTGTGCTGGTACTTTTCATGAGATCTGAAAAATAGCATTATGTTAATATGAACATGTTGCATGAATTAATATTCACAAAAGGACATAAACAAGTTTATGCTTACATTAATTTACACTAAAGGGGCCAGCTTCACTATATTTGGGCATACATCTACTCAGGGCAAATTTGTGATGCTGCGATTCCACGCACTATTAGACATAAACTTACTAACACGTATGTGTGTGCGTGTGTGTGTGTGTGTGTATGTTGTGTGTGTGTGTGCGCGTGTTAGTTGTTAGCCTTTTCATTGTATCAGCGCTTAGAGCTACTTTTAGAATAAGTGCTTAACATATCTCCTTTATTATTATTATATCTAAGTGTGAATCTACAAAAATCTGGTCAGCTAGAATACATCTATACAGACTTAAATCCAGACAACTAAAAGATCTGGGGGTGGATTAGTGGCAGCACAAATCTACTGGGTGAATTCCCACAGGTCAGAATTTCTTTAGTAGATCTGAGCTGGGTAGACTTACGCCTAAATATAGATAACCCTTATCATCCTGATACACCCATTGCTTGCAATGAATTTGACTGCTAGTTCAAGAGTGGTGCCAGAATAGCTTGGCACCACTGGTTCCAAGCTATTCTGGCACCACCCTTGAACTAAAACAGTTGATCTATCTCCTAATCTGTATGTTGCCTTCATAGGATAATAAACAGATTTTACAAAATCAGCCTCAGGATGCAATGGGTCAAGTTGGCCCCTTGAGTGTAAGCTACACTGTACTATTATTCTTGCTTTCCTAAGCAACCGTGTATTAAAAATTGTGGATAATTTATAAAAGGAGAAACATTCATACTATTACTTGCTACTGCACAAGAGCCCCCAAAAATTGTAATTGTAAAGGTATGAGAATTAGAATTTGCCAATAGAAGATAGTGTAAACAGCCTGTGCCATGTGCATGCAGACCGATTCCTTTCTACACAAAGAATGTTTGTGACAGCGACCTAGAGGTCGCTGTCACAAACTTTGTGTGCAATCAGGAAACAGACAGGCGTTTTTATCATGTGGAAAACCTTCACCTTTGTGACTTTGCTGTGCCATGAGCAATTGGAATGTCTGTTCAGTCTCCTGCTGTACAGGTGTCACACTGATTGTCTCCCTTGATTCACTATTCAGAAGCGTAGTGACTCCAGGGAGATAACCAGCATGTACAGGTGTTGTCAGGTCAGAAACATACTTAGCTCTTCTATGTTTCTAGTCAGGTGTTGCGTGTACCTTGTGATACACCACCCGCTCCAGGACTCTGCAGTTCTCGACCTGTGCTAACTACAGCAACAGACTGACGTGCTTGCGGTGTACTGGTGCCCGCCCTCTTTTGCTGGTAGAACTGGTGTTGGTCGTCGTGGCGCTGTTGATCCATGTGCATGTATGGCTGTGTGGATCCATAACTCTGAGCAGATGGAGCGTTGGGGAAGCCTGGTAAATTTGGTGAGGAATGCGTTTGAAAAGTCTGCTTGGTATACTGTTCTTGGTACTGTTGACTGGATGCTGGGGTTGGTGGCTGCCTGTCCATTGGTCCTTGTTGCTGTGGTACCTGTTGGGGCACATAACTGTAAGCACCAAGACCAGTTGGAAGTTGCTGTCCCCCAAGGGCTTTCTGATGTGGATAGTACGATGATCTCTCTGGCCCTGGTGTGTAGAGTGGTCGTCCCACATCTTGCCATGTCCACCGAGCACCTTCAGGTACAGTTGACCTTGAACGGATGGACGACTGAGGCGGCTCTATTAGGTAACCCACCCCTTGCTGACCCCTTTCTTGTGCCACACCCTGTGCTGTCTGCTGCCCAGGGAATTTTGAAGCCAAGGATAATTCCTCCTCCTCTGCTTCCAAATGCACTGTAGCAGCTCCCCCAGATTCAGAAAAAAGTAAATGGGTGTGCTGTGCTTCTCTAAACCATTTCTGTTTTGAACCAGACTGGGGGCCATGTCTGCCTGGCTTTTGAGTGAAACCAGTACCTGTGCCTTTGCTCTCCTGACTACTGACATCAGACACTGACAGCGAGCGTCCTGTGGATGCAAGTGTGCCTGCACGATGAGCTGTTGTAGGGGTGCGACCACTAAATGAAATGTCATCAAAAGACTGGATGAGGCTGGAGATAGACCGCTCAGAACTGGAACTCAGTATGACGTTCAAGTTGGAGTTGTGGCCCCATCCAGTATCAACCTGTGATGAAACTGGCGCAGCTGGTTGTGGAGGTGATGATGCTGGTGATGGCAGTGATGCTCGTCGTGGTGTCCTCTCTGCTCCATCTTCTGTAGAAAGAATCTCAAACGATTCCTCATCCCCTGAAGCCATTTCTGAAATTAACAAGAATAGCAAAGCCCTCAAGGCTCATGTGCATGACCGATCTACATAATTACCTTCGTGACATTGACCTTCCAACAGGTCGCTGAAATAAGCAAGTGTTCAAACTTGTCGACACACAACATAAAGAAAGGGCTGGCATTTTTGTACCTGCAAAATCCATGTTTATTCAAAATTTACGCATTTTTCACTTTTGTCAACCTCGCATGACCCTTGACCTTTTCGAGTACCAGTAGTGAACCAAACTAGTATGCATAGAAAGGTCTTATCATCAGCTACATTTCTGCCAAATTTGATTGAAAGGTTTTGCAAAAATTCTGAGAAAAACAAAACTTTGACAAGACATTTTTCACATCATTTGCTGATCTCTTGTGGCCTTTGACTTTTTCAAGACTTCCTCCAAGTCAGCATGCATAGGAGGGTCTTACCATCAGGTATCAAGGACATGATTGAAAAAAAACTCATTGAAGGTACCTAATCATGTATCCTTGAAAAATAAAGTTTCATTTCATTTCATATCTCTGTACCAAGTCACAATCAAAATGCTGCCAATAACCTTAGAGCTATTTGCTCCTGCCACCCTTCCTCTCCTCCCCTCCCCACCCTACATTCCAACACCCACAGTGTAACACAGTAAAGATGATCTATAAAAATTGGACTTCCTTGTTCAGTGCCCTCTTGTGAGCAACCAAATACAGGCCATTCTGATAAACAAGCTGCAAGCATTTTCACCCATTCAGCCCGACGGCCGTATTTCCCAAATTTGGGAGGCGTCATCTAATGACCATGCATCAGTTGCAGGAGATGGATCGACCATGATAATTCAAGGGCAGTGCCAGATTAGCTTGGCACCTGTCGGCGCCAAGCTAATCTGGCACTGCCCTTGAATTATCATAGTTGACCCATCTCCTGCTGTAGAGCGTCAAGGCTGAATGAGTTAACTCATTTAGTCCCCCCCCCCCCCCCACACACACACACACTACAGCAGGAGATGGGTCGACCATACCATAATGTAAGGGTAGTGCCTGATTAGCTTGGCGTCTGATGATGCCAAGCTAATCTGGCTCTATCCTTGAATTATCATGGTCGACACATTCCTGCAACTGGTTCATATATATTATAGCTGTTATGTGACAACTCCAAAATTCTGAAAACGTGGCCAAGGGGTTAAATGGCTTACCCCACTGTGCATGCAGCCTACAAGTAGCTGAATGCATACACTTGAGGGTTAACCCTTTGAATCCCAGAGCTATATGGCGTCTATTCCATAGACTGAAAATCATTCAGGTGTGGGAATCAAAAGGTTAGTGCGCATGTCATTTGTGAATTCCCGTATGAACAGACCAAGCGCTGAATAGACTTGAGTAGACTCAGGTATTTTCTGAAATCTGGACACATAATCTGAGGAGTAAATCCAACAAGAATGAAAAAAAAATCTACACATATATACAAACTGCAATAAAATCCAAAAATAATGAAATAAATGTAAAAATCAACTATCAGTATCAAATCACTAAATTAACAAGTCAATCCCATGACACTGTGCATGAGCATGCACAAAGAGAGGTCACATTTTTTGCACCTAATTTTTTTTCCAGACCGAAAACATACGCAGATAAGCCCGTCTCACTGGTCAGATCAAGTCATAGATCGAGTTATTTCCAAACGGAACGTTCATGCACTGCTCATGTACATGGGTCTCGATCCTTTCCCAAAGCACAAAGGCCATCGGGCCGACGTCGTCGTCCCCGCGATGGCCTTAGCGCTGCATACGGTTGTTCCGCAACTTGTTAAACCTCGCACTGCAACTGTTGGGGTGGGGAGGTTAACAATTAAAAAAAACAAAAAAACACAGCCAATAAACAGCAACAACACACGAACACTACTGTCGAAGTGCTTACCAAGTATGGCCAGTGTTTTACTAATTAAGTATTCTGCTATGTCCGTTGACGTCCTTTTAACAACCACCACAGACAATCGAGTCCGCTGTGGTCCGCCTCGCCATGATAGTCATATCTCCTGGCAGGTACCACCCTTCCTGCTGAAATAATAAACGAGGTCACGAGTCCCTCTTTGCAAACGTTTTAACTTTGAACTCAAGTACTGCCCACTGCGCCCGCATACAATGACAGTCACTGCAACGATTCCGTCGCTGATGAGAATGCAATTGCTCTGAATCCAGTGGGTTACTTTGGATTAAATAGAAATGAATTATCACCTGCTCCCAGCCGATCAGTTCCCGTCGGCACTGAAGCTACCGTTCCTGAGAATTAAATACCGACGGGCCGCTTCAAAACCAATGAGTACATATATATACCAAATAGCACATAGGATGCGTTCAGTACCGTGCACTGTAAGTAACTGTGACTTCCATGCAAGTACAGTTCGAACGCAAAACAGGACTCTTGCTGTTCTTGCTATTCTGATAGCCCTTTATACATCAGAGGTCGTTTAATTTTCATTATAAAAGTCTGCCCCTGGTCAGTAACTCTGTGTGAGAACTACTTTGTCGACACATCTCGACTAGATCGTTACTGAACGCAACCCAATCGAAAAATTTTCCGGTTTCGATGACGTCATTTACCGCCGTACAGATATGTCAGCTAGTGTAATGTTAATCTCCTCCGCAGACCTTACTCATCTTCGGATTGTGCACTGTTACGATTGTGGTTGTGTTATCCTGTGAGAGCGTGCGTGTGTTGATCGTAGGTAACGATCCGTTGTTTATTTGAGCTATCACGGTTATGATTCACGTGCCTTTTTAGTAAGATTTTCTTTTATTCGTGAGTAGAGCCGATTTCGTTTTGTTAAGTTTTGAGTCCGGAACGTTTTAGAGGGGTCGCACTGTCTAGTGACATCGTGTCACGTCGGTTAGTTGGCATCGCAACATTTTCGCTACTTTTTGTCTGTGCGCGTGAATTGAGCAGCTTTTATTTTGTTTTGGGAATGTTCTCGTACCTTTTTGAGCTATCATGGAACGTGGTGATAGGGATACCATACTTTTATGTGTCTTCATTATACGCTAGAATTTAGAGCTGAAGTGAGCAGCCGAGTTTTTGTAGCCTGTTATAGTTTTTCTGGAAAGTTCATGTTAATAAGCTTCGGCTGCGTGTTTCGTTCTGATTGGTTGCGTAGTATGATTTCCGTAGACGATTCTGGAATTTGATAGTATATATAAGGAGGGCACTAGGAAAGCCCGTTCGTACATTGTCTTGCTTTGTCAGTTGTAGAGACACGTAGTTTATTGCGAGAGACACTGTGTATGAGAAACTTTGTGTTGCGGCAGTGTGGACATTGCAGAAGAGACTTTGTATCAGTTTTTGTGCATTTGAAAGTGCATTATTGTGTGGATATCGCATCCCTGAATTAAATATTGTTGGAACTGTTACTCCAGTATTGTCTACATCCTTAAGCCACGTGTGACGGATTGCAGCTGAACGAGGTTTATTTTAAAGAACTCTACTTTCGACTACAACTCCGCCACGTAACATTTTGGTGACCCTGACAAGACCTCTTCAGTTGGTTCAGTGGAAAGGGTAGCAGGAGAAAACAGCCAGCAGTGAAAAGCAGAGATGGCGACATCGGAGATGGAGACATTCCTGAAAATTGGAAAGGAATGTGGACTCGAAGGAGCTCAACTCCTCGAGTTTGTAAAGGAGAGAGAAGAGAAAGAAGAAAAGAAACGAGAGAAAGAAGAAAAGGAGAGATTGGAGAGAGAAGAAAAAGAAGAAAAGAAACGAGAGAAAGAAGAAAAGGAGAGACTAGAAAGAGAAGAAAGAGCCAAAGAGCGTGAAATTAGGAAACTTTAAATTCAAGCAGAAGAGGCGGAGAGGCAGCGACAACACGAAATTATCTGAAGCAGATGGAGATAGAGGCACAGAGCCAGAGAACTAATGAAGCAACAGCATTAGCGAGCAGAGAACAAACAGCCCATGCGCCAAAACTTCCACCTTTCATTGAAAATTCAGATAAGATGGACGCTTATCTGGAGCGATTCGAGCGCTTCGCAAATAGCAACAATTGGAAACAAGAGACTTGGGCTATTAAACTGAGCGCACTTCTAACTGGTAAAGCGCTTGAATTTTACACCCGCTTACCAAGAGAAGAAGCCGAAGAATATACACAGTTGAAAGCCGCCCTGCTGAGACAGTATGACTTTACTGAAGAGGGTTACAGGCGACGATTTCGGAACTGCAAGCCTGAAGAAGGAGAAACACCCGGCCTATTCATTGAAAGAATCAGAAGCTACCTGGAGAAATGGATAGAGATGGCTGGTTTAAACAGAGAGTACCAGGACTTGTGTGATCTCATCATCAAAGAACAAGTTTTCAGCGCATGTTCTAAGGACCTGGCCGCTCACCTCAGAGAGCAAAAAGACCAGTCACTAAAGGCTCTGACCGACTTCGCTCAAAGATACCTTGATGCTCACAACATGAAGTTCGGGTTCAGTAAGCCACAGCGTGTGTCTGCACCAGCAGAGGAAATCCACAATGTCAGAGACACCCCGAGATACAAGCCGGTGGAGAACCTGACATGTTTTCTCTGTGGAAAGAAAGGTCACAAAGCGATACGGTGTCCTTCTAAAGATGTTCCCCGAGGTGACAATATCAGAAGATCCAACCAAGATCATGGGATAGCAGGCAGAAGCAGTACCACGTCTCAACACAGAGCTGCCGCTGTATTAGCCAATGATGTGACGTCATCCAAGGACTTTGAGTCTAGAGAAACGCGAGTGACACCAGAGCTGATTGAATCTTTCAAAAAGAATGGACGCATCCTAGTAGGAGATGGGACTACATTTTTACCAGTCTCAAACATCGCGCTGCCTGAGAATGAAGTGCCGAACATGCCGGTGGTGTCAGGATTCGTCGGCGACACACCAGTGAGAGTGTTGAGAGACACTGGTTGTAGCTGCATCATTGTGAGAGAGGACCTAGTAGCTGAAGACCAGAAGCTACAGGAGTGGACCACCCTCATTTTGGCTGACGGAACTGTAAGGATTATCCCCCTTGCCAAAGTCAGTGTCGACACCCCATACTTGACAGGAGAGGTGAAGGCGTTGTGCATGAAGACACCAGTCTACGACCTCATCATCGGAAACATTGATGGTGCCAGAAACGCAGACGATCCAGACCCAAAGTGGAGACCTGAAATATGTTCTGTTACCACGAGAAGTCAAGCAAAGAAGAATCACCAGACCATCCCTCTTAAAGTGGCGGACAACACGGAAGCAGCTGTCGTGAATAGGGACAGGCTGGTGGAGCTACAGAGAGGTCAAGACAAACCAAAATTGGCCGCATCGGTGCGTCTTGCTGATGACGAAAGACTAGACGACGAGAACCTGTTTGACCTTAATGAACTCCGACACAAAGAGGATGTGGAAGATATCCAGTTCGGTCAGAATCTGACCCAGACTCAACGTGAAGAACTGCGCGTCCTGACTCAAGAGTTCGAGCATCGGTTTACATCTGACCCAGGGACAACAGACACCATCCTGCACGAGGTAAACCTGACGTCAAACGAGCCAGTTGAGTTCGCAGCAAACCTTATCGTCTTCCTTATAACACGAGGGAAGAATTGAAAAAGGATATCAAGGAAATGCTGAGTCTGAATGTCATCAGAGAGTCCAAGTCACCGTATGCGTCCCCAGTTGTCATCGTGAAGAAACCAGATGGATCCAACCGAGTGTGTGTGGACTATCACAGACTCAATAAACTAACAATTTTTTATCCAGAGCCTATGCCCACAGCGGAAGAACTGTTCCAGAAGGTCAGTGGAGACCGATTTTTCTCCAAAATTGACCTAAGCTAAGGGTATTGGCAAATCAAGGTTGCAGAAAAAGATATCCCCAAGAAAAAGACAGTCAGATGCGAATTTCACCATCCGTCCAAGTAAGTGTATTCTTGGGGTTGACAACATAGTCTTCATTGGACATTAATTGAGCAAAGGTTTAAAGGGGCTACACGACGCCAACGTGCAGAAGATCAGGGATGCCCCGCGACCTACTACCAAGACGCAAGTCCACTCATTTATGAGCTTGGCGAACTACTACCGGGAGTTCATACCAAACTTTGCGGCAGTCACAGCACCCCTGACTGATTTACTGAGGAAAGGACAACCTAACATAGTGAAGTGGGAAGATGCCCAAGAGCGAGCATTCCAGGCGGTTTGAGACATCCTAACCGAGAAGCCTGTTCTACACTTTCCTGACCCATTGAAAACGTTCTTCCTGAGAACAGACGCCTCCAACGAAGGAGTAGGTGCAGTCTTGATGCAAGAAGATAACGGAAAACTCCACCCAGTGAGCTACGCCAGCAAAAAGTTGACCAGAGCTGAGAGAAACTACTCAACCATCGAGAAGGAGTGCCTAGCCATCATCTGGGGAGTAAGGCGATTCGAACTGTACCTTCTGGGAGTGCCATTTGTTCTCCAAACAGACCATCAGCCCTTGAACTATCTAAACTCTGCAAAGTTTACAAATTCTCGTATTATGAGATGGGCGATGTTCTTGCAGAATTTTGACATTAAACTACAGTCTATCAAGGGTTCGCAGAATGTTGGAGCAGATTACCTGAGCAGAGCAGTTTAAATGAGCATTTCTGTGTCCAGAACATTTGTATGAAACATTTTGATGCTCAGGACTATTTACAGGAACTGTGAGACGTTTATTTTAATTTGATTTTTGATGTGAAATTATATTTGTTTAGGGTTTTGTATAGGTTTACACAGCCACAACCGTTTTTTTGAAATTTGAGAAGAAATTTTTGTGAAATTTCTTTCTTAAGAGGGGGGTAATGTTACGATTGTGGTTGTGTTATCCTGTGAAAGCGTGCGTGCGTTGATCGTAGGTAACTATCCGTTGTTTATTTGAGCTATCACGGTTATGATTCATGTGCCTTTTTAGTAAGATTTTCTTTTATTCGTGAGTAGAGCCGTTTTCGTTTTGTTAAGTTTAGTCCGGAACGTTCTAGAGGGGTCGCACTGTCTAGTGACATCGTAAGTGTCACGTTGGTTAGTTGGCATCGCAATATTTTCGCTACTTTTTGTTTTCCTGTGCGCGTGAATTGAGCTTTTATTTTGTTTTGGGAATGTTCTCGTACCTTTTTGAGCTATCATGGAACATGGTGATAGGGATACCATACTTTTATGTGTCTTCATTATAGCTAGAATTTAGAGCTGAAGTGAGCAGCCGAGTTTTTGTAGCCTGTTATAGTTTTTCTGGAAAGTTCATGTTAATAAGCTTCAGCTGCGTGTTTCGTTCTGATTGGTTGCGTAGTATGATTTCCGTAGACGATTCTGGAATTTGATAGTATATATAAGGAGGGCGCTAGGAAAGCCCGTTCGTACATTGTCTTGCTTTGTCCGGCAGTTGTAGAGACACGTAGTTTCGTACATTGTCTTGCTTTGTCAGTTGTAGAGACACGTAGTTTATTGATTGATTGTACATTGCTTAACGTCCCGACAGCAACAAGGCTTTCTCAGGACGTGCCTGCACTGCTTGTGAAAAAAAAAAAAAACTAAACAGAAGGGCATTGAATGTATGTCGCCAGCCGGTCAAATACATTAAATAAACCTAACACATGGGGCCTAAATAAAGCTAAGACCATTTAGCAACACACATCCAATATCAAGAGCTACAGGCAGTGCAGACAGTAGGGAGAGTTTTAAAAAGGCAAATACAGGTGAATGGACCTCGGGCAGACAGAAACACGTGCCCCAGAATAGAGAGAAAAACGCACCCTGTGGGGCTGACCAGGGTGACCCTGGGAACTAAAAAGTACCTAACCCCACCCAAGTCCCCCAGGGCAGACCCGGGTGGGGGACGTAGTTTATTGCGAGAGACGCTGTGTATGAGAAACTTTGTGTTGCAGTGTGGACATTGCAGAAGAGACTTTGTATCAGTTTTTGTGCATTTGAAAGTGCATTATTGTGTGGATATCGCATCGCTGAATTAAATATTGTTGGAACTGTTACTCCAGTATTGTCTACATCCTTAAGACCGTGTGACGGATTGCAGCTGAATGAGGTTTATTTTAAAGAACTCTACATGTGTGTGTCTGGTGTGTTTATCATACTTCGACTACAACTCCACCACGTAACATGCACCCATAAAAATGTGCAGACAACACCCACTTCAATTTACACAAATGCACACCGATCATGCACGTTTATAAGCATGTCGTGTGCAAAACACTGATCCATAACAGGTTACGGCCATCCCCCTCCTCCGGTTCCCACGCTGTTTTTAAAAAGTGTGCTTCAGTTGGGTAGGGCAGTTTATCAACCCCTCCCCCCCCCCCCCCCCCCTCCCCTCGCACAACTACCCAAATCCCTTTTTTTTCCCCAAAAATAATTTTGGTGGGAATTATTTTTATTTATTTCTTTTATTTTTGGTAAGGGGGTGGGGGGCGGGGTGAATATTTGTCCTCTTGAACCTGCCCCCCTCCCTCCCCCCCCCCCCATCAAATGCACACACCACTTTTTTCCCCAAATAATTTGGGGGGCGGAAAAATATTTTGGAGGTCAACTTTATGAAAATTATATAATTTTATTTGATATAGATTAGTGTAGCTCTGTAGATTTACCCCTAAATGTCATCAACATTAGACTACCTCCACCCTACCCCCAATGTTGTTTGCGTTTTTGAGGCACAAAAGTAACATGTATAATGCATGCTGCGTCCTCCAAATAAAAAATATCTTCCACTGTTAGTAGATTACATTTGTTATGATGGCGCCAAGCTCATCTGACACTACCCTTGAATTATCATTGTCGATATATCTCATGCAAATGGTACATAACCGTCAGGCAACACCAATAATTGGCAAATGTGGCCTTAAATGGGATATGATATGCTGCTGCACACCCACACACATGCACACCCCACACAGGTACACTCATGCCCACTGCAAGATACACATGCACACCCATACACAATCAGACATGCACACACCCGTACATGCACATGTTGCTGCACATCCGTGCACATCCAATACGCACCCACAAAACCCCACACATGCGTGCAGATTATACATCATAAATAAAACAAAACTCATGTGAAGAAATCATTTTCATTTCATTATAAATTTAAACATTCATTTTATTTTTATTTTTTACATTTGACCATAAGAACACGATGAATTATGCCACGGCCCACATCACTTGCAAAGCTGCATAAACTCGTTCACTTCCATGGACAATTTTCTTAAATTTGGGAGGTGTCCTGTGAGAACTATGCACAATGAGATGCAATGACCTTGATAGTTTAAGGGTAATGCCAGATTAGCATGGTGCCACAGGCGCCATGCTAGTCTGGCACCACCCTTGAACTATCACGGTCGATACATATACTGCAGTGTGTCAAGACTTGCAGACACTCAGACGATGACATACATTACTGTGAGGCTGATCGAATAATGTTTTCTTGCAGAAAGCATCCCTTATGTCGGCAATAACATCTAGATTCCATGGTGTGCGGGTTCAGTGTTGTAATGAAACGAACATGTCTTTAGCCTGCTCAGTGACAGAGAACAAGTCAAATAAAAAATAAAAAATACACACACAAAAAAAAGTCTAAAACTAAACATCAATATCAAGAAACAAATCTGACACAAATGTTCAATGAACGCCTATCATTCCCATATCACTGGTGTAACTGGCCAACCGTTTATCCAACCATATATCTGTATGTCAGATAATATCATGAGATTGGCCAGTTACATCAACAATACCAAAGCATACGGGAAATTGACAAAATCAATTTGGCAAGAAAGAAAGTCAATTACAGTATAAGATAAGATAGAACTTTATTGCCATATGTAATAATACATTAGGAAATCATTTCGGTGCTGCACAACTTCAAAAGAAGAACATAAAACATGTCAATGTATAGTTAAACTGCTCATGTGCACAGACACACACACACATGCACACGCACACACATACACACACCCACATGCGTTAATAACTATTGTGGTCTAAACGTAAAGGCAATAAACATGATTTCACAGTGACACAAACCACAGAGGACATCTCATAATATAAAGACACGTCACTTGCATCACAGATGAAGTTTTATGCTGATAGCTGGACAATACTGTATGTATATATATATATATATATATATATATATATATATATATATATATATATATATATATATATATATATATATATATATATATATTACAGTAAACAGTGGGACGGATGGGTCATGTTTGGCGTTTGTTTGCATCATTAAAAGTCTGGACAGCGGTTAGGTAAAAACTGTTTTTAAAATGACTCATAATGGGCTGGGTGGGAATTATCTCGGAGGATGGATCTAGCCTATTTTAGCATTCTTTCATGGAAGAGGGCAAATCAATACCTATGATTTTCGATGCAGTTTTTACTGCTCTGTTTAATTTGGATCGCTCTTTCTGTGTGGTGCTGCCAAACCAAATGGTCAGAGAAAAGGTCAAAATACTTTCAATAACTGTCCGGTAGAAGTTGCTGTGATTTTTTTCACTAAGGAATCAACGTTTTTCTCCCATTTAAGAACGTTTGAGATGTGGATGCCGAGAAACTTAAAACAATTTCAACATGGCTACCATGAATAGTGAGGGGAACAATGCCACTTTTGATTTTCCTGAAATCCATGACCATTTCTTTGGTTTTAGGCACATTCAGGCCAAGGTTATTGTCAGAACACCAGCCAACAAGTTCATCTACTCTCTCTCTCTCTCTCTGTTTGCTGTTTCATTGTTGTTTAAAATGAAAGGCCATCAATAGTGGTGTCAGCAAATTTAACTGTAAGGGAGTTATCATCTACAATCATGGGTAAAAAGAGAGTACAACATAGGGGACAAAACACAACCTTGGGGTGCACCCGTGCTCAGTGTGATGGACTTAGAAAAGCGACTACATGACCCAGATGAGTGGTTACATCCACCCGACTGCCGACTCCCTGGGTCTGAAAGCATGGACCAACTCCGACTATCCGAGGTCTGCCTGACAGAAAATCGTTGATCCACTGACACAGTGAACTGTCAAAACCTAGCTGGATCAGTTTCTCATAGAGCTTGGGTGGCACAATAGTATTGAATGCGGAGCTGTAGTCCACAAATAACACCCTAACATATGTGTTGGCCTTCTCAAGATGTTCCAGTGCACGATGCAGACCCAGGGATACGGTGTCCTCCACTGACCGATTCGCCCTATAGGCAAACTGGTATGGATCTAAGGTGGGTGGGATAACAGTTTTAATGTGTTGCAGAACCAGACGCTCAAACGTTTTCATAATGACAGATGTAAGGGCAACAGGTCTGTAATCGTTAAGGGAGGAAACTGGACTTTTTCGGGACCAGAATGATAACAGATTTTTTTAAGCATAGTGGAACTTTACAGATTCTGAGGGACCAGTTAAAGATGTCTGTGAAAACGTTTGAGATCTGGCTGGCTCAGAGACGGAGCAGGCTGGGCGAAATTTTATCCGGGCCTGCAGCTTTGCGGACACTCAACCTCTCAAGCATTTGCTTGACATCGTGTTCATAGACAACAAAAGGCTGAGTGTCCTCGTCATTGAGTGTATGCAGCACAGGGGTGTGGTCATTTTGCCTGTCAAATCTGCTGCAGTTTGTCTGGTAGTGTGGGGTCTTGTGTGTCTGCTGGTTTAGATGCTTGCTTGTAGTTGGTAATTTTTTGTAAGCCTTTGTCATAAGTCACGCATGTTGTTTGTGGACAGACCATTTTCAAGCTTACTACCGTAAAAATATAGCTCAGCTTAGCAGCTTTGATGCTTCGCTGTAAATCATATTTTGCCTTTTTGTATTGTTGTTTGTCACCTGATGAAAGTGCATCGTCTTTAGCTTTCACTTTTTGTTTGATGGCACCATGGAACCAGGGCTTGTCATTCGGGTACTGCACAATAGTTTTGGTTGGAATACACTGTTTCTCACAAAATTTGATGTAATCTGTCACGGTCTCTGTGTATACGTCAATGTCCAAAGCTGCATCTCTGATCACGCCCTAGTCCGTAGCCTCAAAACAGCCGCGAAGTGTCTCCGCCACAGCATCCGTCCATTTGCGCACCGTGCGCCTGACGGGCTTTTCACGCTTGATTTGTTGCTTGTAGGTCGGGACTATAGGTAGATCATGTTATGATCAGAGTTGCCAAGAGGTGCGTGTGCGATTGAATGGAAAGCGTTCTTGATAGTTGAATAGCAGTGATCGAGAATATTGTCAACTCTCGTAACCATGTCACTTGCTGAACATACTTTGGCAGTTCTTTCCGTAGGTTAGCTTTGTTAAAATCACCAGCGACAAGTGAAACGCAATCTGGACTTGAGTTTTCATGCTCAGTATGCATGCACCCAGTAAACAAAGGTCCTTGGGCCCATGACGGCCGCAGTGGGTCTGAAGACATTTGAGTCATTCCACACTAATGATGACTAAAAGGGGGAATCACTGCTAAAAAAACAAATTCAACTTTAAATGTTAGCACCATTGTTAATTATTGTGTTAATATGTGTAGTTTATAACCTGTAAAAAGAAAAGCAGACCAACATACCAAACTGCCAACAGACAGGTAAATATGAAATATGTCGCTGCAGTGTAACTGCGTTACACTGTGACAGAAATTCAGCTGTGAGCAATGTACAAATCATGCAAAATGTCTTATCAATCATGGCTTACTTGAACACAACAAGGAGAAAGGTAAAAAACAATTCTTGAGTTATTAGATGCAATTTGTTTTGGAAAGAGGTATATTTTTTCTTCGCGACACCGTAACACAGTTACACCCCCATACTAAAACGTTTTTGTTTCAAACTTTAGGGTAAAAAAATATGAAACAAATATGTAACATATTTACTTTCAGTGGTCAATGACGATGCTAAAGGTAAAAGAGACAAAAACTTGTACTTGCTTTGATGTTATACAACATCAATACTAATCTGTAACTGTGTAACATGGGACACAAACTACAAAGTAACTGTGTTACACCATGACAGAAATTCAGCTGTGAGCAATGTACAAATCATACAAAATGTCTTATCAATCATGGCTTACTTGAACACATCAAGGAGAAGGTAAAAAACAATTCTTGAGTTATTAGATGCAATTTTTGTCAGAAAGAGGTATAGTTTTTGTTCGCGACACCATAACACAGTTACACTCCCATTATAAAACGTTTTTGTTTCAAACTTTAGGGTCAACAAATATGAAACAAATATTTAACATAAAATGTACTTTCAGTGGTCAATGATGATGCTAAAGGTAAAAGAGACAAAAACTTGTACTTGCTTTGATGTTATACAACATCAACACTGATCTGTAACTGTGTAACATGTGACACAAACATACATCCATCCTCGGGGGCAAGATTTAAGAACTCAACAAATGCAAAATACTTGGGACAGTGGAAATCATTTATTTCTGATATTCATGTATTTATTCCATACACCCCTCCCCACCACCACCAAAATCCTGAAGCATCCTGACAACCCCAACAAAATTTATGAAAAGAAGTGTTGTCCACGGACGTTGATGGTGGGCGGATCCAAAAGCGTGACATCCTCCACAGAGACCCATGATAATGTCTTCAACATGGGGGGAAATGTGTACTACCTCTCATGAATCTTTAAGAACTTCACCAGCGCTTCATCACCATTAGTCTCCAAAATCTGGGAAGAAAAGGCTTTTTAAGTTTTTATGTGATAAACACCAGGAAAAGATTATTAAAAACGCTAGAATGTTTACACTTAATCAAAATTCGTGCTATGGATAAAGGTAAGGTCAATGCAAAGTAAACATATGTGAAAAACGTTCTTTTTTGTGTTACATAGTAACAACATAACATGCTACATCATCTTCAGGTAACTGCATTACATGCGACTCATGAAAAGTGTAATGCAGTTACGCATGTTAGATTTTTATGAAGTAACAATACTAACATGCTTTTACCCAGATTTTGCAACTTGAAAACAGCTTAAACGATAAGGTTTCTCTGATAAACGCCCCCCAAAAGGTATCTAAAGCATTATTCTTCGTGAAAACAAGCAGTTCTGTGCACTGCGTAACATGCGACACCAGCATAATCAATGCATCGCGTCATTTAAACTAGGATTTCTCTACAATCACAAAATAAAACATGCAGATAACCATGTAAAATAGTAGATAGGAGAATAATATGATCAGTTCCGCTTACCTTTTCTTCCAATGATGTCGTATATCCCAGGATTTGGTACCATTTCACGTTCACCACCTCAAGTCTCACTTTGTGCGTACTGTGTAACCGCGTGTTGCATGTGTGACACGTCACACTTTATTGTTGTGTACACACTTCCATATATGGAAACCTTGGGCGAAACGTCATCAAATCATGTGCTAATATGTACCCTTGTTGTGGATGAAGGCTTCCCGCTCAGCAGACGACGGTTTCGTCATTGTTTCATTTTGAAAAATACAGCGTAACTGTGTAACATCTGCGACACCATAACTTAGAAGCCGGTCATCTCTTTATTCTGTGCATATACATTCAATGTGTGTAGTTGTACAACTTTAGTTTTTTAATATGTTAGTGATTTTCGTGGCTTCGTTTGTTCTGTGACCAGCAAGAATGACTTGTAGTTTATTTTGTATGTCCGGAGACGTGTGACGCCGCTTGTTACGCAGTTACGCTCTTTGAAAACGAAAAATTTTACAAAATCCCTTTACTAAAATAAAAGATTTCAGAAATATCAAAGAAAAACAACAACAGTTTCATAACACTGTGCGGTTAAAAGGTTAATTTACGTAACAGAAACCTCTCAAGTAGCCACCAAAGTTGCCTCCTTTCGGCGTTCCTGTTTTGCGCAGCCATTTTGAGTTGAATTTCGCTCTTTTTTTCGTTCATAGTTAATAGTAGACTTAACTTTTAACAGTTTCTTTGCTTGACCTGCTTAATCAACATCTGTATAATCCCAGCGATGGTTCTGAGTGCAGTTGGTCGTTTCTTTTGGATGAGAAATGCTGTTAAGTGAGAGCCCCCTAAAAAGTCATCATCAGTGTGGAATGACTCATTTAGTTACTGAGGCAGCAGCAAATCTAAAAATCTCGGATTGATATGTGTGTGTGGGGGGGGGGGGGGGGGAGGGGATAGGAAGGGGGGGTGGGCGGGATGTTGATGGAGGCTGGTTGGAGAGGTGAAGTGGGCCCACAAAACCACAATGTAAGTGAAATTGTGCTTGCAAAGAAACACTTAGACTCGGGGACCCCTTCTAGATCTGCAGCTGACATGCACAGCAGGTTCTTTTTACACATAAAATAAGATATACTTTAGCTAGACAGCGCTTAATAATGGATGTCACACTATATGTGAAAATGCACAAAATATGTGTCAAATAATCACAGATTATTAATACATGTGCATACACGTATGACCATAAAAAAATATCACAATTCACTTGGAATAATGTGAATACACAGACAGACTTACCAGGAGTATCACTGTAGAACATTCAGTAACAGCATATCTACACCCGGCAGACAAATAAACCATACAACTTTTAGCCCTTCGGACGTTTTTTGTCGCAATGATTCCTGCAGAAATCATCGCTACAAAAATCACCACCAACAGCCAAAGGGTTAACTTATTTAACTCATTGTACCCCAACACCGAAAGCCTTAAATTTTGCCGTTGTCCTCTGAAGACTGCATTGCAGTGCAGGACACAGATCGACCATGATAGTTCAAGGGTGATGCCAGAATAGCTTGGCGCCCATAGGCGCCAAGCTATTCTGGCATCACCCTTGAACTATCATGGTCGATCCTTATCTTGCTGTGGTGTGTCTGAGGTAGAATGAGATTTATGGATAGATTTCCCGTATTTTTAGAGGCATCTCTCAACAACTACACACCGGTTCCAGGAGATGAATCAAATTCAAGGCTAGAGCCAGATTAGCTTGGCGCCTGATGGCGCCATGCTAATCCGCCTCTACCCTTGAATTATCATGGTCAGTCCGTCTCCTATTAGAGTGGGACAGGGTTAATATGATCGGTGGGTTAGTCCATGACCAGCAACATTTAAATAACAATTATCAGCGCATCACAGCACCAGAATAAGGCCAGTAGGCAAAAGATCCTCAGGCCAACAGCAGCTTTATCTGACCCACCCACTCTGTTGAGAAGACTTTCGGACGGGTGGGGTGGACGTCTTAAACTGAACTGCTACCCATGAGCCAACTATGGCCGACAATGTCACTAATGTGTTTCACTTTCTGCAGGCACACAGCCATGCACGCACACACTGCTAGACATATATTGCCCAGTCAAAATTACATCTTTTAAGATATATCACACATAAACTTCATAAAGTTACAATTAATGTACATGGACAGTCTTTCCTGTACAAATGGTGGAAAGTGGCACACGGACATAAAAAAAGAGAAGAACACGTCACCTTTCCCTCGTCCTAGTACACCCTCAATCACACCCATACTCCGCCTTATATGTGTATATACAGGGCCGGATCAATCAGTTTTCAAGGGGGGGGGGTGTGGGGGGGGGGGCTCAACCCTTTTTTTCTATTGCCAGGGTCTAGTATATCTCAAAACACCACAACCGAAATTGTTCTAGGGGGTGCTGCAATAACATTAAAGCACCCCCCTCTTCTCGGACCATGTTGTGGACTGGCAGTGGATGATTTTTTTTTTTAAGCCGAGGGGGTTTATGATTGTACATTGCTTAACATCCCGACAGCAACAAGGCTTTCTCAGGACGTGCCTGCACTGCTTGTGAAAAAAAACAAAAAACTAAACAGAACATTGAATGTATGTCGCCAGCCGGTCAAACACATTAAATAAACCTAACACATGGGCCCAAATAAAGCCAAGACCATTTAGCAACACACATCCAACATCAAGAGCTACAGGCAGTGCACAGTAGGGAGAGTTTTAAAAAGGCAAATACAGGTGAATGGACAAAGGGTAGACAGAAACACATGCCCCAGAATAGAGAGATAAACCCACCCTGTGGGGCTGACCAGGGTGACCCTGGGAACTAAAAAATACCTAACCCCACCCAAGTCCCCCAGGGCAGACCCGGGTGGGGATAAGCCGAGGGGGGGGCGGGGGGTGCTGTAGTACCAAAACACCCCCCACTGGATCCGGCCCTGTATATACTTTAGGGGGGGGGCGGGGGGTGCTGTAGTACCAAAACACCCCCCACTGGATCCGGCCCTGTATATACTTTGCCTAAATTTTTTTTTAACCCTTTGGTTGTGGGTAGCATTTTTTGTTGAGGTGATTTCTACAGGAATCACTTCAACAAAAAGTGCTTCCCACAGCCAAAGAGCTAGTTAAGCTCATTACATCTTGAGGATGACATACTTTTTTTTAAAAAAGATATCCAATGAGGTCCACATCACAGTTGCGGAGACAGATCGACTGTGATAGTTCAAAGTTGTTGTTAAGACAGCTTTGCACCTAGAGGTGCCAAGCAGAGATAGATAAATGGGGGATCCCAAACCAATACATTCAATAAAGCCGCATCCGTCGCTAATTTACGCTATTTTTAATAACAAAATTCAGTTATCCCATTACACTCTCGTTATTTCTGAATCAACCCTTTAATTTTTAAAAAATGATGAGCATGACGGATGCGACTCTATTGAATTTATTATTTTGGGATTCCCCATTTATCTATCTCTTTATCATCAATACAATTATCATTTAATAAGACGTTTTATTATAATCATTAAATAATTAATGTTTTTTATTATATTAAATTATAAAATGAATCAAGACGAATTACTTCTTCTCAATGATATCAATGCTGTGGAAAATAAAGACTTAGACTCTAAGAAACAGAGACTTCTCTCCGTTATTGTTTCTGGTAAGTCAAAAACTTATTTAGGAAAACAATACATGGCAGAAGACATAGAGTCTTTAACTGCCGATGAACTAATCAAGCTTCATGCTAAATATGAGAACCATATTGCTTCACTAATGACACGCGATTTGAGTCGATCTCTTATATTTTTATACACAAAAGCTGTTAATCACTTCATACCGATAGACACTGAAAGCCTTTCTCATGATCTAGAAAACAACCCCATAGTTTCTAGTTCGATTGGTAGATTAGCATGTAACATGTTTTATAAGTTTGGCAATTACCTTGCTCCTGCCGTAACTTTGATGGTAACTAGTAGTTATATCGATTTATCAAAAATAAATTTTACTGCAGAAGAAAAAGAAGTATCAAATGGAGGAGAACAAGATGACTCCAGTTTTGACAGAGGTACAAACGGTGACTAAGACTAAAAGTCAAGGCAGGGTTGATGCTGGAAAAAGATTAGCTGAATGGAATAGGCAAAAAAAATTACAGATTCAAAAAGAACAAAATAATATAACTGATCCACCATCAACAGAACCAGTGTCAATACCGTCAGAGCCGACACTTACTTATAAAAGTGAGAAACAAACAACTAAGTCTAACCCTCAAACAACAAAATATATAGTTGCTGGATTTGTTGTCGGATTTGGTTACGTAGGTTACAAATTATATAAAAAATATAAACCAAACACTCGTACAGTGACCAAAAAATCAGACACTCCAAAAATAAAAGAAGAAGTCTCCACATTACCAGCAACACCCAAAGCCGTGGACCCATTTTACATGCAGTAAATAAATTTATTATTTTAATTTTTATGGTATAAAAATGAGCGACACAAAGAACTTAATGAACCTTGTCTATCACTCTGCTGTAATAAGTGGACTAGCAGTAGCTTATTCTATGTTGGGAAAAAGTCTTCTCAAAATGAAATCAGCAGACCTTAGTAAATTAGACTTTGAAGACAGTGCTAAGCTAGTAGTTGTTATAACAGCTTCGATTGCAACAAAAGATTTTCTAGTTAAGCAAGGAATTATTCCAGAAAATATTTCTATGTAAATAAAAATATGGCAACTATAGCTGTCATGATTGGTGGTGCAGTTATTAACGCATTAGCTTTTAGTGGATCAAACTATTTCTTTTCAAAAGTTAGTAAAGAAGAATCAGCAGAAGAAATGAAGCGCCACAATGAGGCATCTGAAAAACTAGCTCAAGCTCAACAAGATTACGAGAAGCAAAGAATAGAAAAACTGGATTTTATTAATGAAAAACTAAAACTTGAGGGTCACGCACAGCATACATTTTCAAACGTCGATGACGCGATCAAAGAATACTATCTTGTTACTGGTGAAGACATATCTATTCCACAACCAAAACTTAGTGACTACTACCAACCAAGCCTAGAACAAAGAAATGGAGAAATAATATTTGTTCTAGTAGGAATGACATTAGTATATTTTACAGGAGTTTATATTGCTAGAAAAAATGGCAGACGCTAAACTATCAAAAATATATTACTCTCCAATTGGCTACTGGAAAGGGAATACTGCAGTAAAAAAATTACATGCTGCTGTGGGTGGAGATGTCAACCAAATAAAACAGTGGCTTAAAAAACAGGCAATTTGGCAAATATATCTTCCTGCTCCAAGAAAAATAACAAGGCCTCATTTTGAAAACACTATCCCTAATGACACACACCAAATGGACCTCCTGTTTCTTCCACATGACACAATAAGAAAGAAACGATACAAGTATGCATTAACTGTTGTTGACATAGCTTCAAGGTATAAGGATGCAGAACCCATAACTGACAAAAAAGCTGTAACAGTGGCCACTGCATTATCAAAAATATATAGTCGAGGTCCTTTAAAATACCCTAGGCTTGTACAGGTTGATGATGGGAGTGAATTTAAAGGCGCTGTTAATCAGTTATTTGCAAAGCATGGAGTGCTAGTGCGGCGAGGCATACCGGGCTTGCATAGATCACAGGCAATTGTAGAAAACTTTAACAAACAATTATCAGAGAGACTTTTCAGCTATCAGTATTCTAAGGAACTCATGCATGACACCCGTAACACTGAGTGGGTTAAAAGATTACCTTCTGTGATAAAAGCAATGAATAATGAGGGTCACCCTAAACCTGTTGATGCTATTAAATTGAAAACAATACCGTCAGAAATAAAAGCAATAACACCTCCAGACACTAGCTTGTTTACAAAACAGGTGAGATATTTGTATCAACCAGGTGAAGCTGAAAATGACGTTAGACGTAGGGCAACTGATCCAATTTGGTCTACATCTGTTCATAATATAAAAAAAATAGTTCCTTCAGCTAATGCAACAATATATTATCTGTATGAGCCTGCACCAAAGAGGGCATTTGTTAGAGAAGAATTACAGATTATTCCCACAGATACTGTTACTCACTTTTAACAATTTCAATTCATCAATTAGTTTATCAAGCAGATTATCAGCTATTTTTTCAGATAACTTGAGCCTGTAATGCCCAGGTGCATAAGCCTTTTCCTTAGTGTGAAACACTCTTTTTGTATCACCTACTGCTAGAGACTTTTTATATGTTTGAATCATTTCAATATTATGTTTGTTTGATCTTAGTGTCTTGTTTGGATAATCAGGCATTAATGCACCATCTAACACTTGCTTGTAATGTTCATGTCGAATGTCTTTATTTTTTATCGCTGTTTTCTTGATACCTTTGGCTTTCGACTGACTACCTTTCTGATGCAGTATAGAATACATTTTGGATCTCAGTCCAACGTACTCAACTATTGGCACACCATTTAGTTCATCTTTAAACTTACCAGGCACTTTTTTGTTTTGTGTGCTAAACAATGGGTGATCTTTAGGATAATCAGACGTGTCATACATGTGTAACTCGGTTTTCATGTCTTCATAAAAGTCTTCAGTACACACATCTATGATCATAGAGTCAGTGTCAGTGTATAACAATCGACACTCAGGATACTTTGGTTTGAAGTAATCATAATAAAATTCAAGCATTAATAATTTTGACAACTCCAGAATAGCCATACCTATAAATACTGGCTTATCCAGTTTAACAATCTTTTTTTTGAGTGACACTGCATACAATGATGGATGAAATTCTTTATACCCTGTGTACTGAGGCTTACTTGTAAGTTTAATTGCGCCCAATTCAGTTGTGACCAGTCTCACATCTTTGCGGTGATGAGGATTTTCCATCGTCTTACCAAAACAGGCATTGTTCATAAGCTTAAAGAAGTCTTTGTCAAATGCAGTGTTACCATCTCTTGCACGCAATGTTGTGTTCTTCATTATGTAATCTTTCATGAAAGCACTCTGATCAAATTGAATACCTCTGTGAACTTTCTTTAGTACTAACCCGTGTCTGATGTAAAACTGTAACAAACGATAGTGGCAAACGTAATTAAATTTGTCATTCAGATTGGGTACAAGTTTGGTGTCTTCTTTTTTCCCTGTCAAACTCAGTTTCTCAACTGCTAATGGATAATCATTATGGTAATCATGTAAATGGTGTGGATACTCCAAGTCTACTTCAAAGATCCAACCCTTTTCATCATTTTGACCTCGATCCATAATATATTTTGTTAATTTTTTTATGCCATACTGTGACAAATCATACAAACAAAAGTTTTTTAATGGCAACAATTCACACATCGCGAATCCGTACAAATTGTTAGCGTCCACGTATGTAATAAATGACATTGGCTTTGAGGGGTCAAAGTCGTCAAGATATTTGTTGTTGGCCTTGCCATAATTGTTTGCTGCTAGACTAATACCACCTCTCAATCCACGTTCCACCATTTCACCCATCGTACAATCAGACAACAGGTCTATAAATATCTTACTGGATTTCAAAAATGCATCCCATGTCATGCCAGGACTAGTTATGTAACAAGCAGGGTCAAGCTTGTAGTGTAACAAACCCTTTTCACGGTAACTTTCAAATACGTCTGCTAGCAAACAGACATCAGCCTTTAAGTACTGATCGTGGTAATCACCAATTGTCTGACACCCTAACTTATCCCATGCATCAAGTGCATGTTGGTATTCAGAGTCAGAAATACCTTTACCAATTAGTGTAGAATAAAAATTTTCTTTTGGTGGAAGACTCCTTTCTTCAAAAACTACCCAGTCACTGATGTACTCATATGGATAGACTCCTTTCTTAATCAATTCTGGCTCAAAATATTTACTTGTTATTGGATACTCACTCAGTCCTTCTGCCAGACTAGCCAACCCTAAAGACAGATGTTGCATAGAGTCATAAAATGCTAATTTATCTAATCTAAAAGTCAAGTATTTCTCTGTTGTCTGGGCAATGCAACTAATTTTTTTGTAAGACTCATCCACAGCCTGCATGATAATATGTGAATCATATCCTTTGAGATTGTGGAAAAAGATAGGTAGTTTATATTTTTTTGGATCTATTTTTAAAAACAAGTTACATTTGTTATGTGCGGCACCTCTGTAACGTCCAGTTATGTGATCATGGTCACGAACTTTATCACCTCCTAAAGGTTGTTCACAAATCCAACACATCACTGCTGCATGAAAATTCTGTTTGTCTTCTTCTGTCATTACCAAAGGCATCTGACAGTTTTCCAAATACTTTACTACCTGAATATACAGATGTCTCATTTCTGTTAAAAACTCAGCTGCTGCATTTTCACCCCTATAGATAACAGGTTCTGTATGCTGACCATCTGACCTAACAAGAATGTATCCAAAAGAACACACCACTTGGTCACTTAGTTTTATAGTCTTTGGTAATGACTCTGGAACAGGACCGTCATACGGAACAACGAGTGATTCAAAATCTGCATACACTACAAACGGCAGCTTTTGCTGATTCCCATAGTTCTTAAAATACACTTGACTACCAGGATCTGGATACTTAAGTACTGTTTGTACGTCATCAGCTGACCTACAATTTAAAACATGTTTGTGTGCTACTGCAATAGAAGAAAACCTCTGTAAACATTTTTTACAAACTTCCTGTTTACACTTGTGTTTTGTTACATGATTGTGAAATAGACGTGACATACTCCTAATAATTGTGTAGTGAAAGTTATCACCTGAGCTTATTAGTAACATATCAATATGCTTATCTTCTGATTGACCATAGGTTGGGGCAAGTGGTGATACTCTAATCGGTTGTAACTTGTTCTCAGACTCATTATCCCACACATACACATTCACAGATATACCAGGATTTAGTTTTTCAAACAAGTCTATGTCCTCTATTTTAACAGGGAACTCAATGCCACTGAAGTTGAGTTCGTTTACAAATTTGGTATAGTTAGATACACGATCAGGTTTTGCTTTTACAAAATGAAGTTTAGCAAGCACACACCACATAAAACATAAATTATCATTGTTTTGAATATTGACTACAGCCTTTTTGTTTGCAACCTCAGTTGGAAGTGGTATCCATGATTTACCTAGTATAGGATGATATCTTGACTGCTTCAGTTGTAGTTCATGTACAAGGCCTTCATGCCAGCCAGACCCTTGCATTTCTGCTCTGTCAATTGCTTCATGGAAGTCTGGTAACAATCTTTCTCTAAACACTTTCTCTAGTTCTCTTCTCGAATTAACTGTGTGCTGCCTTGTCGAGATATATGTTACAATAACTTCACCAACATCTCTGGCAAATTCTATTTTTGCAACAATCTGAATTTTTACACTATCAGAAAGAAGGTTATTTTGTATGACTAAAAAAGATCTTTCTATTGATTCATAGACATTGTAAATATTATATATAGGTAAGTCAGTTGTGTGAAACACGTTTCTTAATCTTTGTCGGTTGTCCATCTTTTTTATTTGTCCGTCAAAATAATAAATATAAAATCACACCATGTGTAATAGCTTTTTATTGACTGTAATTCCAACAAATCATCCACTTTCCTGGTATGTGTCTTAAGGTCTTGTGCTCATGCTGCAGGTGTAATATCACTTTATTGACAGTAACAAATTCAATATAATCATGTTGTTTACTTATTTGGTAAAATATGTGTAAACACATACTCTCAAACCAGTCACAGTTAGCATCATAAACTATAAAATCTTGTGTCTTAAGATCAACAGTCTTGTAATTATAGCGTGGTGGTCTATTAGAATATATAAAAGTTACATTATATACCATGTATATTTTTGTTGGTGTTGAGAGTTTTATCAAAGGGTGTTTAACTTGTTTTTTTAAGTCATTAAAACGCACAACACCTCTGAAGCTCTGTGTGATATCAAATGCTTGCCCGCTTTTGTCTGTCCATCATTTTTATGGACAAAACAAAAGGCTAAATTAACCCATACCCAGTGGGCTGATCTGTCTTTAAGATAAGCTTTAGATGCTTAGTTGATTTCAGTTTGTTTTTCACTATGTCTCGTTCGTGTTTGTTGGGAATGACATCGTTTTCTCTGAGACAGTCTTCAAAGCTGTCACGGTCCTTACAGTAAAACAAACAGATAAACTTTAACTGTTCACGAAAATCTTTTAGTACAGCATTATATTTCTGAGTGAGAATCCAAACACTGATGTTTGCGTGTCTGCCACTGAAGGCAAGTTCTGCTAAAGTATTTCTCTTTTTGACAATATCTTTCTCTGCAGAACAGTCATCAACAATAAACAATGTTGGCTGTCCTTCAAATTGCTTGTAAAAATATTGTAGGTAGTCATTCAGTTTTTTCTCAGGGTCAACTAAGTATATGTTACTGTCAGTCCAAATAAAAAAACGGTTGTGATAAGCTTTGTTGTGTTTTATTGTTGGACAAAATATTACAATGTTTTCAAAGTGGTGGATGTATCTTGTTTGTAAGAGGTTAAGTACAAATTCAGTTTTCCCACACCCTGTGGCACCACAAAACAATCCACAGTGTGGGTCGAGTGTCATTAAGCTCAGGTTCATTTTAATACACAATATAATTTTAATATATGTGTCCACTTAGTCTGCTTTCTGCAATATTGAGTTGTGCGTCATATATCAGGTACAAATATATGTTTATGGCTGCAGCAGTTTCAACCTTCTTTTGTATCTGAATTGTTATTCCGTCACTACCGTTCTCGACAGTTCGTCCTGACCCATGAAGGTAGTCGTCATCTGTACTACGAAGATCTAGCCACAGTGCATATTTGTTTGTAAGGTATTGTCCGATCCTAACATCAAACAGATGTAGATCTTTGCACACAATGTTTGCTGGTTTATCTCTAATCCTTCCACCCGCAAAATACTTTGTGATCTCATCGTAGTGTTGATAAGGTAACATTCCTGAAGCGTACACTTGATTAGGGCGGCCTTCGATTGTGCAGGACAAATGTGTAATCTTAGGATTGTAGAATTTTTCTGAATCCCGTTTATATGGATCTGCTGGTTCAACAAACAACATAAGAATACCTTTCAGTGACCTAGCAGGTGTGTTTAAGTTTATGTTCCACATCGGGTCACTCTTGTCTTTGGGTATTAAACTATGTCTAATCACCCTGTCATAATAAATTGGTAGTCTTGACTGATACTGATTTTGTATGAGTCTGGCTAGTTCAATATGTGTGACAATTTCATATTCCAAGGAAATGTTAGAGATCTTGTATGTTGCATCTGTGGCAGATGATTTAATAACTTTGGAGTAGTCATTGAAAGTTAGTTCAAAGCTCAGACGGTCATTCAGTGCTCCTTGATAATAAGGCAGATGAGCTGTGAGGATTTCAAACTCAAGTGGAATGTAGAATCTGGATCCATATGTTTCAGCCATTATAACTTCCTTTGGTACCCCAGTAGTTACTTTATCTCCAGCATTGATTCGAATTTTACAAACATTATCAGATTGTATGCCTTGATAAATACGGTCTTCTCGTTCTTCTCTTGTGAGCCAAAGGTCTTTGTAACAGTAGAATACATCTGAGTCATCAAGACTAAACACTTCCTGTCCTTCAAGTTTTACTTTAATAGTTCTAACAATTGCTCTGCCAAGATTGTCAACCAGTGTTCTGTTTACGTCTGCGTCTGATGATAGTTCAATATTAAATGCTAGGCGTGCAGTGCCAGGAACAATAACGTCACTGGGTCCTAGGTTTGGAAACTTGATTGTAAGTGTTTGGTTCTGGTCTATGGTACTTGGATTGTTTGTGATGACTATCGATTGTCGAATGCCCTTAACACCCAGGGGCTCACGTAGTTTTCTGTATGGGTCTAACTTTGATCCGTAAGACTGTGTCATTTTTATTATGCACAATAAAAAATAATAAATTAATAAAAACAATGGCAGCGGGAGGATTTAATCATGAAGAGTTTAAAATGGATGACATGAATGTCTCAGATACCAGTATCACAGATATGACTGGAATGGTAACTAGTTCTAGTATGTATCACGAACTTTTACAAAGTAAAGTTAACTCGTTTTATGATAGTGTTGGTGAGCGTCCATATCAAATAGATCCTAATCAGTTTGAATATGAAAAAGGACATTTATATTTAAAAACTGTTGACAAAGGTAAAATACTATTAACTAAGAAAAACAACCCTAGTAGTTTTAGAGCTTTAGGTACAATCAAAGGTGAAGGTGGTGTTAGTGCCTTGCGCCAACTTGGTGTTGGTGAAAGAAGGATACCACCTCGAGCTGCTACCATTCTAAATGATTCGCAATCAAAATTACCGACTGAGCAAGAGATTGATATGGCTGATAAAACAAAACTACCAGAAATAGTAGACAAGACAATACAAGAAACATCATTTATAAATGAGGCTATAAAAACAATTGATGACCCTCCTTTTCAAATAGGTGACTCTTCTTTTACATTGCGTGAGATAGCTGCGTTGGATAAAGCACTACAGTCAACAAGGGGTGAGATGGTAAATAACGTAGTCAAACTTAGTGAGCTTGATAAACACATTGAAAAAGAAAAAGAGAAACTGGCTACTGCAGACAATGGGAATTATGACATTGAAATAAAAGAAAGAATACAAGAAAGATTAAAAAATTTGTATATAGAAAGAGATGCTAGGTTAGAATTAGTTGATAATGGTAGACAAAAACTGAAAACACAGGTCAACAGAATTAGAGAAACTATTCAAAAAATACTTCACGAAGACACTACTCTGGCTGAGAGACTTAAAACACTTTTCAGAGAACAGGGTATCACAATTGCCAGTTTAATTACAGCTCTTGGATTTATTATTAGTACTGTAGTGTTAGCTGTAACAGGTGGTGGTAGTAGTCCAGCACCTCCAGCTCCTCCAACTCCATCAGACCCAAAAGATTTACAGACGTGGGTAAAAAAACAGTTGTCTCACATATCAGACTTGCTTAAAAAATTAGCTGTAAAAGCAGCAGATGCTTTACCAGGTATTATAGGTAGTGTTGTCAGTTGGCTTATTAGTACTACAGCAAAGGTAGTAGGGTTTATGGCAGAGCATGTATGGATATTTTTGGTAACAGTAGGAGGGTTAATTATAGGATACTTAATGAAACAGGTAAAGAAGTAATATTCCTAATCCAGTAAGGCCTATTACCAATGCAGTTCTCTCTGACTCATGTGTTTTTTCTTGGCCTGTTACTGACTGTACTGGTGCCGGTTCAGGTGTCTGTGCCGATGCTTGGGCTGTTATTGACATTACTGGTTTTACTATCTGTTCAGGTGGTGGTGTTGATATTTGTGTTACTGATGTTACTGGTGGTGTTACTGGTTGTATGTGAGAGGTTGTTGGACTCAAGTTTACAGATTGATTAAGTCCTAATTTCTGATTACTCCCTGCAACAACTATTTCATTATTATAATTTGTTATTACTCCAATTTGTAGTTGAAGATCAGAAGGCAACATGTATAACCCAATACCAACTACAAAGTCAACTTTTGATCTAGCATATCTGAGAACGTCTTGGTAGCGTTGTATGCTAGATGGGAGATCAACAACTGAGTTAATAGAATCTTCTAAATTTGCTAAAAAACTGTTTTTGTGCTTCAAACTTTCCACTTCCATTCAAAATATTAGATTTTGTTAGTGATTGTGCACCTAGAATACACCACACATACGTTCTGATAGACTCATTAATGCGTTCAACTCCTGCTTGAGTAAAACCATCACTCTTGTCTAAAATAAATGTTGACCATGCCTTAGATTGTTTCTGTTCAATTGATCCTAACCAGACTTCTGATTTTGATGAAAATGAGGAGTAGGGAGGCCAATAATCTTTCTGATATTGTCTGTGACTCATAGCATAATATAATGTACCCATACCATTGTGATCATCAAGTTTTTGTGTGAAGTCATACTTAGTGCTTATGTTAAATTCATTACAGATCCGTTCAAATGCTTTCATATCCATGGGATTATTAAACTGATTAAAACTGGATTCAGTTGGTAATGGTGTATGCAGTTCTGATAGTATTCTTCTAAGCTGGTAATACATGTGGAAACGATAGACAGACTTAATCAGTTTGTTTGGGTGATTCAAATGGTCTGTAAAAGAAACGCCACAGCCTGTAGTTGAGCATAGTATAGCAAAGTTAAGTTGGTTTTGAAACATCTGTAATGGACTTGAGGACCACTTTCTTGCAGTAGCATCGTCTGTTATTGGAGGGTTTAGGTAATGATCAAACGGATTCGGTACTTTGACTTGAAATAAATCTTGTTCGCTTACAGCAATATCAAGCTGATTTAGTTGAATTATTTTCTGGTCATAAGTTGGTGCAACATTATACTTGGCATCCACGTTAAATTGAAACGCGTTTACAATGGCAATTGTTGGTGATTTAAATTCCATTGTGCTTTTTTTATGTGATAATAAAAATGTTTATAACCTTAACAAATCTTGACACGAGCAAACCAGTGTGGTTAACTAATGGGATTGATAATCGTGATGGTAGCAAGGCTGTAGCTATCCATGAAATGTTCTACACAGTAAAGTGGTTTAATGTAACGGATGATACAAGTTTTTATGCTGTTTATGCAAATTCTGGTAATAGTGGTGTAGACAAAAATACACACTTTATACCATCTGGGTATTATGACTTTTGTACATTAGCTAACTGGTTTCAAAATATATTTAAAATTAAAGCAACTTTAAATCAGGCTAACTTACTTGTTGAATTAGAAGTTCCTACAGGTAGTATACCAGTATTTTCAAGTGAACTTGCATATTTGCTTGGTTTAATAGATAGAAATACAATGCCCATAAATTGGGTAATGAGTTTTGCAGATAATGGTACTAGTGGATGGTATTATACAGAAGATGTAACTAAAATAACTGGAATATATCCTGTTCATTTGTCAGTACACACAGTGCTAAATGTTTATTTAAAAGAACTAAACACGACTGAAAATATATATAATGGAAAGCCTTCAGATTTGTTGAGATGTTTACCAACTGGAACTGCTCCGTATTGTGAAATTGAAGTTATTAGATTTCCTAATTTACAGTTTAAAAAATTAGGTTCCAGTTTCTTTGAGTCACTGAGCTTATATGTAACTAATCAAGATGAAAAACCAGTTGTAATGCATGATTTTACTGTTGTTTTAGAAGTTAAATAGTTTTATTTTTGATAAAAAAATGAGTGGCGGCCCGAAGACAAAAATTATTCCAGTTTCATGTCCGTCAGTAGAGTTAAAAGATTTAGCTGACGTGCAAGATTTCGAAAAAGAAGGCGAGGTAGGAGAAGTGTATGGCCTTGAACTTGTGTCCGTTGGGTTGTACAAACGAAAGGCAATTGAAGATGAGAGACAGTTTCCTAAACTTAGTCAACTTCGTGATGTTACTGTTCCTACTCCAGTAAGTAATGTGTTATACAGTTTAAAATATGTTGGTAATAAATGGGTAATTATTCCTACCCCTGTTTCGCTTGCTCCTGTTCCCATTGTATGGGACATAAAGTTTGTTTTTATCAGTCCTTATGTTTATTTTACTGATGAAGGTGCCCTAGTATTTAAAAAAGTTGTTAACTCTGAGCCAACGTTTGTAAGTCTTGTGCCAAGCTATTCCGCAGAAACCAATAGCAGAGAAAAACTAAAACTTCAAGAGTATGGGAAACGAAGGTATCTTCTAACAAATAGAAAGGGTAGAACAGATACTTCTATTTCGTTCGTACCAGCAAATTTTACCATAGATAGAGAAGCGACAATAGTTTTTGAAATTCTCATGAGATCTGTGGAAGCTGCGAAAGAAGCAGATATCGCCCAGGGAATCAAACTTACATGGGATACCACAGTAGCAGAGTCAACAAAGGTTGTTATTGCTATTAGAAAAATCAATACAGATTTTGAAGTTTTGAGTAGTGTCCCTGCCGTTAAAGTAATGATTGATAAAACAACTCTAGTTTATCTAAATTTCATAAACCTGGAACACATAGATCTTGTTTCGTTTTATTACGCTAGCAAATTGTATACATTTGAAGAGTTGCAAAATAAAATAGAAGATTAAAAAAATATTTGCCATAAAAAATGCCACCATTGTATCCTCAAATACAATCTGATAAAACATTAAAGGCAGATTCATTTCGTTTAATAAATATTACAGAAGCATTAAAATATTTGGAAGAAGAACAAGCAAAATACTCTCGATGTAAAAGACGATATAAAACGGTTTTCAATTCTTTACACAACACATCAATGACCATGGGGGTGGTTTCGGCCGGATTATCTGTAGGAGGTATAACTCTGTTTGCAACGGGGGTGGGAAGTGTCGTAGGAATTGCTGTTGAAGGTATTGGTCTTGTCACAAGTCTAGCATGCTTTGGTATGGAAGCTATTAACAAAAGATTTTATATGAAGTTGCAGAAGCATGAAGCCTTGAGTACGCTCGCAGCAGCTAAGCTGACGAGTATGAAACTTATTATTAGTAAATCTTTGGAAAATAATGAAATTGACGATAACGAATTTAAGAGAGTCCAGGATGATTTGGCTAACTATAAACAACAAAAATCTGAAATACAGAATAAGATGCGTAGTCAGGCTGTAAATGTTGAAGAGCTAAAGCAATCTTTTTTAGAGGAAGGAAAGAAAATAGGCGTAGAAGAAACTATGAAAAAAGTTTACGGACTGTTAGGCAAGTAAAGATCAGTTTTGGTAATCATTCATTAATTCTGAAATACTCTTCACAAAGAGATGTCATGCCTTTTATGCCTGCTCATTTGACGCCATCTGCACCACCGCCAGAGTACTACTGAGAAAAAAAAGTTTTTTTATTGTCCTTGTATCTTGATAAAACTGATCGAGTAAGTTGTGACTTAAGTCAAGTTGTTGTAAGAACTTAGGGTAAGTAATTAATAAGTTCTTATGGCAACTCACTTAAAGGTTACCTATGTAGGTTCCTAGAAGTTAGTTGCAACTTGTTAATAAGTATTAAGTTTCGATTGACATCACTTGATAGAGATAAAGAGATAGATAAATGGGGGATCCCAAAATAATAAATTCAATAGAGTCGCATCCGTCATGCTCATCATTTTTTAAAAATTAAAGGGTTGATTCAGAAATAACGAGAGTGTAATGGGATAACTGAATTTTGTTATTAAAAATAGCGTAAATTAGCGACGGATGCGGCTTTATTGAATGTATTGGTTTGGGATCCCCCATTTATCTATCTCTCAAGCTATTTGGACACGACCCTTGAACGATCATGGTCGATCCACATCCCATCGCGGCATGTCAGAGCTTTAAGGGTTCGTTAGAGAGTAAACAATAAAATAATAATTATTAACCCATATCATACTGAGGCTAAAAGTTTCAAATTTGTGCACTGCCATATGCGAGCTACATCATAGTACTTACAGGTAAGGATGGCTTTAGTTCAAGGGCAATGCCAGAATAGCTTGGCGCCTAGAGGCGCCAAGCTATTCTGGCACTACCCTTGAACTATTTTAGTCAAACTTATTTCACACACTGGTGTATTCCGACTGATAAGGGTTAATACTGTAGTAATACTGTGCATTTCTCTAGTGCTTACTCCAGGGGACTCTAAGCGCTTTACAACTTGAGCATACATATGTGTAGTCATGTATAGACAAAACTATAATACACAAAAATAAATATAGGCACATAAATAATTATGAGCCAAGGTGGATATTGTGCAGACATTTAGTCTTGATGCATGTTAGTCTGTGATTTTGGACCTTGCAGCTCTCAGCTGAATGGTCCAAAATCACTGATCTAGATGTACTACAAACACATACGATCCGTGGCGCAGTGGTTAAGGCGCCTGCCACCAATGCCAAAGGTGCGCGGTTCGATACCGGGTTCCGGCGTTGGACTTTTCTCCTCTGGTAAGTGTCACCGTTAATTCGGGCGGACCGTCGGGGGTTCTTTCTCCGGGTACTCCGGTTCTTCCACCCCCCCCCCCCCCACTTTGGTACCGGTTTCAGGCCACTTTACAAATTTCAAATACAAGCGATCAAAAATCTCTGTAACTTCAGTAGCTGACTGGCCCTTCGTTTGTCTTGTACTGTGTTTGTCTTAAATGGCGTAAATCCGTGTCTGTTTCGTGAGTGTGTGTGTTGGGTTTCAGGCGCGGCGCTTTGAGTCGATTTCCCCAAAATTGAGAAAAAGCGCCTATATAATAACGGTATTATTATTATTTATTATACGATCAAGGTTTACAGTACATGTAATTCTGACAAACTTTCTTAACCCATTTAGTCCTGACGCACTACAGCAGGAGATGGGTCGACCACAATAATTTAAGGGCAGTGCCAGATTAGCTTGGCGAGCTAATCTGGCACTGCCCTTGAATTATCATGGTCTATCCATCTCCTGCAACTGGTTGATAGTCATTGGATGATGCCCCCAAAATTTGGGAAATACGGCCGTCGGGCTAAATGAGTTAAAACTGATAATGTTTTTTTTTTCTATCGATTCAAAATGCTCAGTAGTACAACAGTTAATAACAAAACTATATTTTCATATAACTGAATTTATGCCTGTATATAATATATTCCATGCACCCATGGCCTCAAGTGTAATGGTATGCAGTAAATAAAGTCAGTCTATTTAGTGTCTGTACTTACCACAGACCATCGTAGGCGAAAACAAAGATAAAAGCCACACCCAGTGCACAAAAGGTCACTGGACTGGGCTGGTGGCTTGTGCAAGGCTGCCATCAGCCTGATGACATTATGCGCACTTGCCCCGTCACCTGATAAAAACGCCTGGCTAAGTTGACATCTAAATGCGTCAGCTTAGGTAGAGCTGTTACAATATTTGAATCAACATGCAATATCGCACGAAAGCATTTAGCTCGTTCAGTGCCAAGAAATCTGAACACGGCACCCAACGGCAAGAGGAATAGATCCTCATGAGCCCCCGCAGTTGCGGGGGCTCATGAGGATCTATGCCTCTTGCTGAAACCCCTTTGAATCCATGTCGCTGGGACATTTAGGGTTGTTTGGTCTTGAACAAACAAAGACAGCAGAAACACGGTCCGCATCAAATGGCACAGAAAGGGTTAATTTAAAGGGTCCCATTTCTCAAAATTTGGAGATGTTGCCTAATGACTATGTGCCGGCTGTAGGAGATGGATTGATCATGATAATAAAAGGGTAGTGCCAGATGAGCTTGGTGCCTTCAGGCGCCAAGCTCATCTGGCACTGCCCTTGAATGATCAACCTGTCCACTGCTTCAGGGTCCTGGGGCTAAAAGGGTCAATAAAAATCCTAGAAAAAGGCAAAACAAGAACAAAGCATTACCTCAAAAGCAGTAAGAAAGCGGGTGAAGGTGCAGCATGGGTCGGTGAATGGAATTATGCAAGTAGGCTCAGTGGAAGGTACGTGCAAGTAACTGATAGAAAAGCGTGACCCAGTCGGAAAGGACGAATATCTGACACAGTACTTACTCTCACACTCTAGCCAGGGATCAGTGGGTCATTTGATACCAGTCCGACTCATCACTGGATAGGCAATACTAAACCCCTGGCATGCAGTGAAGCGTGCAAGCCGAGGAATCCGCACACACATCATCCACACAAATGCTCTTACGCAAGCGCAAATCTTTTTGTGTGCAAGTTACCTTGTGGCCATGTCATTTACAAAACTGAAGCAGTGACTATCAAAGGAGGTGTTTTCATCAGTCATCAAGGTGCCTCTGACAGTCATCAGAGGCACCTTGTGAACATGCTACAGGATACATGCAAGGAAACTTGCTCAGTTCATTGTGCCCTGCTGCGGGAGGCCCAGCTGATAGGGGTGGCAAAGCTCCTTGCTGAAGATGATCCGGTGAGCCGCATGTTGAATCAGGAGCATGGCTCGACTCTTGCATATTTACCGGTAAGCCCCTTGAGCACGCAGCCACTGGTACTGTGTTCTGCAGTATCAGTGGCTGCGTGCTCAAGGGGGTTAATGTCTCTTCTCTCATCGCATCATCGAACACTGGTACTGGAGGGTGGTCATCTGGCGAGACATCAGTAGGCAGATAGTCATCACCTGTGATGTGTTCCGAATTACTGTTGTTGGGTTCAGCACTTGGTATCACCATGCCACTTGCTCCGGGAATAGGCAGACCATGCTGCGAGGCAATGTCAACCGGACCATGCACGTTCTTGATGTTAATGTATGTGGGCTGTACTACGTGTATAATGTTACCGCTACTCGCTGGTGCACCATTAGGGGTGGTACCAGACTGGGGCTGCGTGACTGGGGCATCAGTGACTACAGTCTTCACACCGGTTCTGTGCTGGCGATCATAAGCGGTCATTTGTTGTTCAGCATCCTCGCCAACGGACAGTGCGTGTAATCTCCTTGCTGGTAACTGAAATACACGAAAATAAACTGCACTTAACCCATTTCATACTGAGGCTAGAAGTTTCAAATTTGTACACTGCCATATGCAAGCTACATTATAGTACTTGCAGATAAGGATATAGACCAATGGCTTTAGTTCAAGGGTGGTGCCAGAATAGCTTGGCGCCTAGAGGCGCCAAACTATTCTGGCACTACCCTTGAACTATTTTAGTCAAACTTATTTCACACACTGGTGTATTCCAAATGATAGGGTTAAAACAAAGGACTAAAATTTGAATACAGGTCATAGGCACCTTTTGTTTTCCAGGAGATTTTTCTGGTCCAACCCAAAAGACTATATCTTGTTTAAATTCTTCAGCAAACACATCATTTATTTGAGACTTGATTTGCAACAGAGTGCTTTTCTGCCATTTGCAATACCAGTATGTTATGCGGATTGTGAAAATGCTGCCCAAAGGGTAAGGTACAATATGAGGGCATTTCACAATTCTGTGTCACGAGTTAACCCTTTGGCTGTCAGTGTCATATAATGAAGCATATTCATGATATTGGTCTATAGGAGACAACTCCTATATAGTGGTTGTCTCTCTCCGGTGATTATTTCCCTTTGGGACTGCGCATGCTCGGACAATAAATAAAGGAGCGTGTTTGCCGCCAAGTTATGAAATGGCTTGCCTGTATTTTGTGAGTGCATGTTTGGTTTGAATCCAAGTCCATCCAGCCCACATCAAAGTGGAAACACGACATGGTGTAATGGTTTTTGTCCCGCAGGACTCATCATGACAAGAACTGCTACTGACGGCAAAAGGGCTAACCGCGAAAAGAACGGCTACTGAAATGTAGCCTTCATCACAGCTCTCGACAAATAACAATCATTGTCATTGACCCATAACCCCTACGTTTCCAACAGATACGAACTACGACCTTGAAACCGTGGACAAAATCAATGCTATTTAACTTCATCAAAATAAGGAACAAGGATCTAAATGTTAGCAAGAGGTAAAAAACATCAAGAGCCCCCGCAGCAGCGGGGGCTCATGATGTTTTGTACCTCTTGCCTTTGTGTGGTGTTCGTACTTTCTCATGCATTGAAAGGGTTAAGTCTGCGTGGTGATACCGGAGCGCAGTTCACTTACCTCTATTTCTGGTATGTGAAGTGTATGACTGTCGTGGCAATCCAGCAGCACGAAGCTAGGATCGCTCGCACTCGTATAGCCAACGTCTATGAAAGACTGGAAATCGAGTCGACTCTCTCCTCCTGGCTCACGCTGTAGAAGCCAGTTCACGCGTTTTGCCGAGCTTTTGCTGCAGCCTGGGTTATACCTCTTCAGGTCAATTGTCTGCACAAATCAGATGGAAAAGTGACCACAAAAGATCAGAGACAAACAATTACCTACTGATTAAAATAAGCAGAGGCTAGAGAAATGTCCAAGCTATTCAAAGCACATACACAGAAATTGTTACCACACAGTTCTAAGAAAATAGGCTTCAAAGGATTTATCATCAACATGAATTAATGATTCTTATGATTATTCTTACCGTATGTTATTGTCATATTTTTTAATTTACCTGCTTGGCAGCATAAAATGGTCTACCATCATCTGGTCTCAACTTGTGTGTCCACAACTGTTCATACTGTGGTTCCATAAACAGACGCATTCCCAGTTTCAGTCCATCGATGTCACTCGGCACGTCCAGGCTTTGGGACGTGATGAACTTCTGCTCGTCAAGCAGCTTGAGAATGTCCTACAAGTAATAAAATGACAATTTAACCCTGTGCATGTCGGTAACAGTTTTTGTCACGATGGTTCCTACAGAAATCATTGCGACTAAAACCACGCAAAGGGTGCAACAATGCAAAGGGTTAACTCATTGTGTCCCAGGTATGAAATACCCACATTTTGGAGTTGTCCTCAGAGGACAGCATTATAATTTAAAGAAGTATCCAACGGAGAAAGAAACTCACTTAGAAAAGACAGTTACAACACAATTTATTAATATTTCGGGTAAATACGCTTTTTCAAAACCCCCCACCCGGGTCTGCCCTGGGGGACTTGGGTGGGGTTAACTACTTTTTAGTTCCCAGGGTCACCCTGGTCAGCCCCACTGGGTGGGTTTTCCCCTCTATTCTGGGGCATGTGTTTCTGTCTACCCTTGGTCCATTCACCTGTATTTTACTTTTTTAAACTCTCCCTACTGTCTGCGCTGTCTGTAACTCTTGATATTGGTTGTGTGTTGCTAAATGGTCTGTTTATTTTTTTTTCCACAAGCAGTGCAGGCACATCCTGAGAAAGTCTTGTTGCTGTCGGGACGTTAAGCAATGTACAAGCAACCTTTTTCAAAATAGACAAACAAACAAATATAGAGATCAGTTGCTACTTATCTTCATTTATCGCAGAAGGAATGAGGCAACATTATAATTTAGGACACAGAACGACCATGATAGTTCAAGGGTCATGCCAGAATAGTTTGGCACCTACAGGCGCCAAGCTATTCTGGCACCACCCTTGAACTATCATGGTCGAGCCATATCTTGCTGTGGGGTGTCAGGACTGAATGAGTTAAACAATGCACAGTCTGGTACACAGACATGACCAGTTAATTTACACTTCCACAACTCATAATGACTGTCACAACTTTGGGAGGTATATAGATTGACTGTAGGTAACTGGTGAGGGAGTTGGGCTAGCCATGAATGCTCAAGGGTAGTGCCAGACCAGCAGCGCCAGGCGGTTTGATGTACCTCCTTCCCCAACGCTATCACATTATAGTCTTTCAGCACGCTAATTTCAAGTGCAGGACAGCGATCAACACCATTCAATGCCAGCTTCTTGCGTTGTTTATTGTTATAGTGCAATTGAGTGTGCAGGAGGGCTCTGGATAGATCAAAGCTTGGGCCCCTAACATTTACGTTCACATGCAGAAATTTACACCAACCCTCATCATTCAGAATACTCATCATCTCTCATTGGATAGATCAAAGCTTTGGCCCCTAACATTTACATTCACATGCAGAAATTTACACCAACCCTCATCATTCGGAATACTCATCTCTCATTGGATAGATCAAAGCTTGGGCCCCTAACATTTACCTTCAAATGCAGAAATATACACCAACCCTCATCATTCGGAATACTCATCTCTCATTGGATAGATCAAAACTTGGGCCCCTAACATTTACATTCACATGCAGAAATTTACACCAACCCTCATCATTCGGAATACTCATCTCTCATTGGATAGATCAAAGTTGGGCCCCTAACATTTACCTTCACATGCAGAAATTTACACCAACCCTCATCATTCGGAATACTCATCTCTCATTGGATAGATCAAAGCTTGGGCCCCTAACATTTACACTCACATGCACAAATTTACACCAACCCTCATCATTCGGAATACTCATCTCTCATTGGATAGATCAAAGCTTGGGCCACTAACATTTACATTCACATGCAGAAATTTACACCAACCCTCATCATTCGGAATACTCATCTCTCATTGGATAGATCAAAGCTTGGGCCCCTAACATTTACATTCACATGCACAAATTTACACCAACCCTCATCATTCGGAATACTCATCTCTCATTGGATAGATCAAAGCTTGGGCCCCTAACATTTACATTCACATGCAGAAATTTACACCAGGTTAACCCTTATCATTCGGAATACTCATCTCTCATTGGATAGATCAAAGCATGGGCCCCTAACATTTACATTCACATGCAGAAATTTACACCAGGTTAATTCTCATCACTCGGAATACACCAGTGTGTGAAATAAGCTTGACTAAAATAGTTCAAGGGTAGTGCCAGAATAGCTTGGCGCCTCTAGGCGCTATGCTATTCTGGCACCACCCTTGAACTAAAGCCATTGGTCTATATCTTATCTGTAAGTACTGTAATGTAGCCTGCATATGGCAATGTACAAATGTGAAGCTTTTAGCCTCAGTATGATAGGGGTTAATAATATCCACAAGTTATTTTGATGTGAAAAAAAATGTCAGGTCTGTGTGTGTATGCGCGCATGAGAGAGAGACAGACAGACAGACAGAGCACGAGAAAGTGAATATTATTGTGAACATACCGCACGGAGATCTTTACAGTCCAGTCTTTTGTCCCACACCAGCAGGAAAATGCTGACACTATTTCCATCCTGCCCGCAGCGTGACCCATAGAGCCGCAGCTGTACCTGGGGTGAACTCCCCCCACAGTGAGTGCACACATATCCACAAAAGTGGGTCACCTGCAGGACTACACGGTCCTCATCTTCAAGCCAAAAAACGCCATCATCCTGTCCGGCTTTTGCATCCTCCTCGCCATGCCCTTCACTACCTTTCAGTTTGAGTTTCTGAACATGGAAACCCATGTCATCTTCACAGAAACTGTACACGCATACACTGTCAGGAGTAATGCTTCCAGAAATAAAATGACACATGGTGATTGTCAAAGGTTTTTCAAAAACATATTCCGGGCCTGCAGTGTACTCAACGGCCGGGCTGACGATTCTCTCGTCATCTCTGAAAGCAAGTTCGGTGTGCACTCTCTCTAGATCAGTGTAGACAGCGCCCCTGATGACAACACTGGAGCCCTGCTTCACTGCGGCCTCTGGCACACTCAGTACAATGTCTGAATTGTCAGCCTGCAGATTCCCACCTTTTGTTGTGAATTCTTGCTGAAAATGCCAGCGTTTGCTGAATGCCGGTTTTTCAACATCTGCTAGCTCTGCAGACGCATCTTCTGACTGCTGTGCGGGGTCACTGGGTTCTCCATATTCATAAAAAACAGTGCCTGCCCCAGTGACGTCTGCTTCGGCAAACTCACCCTGAAAGAAACCCACATGCAGATGAAAATAGTCAGAACCAGTATACAGTTAACCCATGACATCCTGAGGCTGATTTTTTTTCAAATCTGCTTTTTGTCCTATGACAGCCATGTTACAGATTAGGAGACAGATCAACCAGTTTAGTTCAAGGGTGGTGCCAGAACAGCTTGGCGCCTTAAGGCGCCAAGCTATTCTGGCACCACCCTTGAACTATTAGTCAAACTACTTTCATGTGGTGGTGTATAAGAATGAAAAAGGTTAAACTACACTATAAACCCCTGTGAGCAGTGCCTGAGCACAAATTAAAATTGTGACAAGAGAAAATGACTGACTCAATAAAGAGCTAACAATTTAACTGGTGAACTGCAGGAAATATTTTTTTCATTTTTAACCCATTTAGACCTAATGCCCTCAAACAGGAGTTGGATCGACCATGATAATTCAAGGGCAGTGCCAGACTAGCTTGGCACCTGGTGGCAACAAGCTGATCTGGCACTACCCTCAAATTATCATGGTTAATTCATCTCCTGCAACTGGCGACATCTCCAAAACTTACTGAGGCTAAAAGCTTCAAATTTGTCCACTGCCATATATGCAAGCTACACTATAGTACTT
>BTPG01000002.1:327423073-327573073 GCA_036245525.1 Semisulcospira habei
CAAGTGGTACATAGTCGTTAAGTAACACCTCCTTACCTCATTCTACCACAGACAAACCACATCAAGATAAGGTTCGACCATGATAGTTCAAGGGTGATGCCAGAATAGCTTGGCGCCTATGGGCTGACTGCCGGACTGACTGACCGCCTACGGGCGCCAAGCTATTCTGGCATCACCCTTGAACTATCATGGTCGATCTGTGTCCTGCACTGCAATGCAGTCTTCAGAGGACAACGACAAAATTTGGGGGTTTCGGTCTTGGGGTAGAATGAGTTAATTTGGGAAATGTGCCCTTGGCGCTGTAAAAGGGCCCATTCAAGGCTGCAGCGAGTTTCGCTCGGCAGTGTCTCGACTGACACATTATACACGCATTGAAGAACTGTTTGTGTGCTGGTCTGTGATTGTGGACATTACGGCTTCCAGCCGTAATGTCCACAATTACAGACGGCCAGCACAGTATTTTTCAGTGGACAGCCTGACTACAATCTAGAGTACAAGTGTGAAAGGGAGTGTCAGTTCAGCCAGAGTTTGTATAGCGGAGAGTGTCTCTCCGAGCTTTTCTTTGATGTGGTCATTCAGATAATGAAGTCTTACTAAATAAAACCCTAACGTTATTGGCATTTTAAGAATAGCGCGAGTGCAGAAGCAGACAGTAGCTCAACCAGCCTTTCCTGCAAATTGGTCAGTGCATATGTTCAGCGCGGAGTTGCTTAGCTGGCAGTGTCTTAACTCGTTATGCTGAACAACGGTCAGCGAGAATATGAGCAGCCATTATCGCGGCACGTGAGCTCGTGCGCGCGCGCTGTTCACACCCCGCTAATTGGGGGGCGTGCCCCGAGATAGGAGGGGGGTAACGGACAATGGCCAGCCTGCCCCTCCCACCCGCCCCCCCCCCCTCCTCCTTCCGAGTCTGTCTCAACTCCACCGCCTCAAGCCGTCCACTCGATTGCCATAGTTCAGTCGGCAGTTAGTGCCATCGCAACATAACGTGGAATGAAACGACTCAGTTTGAAGAACATTTCAATCAATAATTTGAGGAACAGTTCAGCTGTTCCGATCATGATTTGAATGCACAGGCAGATCTGGGGTGGGGGAGGATCCCCCCCCCCCCCCCCCCCCCGAGCCGAAATGTTTTAAAATGATATAATAAATAATAATAATAATAATACCGTTATTATATAGGCGCTTTTTCTCAATTTTGGGGAAATCGACTCAAAGCGCCGCGCCTGAAACCCAACACACACACTCACGAAACAGACACGGATTTACGCCATTTAAGACAAACACAGTACAAGACAAACGAAGGGCCAGTCAGCTACTGAAGTTACAGAGATTTTTGATCGCTTGTATTTGAAATTTGTAAAGTGGCCTGAGACCGGTACCAAAGTGGGGGGGGGGGGGGGGGGGTGGAAGAACCGGAGTACCCGGAGAAAGAACCCCCGACGGTCCGCCCGAATTAACGGTGACACTTACCAGAGGAGAAAAGTCCAACGCCGGAACCCGGTATCGAACCGCGCACCTTTGGCATTGGTGGCAGGCGCCTTAACCACTGCGCCACGGACCGCCCCATAAAGAGTGTTTGGACCCCCTTCCCACCCCCACCCCTCTCCCTCGTTACAATATTTTTGGCGAGTTTTTGCCCCCCTGCAAAATTTGGGAAATACGTGCGTCGGGCTGAATGAGTTAACTCTTTCTACCCCATCACCGAAATCCCCAAATTTTGCTCTTATCCTCTGAAGACTGCATTGCAGTGCAGAACGCAGATCGACCATGATAGTTCAAGGGTGATGCCAGAATAGCTTGGCGCCCATAGGCGCCAAGCTATTCTGGCATCACCCTTGAACTATCATGGTCGATCCTTATCTTGCTGTGGTGTGTCTGGCGTGAATGAGTTAAAGCCACTCGGACATTATCTGGTTTGAAGACAAGTCTTTATAGATACCTGACATCACTCTAATAACAATATCTAGTTATGCATAGACACACGCATGTACGTTATATTCTAACAATCATGTGTATGTGCGCGTGTGTGTATGTGTGCGTATGCATGTGTGTGTGTGTTTGTGTGTATGTGTGCACGCGCGCGTGTGTGCGTGCATGCGTGTATTTGTGTTTAGTGGACTATAATTATCATTATGTTGTATCACTGTGCTTTGATGTAATCGTAGTTGTAGCAACGGCAGGTACAAAAAAAATGTGTAATCTTCACCGTTGTAAAAATAAAGATTCATTGATTCATTTCTGTTGTTGCTATTTGATGGAGGATGCGGTGAATATTAATTAATTATTTCGGTTTAGTTTGTTTTGTATTGGTTTGGTTTGTGTTGACTGGTTGGTGCGATTGGTCAGTTGTTGTTGGGTCTTTTTCCGAGGGGTTTATAGGTGTTTTTGTGGGCGTATATTATCGTTTTGTATCATCTGTTTTGTTTGGTTTTGCTCTCAAAATACATGCACGCATAATTTGAAGTGGTGTGGGTGTGCCGAAGATGTGCGGGAGGGAAAAGTGCCTTGGATGGTATTGGCGTATGTGCGTACGCGCGAGTGTGTGTGCCTGTGTTTGTGTTGTGTGCGCGGGGTGGGGATCGAGAGGGCAGGAGGGGCAGGGAAGCAGATTTGGAGTGTCACTACTCTAGTAACCCTTTCGCTTTCACCATCAGCCACTTCAAATTTAATATCGCCCCCTAACTTCATTCTAAAGCTATCCTTAACATACCCACCATCACACCTCAAGGGTATTGTCAGATTAGCTTGGCGCCTGGAGAGGCGCCAAGCTAATCTGGCAGTACCCTTGAGCTGTGACGGTTGATTCAACTTCCGTAGGTGGCGCTGGAATGGAAAGCGGTAACGTCGGGCGGGAGCCACCAGTGTCGACCTCGCGCGATAGTGTCGTTGTTGACCTTTGGGAAAACCCTTGGCTACTACTCTGGCACCGACTGCACGCACTAGCACGCCAGTGATGCAACACATCGCGCTATGAAGCGCAGCTGTGGGCGGAATGCGATTTGATTCTAAATTGTGTTGAAAAAAAAATTGTGTTCCTTGTATTTCTTTTTCAACCTTCCAGTCGACCAAATTAGCATCTAAACAACCAGCCAACCAACCAACCAACCAACCAGCCTGTTTCGTTTGCGGTTGTGTTATTCTTTGAGTGCATGTGTGTGTTAATCAAAGGAAAGATCCGATATTCATTTGAGTTATTTTGGATAAGAATTACGTACCTTTTTACTAGAATTTATTTTGTTTGCGCGGAGAATTGCGAGCGTTTTGGGTTGTGACGCGTAGTTTCGCTACAGTTTTGTAAAGTTTGACCTACATTAGTCTGGAAGGTTCAGGCAGCGTCGCGATCTTTCTAGTCACCTCAGATATGACGTCATATTTGTCGGCAACATTTCGTAACATTGTATCAAAGCTCTTAGATAGCAGTGGAAATTTGTAATTACTTCTCAAGTGTTCTTTTTCATTAATATTAATATGTTTTGGTTACGTTTTGTTTTCTGATTGGTTGTGTTGTGAGAATTTGCTGGATTATTTCTGGAAATTTGTAATAGTATAAAAGACCGTGTTAGGAAATTATGTGTGTACATTGTATGAGAGACTCAGTGTGTCAAAAGTGTTGATGCATTGTAGGGGAGACAGTGAATCAGTGTTGGTGCATTTGTGAATGCGTTGTGTTGAGATCACATGGTTGCAATAAAATATTGTTGGAACTGTTACTCCAGTGTGGTCTACAACCTTATGCCACATGTGACGAGTTGCAGCTGAGTGAAGTGTCTTTACAAGAACCCTACCTGCGTGTGTCTCGTATGATTGCATCATACTACGACTACGACTACCACGTAGCACAGCCAGCCAGCCAACCAGCCAACCAACCAACCAAGCAATCAGCCAAAGAAACACACCTGCAAAACAAAATAAACGAAACAAAAAGCAACAACAACAAACAAACAAACACAAATAAACAAACATGGAAACAAAGTAGCTATTTAACAAACAAGTTTACAAACACACAATGAACAACCCTTTTGCCATCAGGAACCTAATTTATTGCGTTATACAACGTGGAGGATGTTTGTTGTATTGCAAATCCGCCACTAAAGAAATCTACAGAAATGACCTTAATAATAATAATAATAATAATAATAATAATAATAATAATAATAATAATAATAAAGATTTATAAGGCGCCTATACATGGTAAGATGCACTAGGCGCCGTACATTTGAACAAGAAAAATATTACACAAAAGGTGACAAAACCAAAGCCACATGTACAATTACACAAAAGAACAGAAAATGACTAAATACATGAACACCGATAATCAAAAAGGGAAAAGATGGGTTTTAAGACTGTGTTTAAAACTGGCACTAGACTCACTGTGTCTCAATGATTTAGGAAGATCATTCCAGACTGATGAACCTTTCGATAAAAAGCTTTCTAGAAGCCTGGCCTCTAATGATGACATTGGGCCATACGGCTTTAGTTTTAGCTGTGAGGTGCAAAATCACGGACCAGCGTGTTGCCGGAAACTGACTTAACCCCTTGACTGCTACTGACATTACCGCTCGTCAGCAAAGATGCCTAGTGACGTAGTTAGGTAGTGACGTAGTTACGTACTTAGGTATGACGTAGTTACGTACTTAGATAGTGACGTAGTTACGTAGTTAGGAAGTGAAGTAGTTACGCTGTTAGATAGTGACGTGATTAGGTAGTGACGTAGTTATGCGTCTTTTCCGAACAACGGTATCGTCAGAAGCAGTTACAGTGCTAACACATTCACCCACAGGACCGAAATCTCCCAATTTTGTAGCTGTCCTTTGAAGGACTGTATTACAATTATAGAGAAAGATCGAGCATGATACTTCAAGGTTGGTGCCAGAATAGCTTGGCGCCTTTGGGCGCCAAGCTATTCTGGCACCACCCTTGAATTATCATGCTCGATGCATGTCTTGCTGTGGTGTGTCGGGGCTGAATGAGTTAACAATAGCAGCAGAGACATTAGGATAGAGTTCACTCATGAGAATCAGTAACCGTGCACATGACGCTATGGAGCATTACGGAGACGAGAACAACAGACACGTGTGCAACTAGACGAACAGGTCAACACAAGAAAATGTTGTCTAATAAAAAAAAAAATATATATATATATATATATATATATATATATATATATATATATATATATATATATATATATATATATATATATATATATATATATATATATATATATATATATATATATATATATATATATTATATATACTGACGAGCAAAAGAAACGCGACATTTTAGCAATCGTCAGTCGGAAACACTTTAGTGTTTCCGGTGATTCCAAGAAAGTCGCATTTCGTCTTGAAGAGCAAAACAAATGCGACTTTTTGGGAATCATCGGAACACATATATTAAAAAAAAAAAAAAGTACAGATGGCCTTTTTTAATATTACAAAATAGCGAGCAAACTGAGAAGCAATAAAAGGTTTTAAAAAATTGCATAGAACGATTGAACCATTGAGAAACACAGGATTTGTTTGGGTTCTTTTTCTTCAAAACTACCTACTTTAGAGTGGATTCGGCAGGTTATATACTCCTGCCAGTCTAGACAAACAGTGGCCCGCACCTCTTAGCGTGGCGGAAAACCTGACCGATAAAGGGTGAACTTTAAAAAAAAAAGAGTAAGGGGGTCTGTTGCTTCCTAAAACCATTACCGCGGTGAGATGGCTGTAGTAGCCTGCTCGGCGTTAAACCTCAATGACCAACTAGTCCATTTTTCCTCTTCAGGGCAAAACACAGCAAGTCCAGCATATTGATGTTTGACTTGCTACATTTTGTCTTCAAAGAGTGGCATTAGTGTGGAAAGGGTGGGGAAAGGAGTTTTTGAGTTGAGATGTGCAGAACCCACCCAGCAGACAAGGTCATTGACCCCATCACTGTCACTGATCGCACACTGTACGTCTGAGATCTGTCAACGTTCAATGTGAAAGAGCCCCGGCGTCCAATGAACAATACACAGTGGTTCAGTTATGCACGAGGTATAGATCCTCATGAGCCTCGCCGTCCAATGAACAATACAAAGTGATTTCTGCAAAAGGTATAGATTCTCATGAGCCCCGCCGTCCAATGAACAATACACAGTGGTTCAGTTATGCACGAGGTATAGATCCTCATGAGCCCGCCGCCGTCCAATGAACAATACACAGTGGTTTCTGCAAAAGGTATAGATTCTCATGAGCCTCGCCGTCCAATGAACAATACACAGTGGTTCAGTTATGCACGAGGTATAGATTCTCATGAGCCCCGCCGTCCAATGAACAATACACAGTGGTTCAGTTATGCACGAGGTATAGATTCTCATGAGCCTCGCCGTCCAATGAACAATACACAGTGGTTCAGTTATGCACGAGGTATAGATCCTCATGAGCCCGCCGCCGTCCAATGAACAATACACAGTGGTTTCTGCAAAAGGTATAGATTCTCATGAGCCTCGCCGTCCAATGAACAATACACAGTGGTTCAGTTATGCACGAGGTATAGATTCTCATGAGCCCCGCCGTCCAATGAACAATACACAGTGGTTCAGTTATGCACGAGGTATAGATTCTCATGAGCCTCGCCGTCCAATGAACAATACACAGTGGTTTCTGCAAAAGGTATAGATCCTCATGAGCCTCGCCGTCCAATGAACAATACACAGTGGTTCAGTTATGCACGAGGTATAGATTCTCATGAGCCTCGCCGTCCAATGAACAATACACAGTGGTTCAGTTATGCACGAGGTATAGATTCTCATGAGCCTCGCCGTCCAATGAACAATACACAGTGGTTCAGTTATGCACGAGGTATAGATTCTCATGAGCCCCGCCGTCCAATGAACAATACACAGTGGTTCAGTTATGCACGAGGTATAGATTCTCATGAGCCTCGCCGTCCAATGAACAATACACAGTGGTTCAGTTATGCACGAGGTATAGATTCTCATGAGCCCCGCCGTCCAATGAACAATACACAGTGGTTCAGTTATGCACGAGGTATAGATTCTCATGAGCCCCGCCGTCCAATGAACAATACACAGTGGTTCAGTTATGCACGAGGTATAGATTCTCATGAGCCTCGCCGTCCAATGAACAATACACAGTGGTTTCTGCAAAAGGTATAGATCCTCATGAGCCTCGCCGTCCAATGAACAATACACAGTGGTTTCTGCAATTGCGGGGCTCATGGGGATTTATACCTCTTGCAACAGTGTGTTGTCCATTTCTTTCTCGGCAGTGAATGGGTTAAACTAACGTCGGCCCGTGTAGATAAGGGGTTAAACTGACGTCGGCCCGTGTAGATAAGGGGTTAAACTAACGTCGGCCCGTGTAGATAAGGGGTTAAACTGACGTCGGCCCGTGTTGTTAAGGGGTTAAACTAACGTCGGCCCGTGTAGATAAGGGGTTAAACTGACGTCGGCCCGTGTAGATAAGGGGTTAAACTAACGTCGGCCCGTGTAGATAAGGGGTTAAACTGACGTCGGCCCGTGTAGATAAGGGGTTAAACTGACGTCGGCCCGTGTAGATAAGGGGTTAAACTGACGTCGGCCCGTGTAGATAAGGGGTGAAACTGACGTCGGCCCGTGTAGATAAGGGGTTAAACTGACGTCGGCCCGTGTAGATAAGGGGTTAAACTAACGTCGGCCTGTGTAGATAAGGGGTTAAACTAACGTCGGCCTGTGTAGATAAGGGGTTAAACTGACGTCGGCCCGTGTAGATAAGGGGTTAAACTGACGTCGGCCCGTGTAGATAAGGGGTTAAACTGACGTCGGCCCGTGTTGATAAGGGGTTAAACTGACGTCGGCCCGTGTAGATAAGGGGTTAAACTAACGTCGGCCCGTGTAGATAAGGGGTTAAACTGACGTCGGCCCGTGTAGCTAAGTTACCGGACTTTGACACCGAGCAAGCTGCTCGCCATAATCATCCAGGCTCTGAAAAATGGAAATCTGTCATTCGTGAAAAATGGAAATCTGTCATTCGTGAAAAATGGAAATCTGTCATTCCGTTATCTCCTAAAACAGTTACCCTCACAACTTTTTTTCCTCTAAAAAAAAAAAAATCTTGAGCGGGGTAGTGGTAGGGGATACAAGATACAAGATAACTTTATTAATTTAAAAAAAAAAAAGGGGGAAATAGCACTGTCTGCTCCATCAAGTTAACAAGGAAAACAAAGGATTTAAGAAAATTAAAAGTTGATAACTACACATAATATAATAAAAGACACACCCCCCACACGTCAACTGACGTGTCTAGTACTAGATTCATTGTATAGTTTGACAGCCCTGGGGATGAAAGATTTTATGTACCTTTCGGTACGCATTATGGGCAGTCTCAGTCCACCACTCCTGTCAATCCGTCTGTTGTCAAACTCCTCTCGCAATGGATGAGCGTTTGAGCGTTGTCAGTCAGTGTGGTTGTTGTCTTGTCTGTCAGTCGTCGGGGACTGAGTCGAAATGTTCCCGTCACTCCCTCTGCCTTACTGATGATTTTGTCCACCCTTCCCTTGTCTTGTGCTGTAATGTTCCCACCCCAGCAGGTTGCCCCAAAAGTCAGCACGGAGGCTACTGGCAGTGCTGCAATAAAACATCCGTAAAATGGTAGGACTTACATTAAACAAGCTTAACTTCCTTAAACAGTACACTCGTGGCTGGACTTTTTAAGAATAGCATTTGAATTTTTCTGGCAGTTCAATTTCTTGTCAATAATGAGTCCCAGACACCTGTACGAGTCAACTCTTTCCACCTCAACTCCTTTGATGCGTACAGGGTCGGGGACTGAGGCCATTATTGCGGCCAAAGTCTATCACCATTTCTTTTGTTTTCCCTGCATGAAGCTGCAAGAAGTTGTCATCACACTAGTCAACAAATCTGTCGATTTCTGCCCTGTATTGACTGTCGTTCTTGATCGTGATCTTGCCAACCTTAGCTGTGTCATCTGCAAAGTTAGCGACGGGGCATGTCTCACGGCTGTGCCTGCCATCTGCTGTGTACAGGGTGAAAAGTAATGGAGAAAGTACCGTTCCTTGAGGAGCCCCATTATTTGTGTACAGGGTAGTGAATGTCACATAGCTGGGACAAAAAGACAGAGAAGAAGCAGAGACGGCGGCGGCCTTCAGTTTGACATACTGGGATCTATTGGTCATGTAACTGAAAATCCAAGCAATGCCAGAAGATGGCAGGTTCATAGACTATAGTTTTCGGACCAAGATGTGCGGCTGGATGGTATTAAAGGCACTACTGAAGTCATACAACATTAGTCTAACAGAGTTTCCTGGGCTGTCTAGATGGGAATAAACAGAACTTTAAGAACACAGAGAATCACATCTTCAATGCTCCTGTTTGGCCTGTAGGATGAAGTCACGAATCGGACCCGCAGTCTGTCTCGCAGACCTTTATCACGGCTGATGTCAGTGCCACTGGCCTGAGATCATTTATGGTGAGGACAGCCGTATTCTTTGGCACAGGTATGATGCAGGAGGTTTTCCATGCCTGAGGAACGTACGAATGCTCAAAACAGAGATTAAAAATAGCAATACAAATGTAAGCCAGGTGATCCGCACAAGTCTTTAGAACTCTGGGTGACACGTCGTCGGTTCCAAAAGACCCCGGACCTCTTGTCCGGGGATAATCTGGCTCCACCTACATTGTCATGAGGTGGCCAGACCCCCTCCCCAGCCCGCCCCCCCCCCCACGCCCCCACCCCCGGCCCCCCCGTCCCCCCCCCCGCGCCCCCCGTCCCCCCCGCCCCCCCCGCGCCCCCCCCGCCCTCCGCTCGCCCCCCCTCTTCCCCCTTCCCCCCCCCTCTCCCCCCAATCCGTACCGAGGCCACTGCTATCACCAAGACTACACTCCAAGTGTGGAGGTTACCATTTAGTGCAAGGGAGGCTACAGCATTTAAAGTAAAGCTAACTCCGGTACATATCTTTACACGCTGACTTCCCTTGAGCAGACCCCATTTCACACCGCGCAATCTCTGATCCCAGCGACCACCTTTTTCTTAAACAGAAGTCCTGAAATCACTTGTCATTAAACACCGTCATTTAGGTCGCTACAGCTACAGCCACAGTTACAGCCACAGCTACAGCCACAGTTACAGCCACAGCTACAGCCAGAGCTACAGCTACAGCTACAGTCGCAGCTACAGCAACAGCTACAGTTACAGCCACAGCTACAGCCACAGCTACAGTCACAGCTACAGCCACAGCTACAGCCACAGCTATAGCCACAGTTACAGCTACAGTCGCAGCTACAGCCACAGTTACAGCCACAGCTACAGCCACAGTAACAGCCACAGCTACAGCCACAGTTACAACCACAGCTACAGCCACAGCTACAGCCACAGTTACAGCTACAGTCGCAGCTACAGCCACAGTTACAGCCACAGCTACAGCCACAGTCACAGCTACAGCTACAGTCACAGCTACAGCCACAGCTACAGTCACAGCCACAGTTACAGCCACAGCTACATCCACAGCAACAGCCACAACCACAGCCACAGCTACAGCCACAGTTACAGCCACAGCTACAGCCAGAGCTACAGCTACAGCCACAGCTACAGCTACAGCCGCAGCTACAGCCACAGCTACAGCCACAGTTACAGCCACAGCTACAGCCACAGTTACAGTTACAACCACAGTTACAGCCACAGCTACAGCCACAGTTACAGCCACAGCTACATCTACAGTTACAGCCACAGTTACAACCACAGCTACAGCCACAGCTACAGCCGCAGTTACAGCTACAGTCGCAGTTACAGCCACACTAGAGTTACAGCCACAGCTACAGCCAGAGTCACAGCTACAGCCACAGCTACAACTACAGTCACAGCTACAGCCACAGCTACAGTTACAGCCACAGTTACAGCCACAGCTACAGCCACAACAACAGCCACAGCCACAGTTACATCCACAGCTACAGCTACAGCCACAGTTACAGCCACAGGTACAGCCACAGTTACAGCTACAGTCTCAGCTACAGCCACAGTTACAGCCACAGCCACAGCCACAGCTACAGCTACAGCTACAGCCACAGCTACAGCCACAGTTACAGCCACAGCTACAGCCACAGTTACAGCTACATTTGCAGCTACAGCCACAGTTACAGCCATAGTTACAGCTACAGTTACAGCCACAGCTACAGCCACAGTTACAGCTACATTTGCAGCTACAGCCACAGTTACAGCCATAGTTACAGCTACAGTTACAGCCACAGCTACAGCCACAGTTACAGCTACATTTGCAGCTACAGCCACAGTTACAGCCATAGTTACAGCTACAGTTACAGCCACAGCTACAGCCACAGCTACAGTTACAGCTACAGCTAGAGCTTCAGCGACAGTCGCAGCTACAGCCACAGCTACAGCCACAGTTACAACTACAGCCACAGCTACAGCCAGAGCTACAGCTACAGCCACAGTTACAGCCACAGCTACAGCCAAAGCTACAGCTACATCCACAGCTACAGCTACAGGCACAGCTACAGCACAGCTACTGCTACAGTCACAGCTACAGCCACAGTGACAGCTACAGCCAGTCACAGCTACAGCCACAGCTACAGCCACAGTCACAGCTACAGCCACCTGAAAGACGGTCTTTAATGACGGGTGCTAAGTCCCTCATAAAAGTGGTCGCTCTGTTGTATCGTGATAGTCTGACACTTTCTGAAGCTGACAAATATTCCACACCCAATACAAAGACGGGGGCAGGGGATCTAACTGTTTGTCTGTCCAGCGCTGAGTGATTCCCCTTGGTTTGTATACATTTCTGCCAGCGCTAGCCTCACCTATCTGGTTTGTGAGTATCTATAACTTGAGGCAAATTTGTATCGTTACATTGTTGTGCAATGTTCTGTGCATCTACTGTGGGAAATCAGGGTATTTACCCGACCACAAAATTATAGTAATGCACCTTCGTGTTTGTGTATGTATGTTTCTCCTGCCTACTTCCTAAGTTCCGGAGAAAGACATGGGTTATATAAGAGACCTGATGTATCCTTTTAGGGATGCAGATGATCGTCTTGTTCTATAGGTCACAATAGTGCCATTTCCGTACTGTCCAGTCTCTTAGCCTTAGTCAGTCCCAGTCATCCCCTAATTGTTCAATTCCCTAAAAAAAAAAAACACTACCGCCCACCAGCTGCACATTTGCCATGCACACACACACACAAAAAAAAAAAAAAAAAAAAAAAAAACAGCACATCACCTGTCTCATTTCTTGGCTATGAAACTGGTTCCTTACCAACCCCACGCACAGCTGAAATCAGCGTGCTCCTCAAATCACTACGTCAACGGCAACTCAACATAGGCCCACAGTTCTCCATTGGATAAGCTCAGGATGGTATGAATCAAAGCACCAAACATGTCTCTTCTCAGCTAACCGGACATTTCCAGCAAATTCCAACATTCAGCCCTACTACAAATTTTTAAACAAGGCAAAATTATTTTTAAAAACACCGGTCCTCTTACTGCCTGAACTGGCCAAATTTGACTGTATAATGTGACCTATACCTGCGTATTTCTCTGTGGGCTGGCGATTGGGTGCCTGATAGGCGGGGGCAGGGGATCTAACTGTTTGTCTGTCCAGCGCTGAGTGATTCCCCTTGGTTTGAATACAAAGATGGTAAATAAATAAAAACTTAGATCCAGATTATAAACAACAACGTCGAAAACGTAGCAATAGTTACCAGCCCAGAACAGGTCTCAAAAGTGTTGTAAAGCTTCAAAGCTCTCTCCTAGCTTCTGTTAAAACCTGTCTTCTACAAGGGCCGAACTTATTCTTTACCTTAGGCCATTTAGCCCCGAGACATTGCAACGGGAAATGGATCGATCATGATAATTTAAAGGTAGTGCCAGATCAGCTTGGCACCTAATGGCGCCAAGCTCATCTGGCACTACCCTTGAATTACCATGGTCGATCCATTTCGTGCAACCCGTTCATAGTCGTTAGGTGACACCCAAATTCGGGGAAACGCGGCCGTGGAGTTAAAGGGGTTACAGCTGTGAAATGTCACTGGCAGTTTGTGCTAAGCAACACCGCTACATTATATAACCCACTGTCAGCTTGTGATAAGTAACACCGCTACATTAACACACTGTCAGCTTGTGCTAAGTAACACCGCTACATTAACACACTGTCAGCTTGTGCTAAGTAACACCGCTACATTAACACACTGTCAGCTTGTGCTAAGTAACACCGCTACATTAACACACTGGCAGCTTGTGCTAAGTAACACCGCTACATTAACACACTGGCAGCTTGTGCTAAGTAACACCGCTACATTAACACACTGGCAGCTTGTGCTAAGCAACACCGCTACATTATTTAACCCACTGGCAGTTTGTGCTAAGCAACACCGCTACATTATTTAACCCACTGTCAGCTTGTGCTAAGTAACACCGCTACATTATTTAACCCACTGGCAGCTTGTGCTAAGCAACACCGCTACATTATTTAACCCACTGGCAGTTTGTTCTAAGCAACACCGCTACATTATTTAACCCACTGTCAGCTTGTGCTAAGTAACACCGCTACATTATTTAACCCACTGGCAGCTTGTGCTAAGCAACACCGCTACATTATTTAACCCACTGGCAGCTTGTGCTAAGTAACACCGCTACATTATTTAACCCACTGGTAGCGTGTGCTACCTCGCGCTGGGACCATACGGCGTTGAGGCGCGTCCCCTGGGTGGTGGATAGGGGGTCCCTCGTGAGAGGGGTGCACCGAATGAAATAAGGTGCCGTGAACCAACATGGTCTAAGGGAAGGTGACCCCGACAGAAAACCCCTGGTCCTCCTAGTAAGGGGGTTGGGCGTGGGGGTAGCTTCCCCACCCTGCAAAAAAGGAAATAGCTACAAAAACGCCGACGAAAAGATTAACAGCACATACAGAAAGACCAGTAAAAGACAAAGAAGGCAAGCCTATTGCAGACAGAGCAGACCAACTCGACAGATGGGCCGAGTATTTTGAAGAGTTACTGAACAGACCTAGCCCACCCGACCCCCCCGACATCCAGCCGGCAGAGACCGACCTACCCATCAGCTGTGACAGACCCAGCCGGGAAGAGATCAGAAAAGCAGTGGCATTTTTGAAGAATGGCAAAGCAGCAGGGCCAGATGGCATCCCAGCTGAGTCTCTGAAAGCAGACCTAGAGACAACAGTTGAGATGCTGTACCCACTGTTAGGAAAGATCTGGGAAGAGGAGGTGATGCCAGCTGACTGGAAGGAGGGGTACCTAATCAAGCTTCCCAAGAAAGGCGACCTCAGCAAATGTTCCAACTACAGAGGAATCACCTTGCTGTCAGTACCAGGAAAGGTCTTCAACAGGATCATCCTAGAGAGAATGAAGAGCTCCGTTGACCCCCAGCTGAGAGACCAGCAAGCAGGATTCAGGAAGAACCGATCATGTACAGACCAGATCGCCACTCTCCGCATCATCGTGGAACAGTCTCTGGAGTGGAGCTCCCTGCTGTACGTCAACTTTGTGGATTATGAGAAAGCATTTGACAGCGTGGACCGAGAGACTCTGTGGAAACTCCTACGACACTACGGTGTACCCACAAAGCTCGTCCGCCTGATCAAGAGCAGCTATGATGGCATGACATGTCGCGTGATCCACGAAGGGCAGTTCACCAGAGAGCTCCAGGTCAGAACTGGTGTCAGGCAGGGGTGTCTGCTGTCTCCGTTCCTCTTCCTACTGGCCATAGACTGGGTCATGAAGATGACCACAGAGCACAGACGAAGTGGAATACAGTGGACACTGTGGACACAGCTTGACGACCTCGATTTTGCAGATGACTTGGCTTTACTGTCCCACACTCATCAACAAATGCAGGACAAGACCACAAGGCTTGCTGACATCTCGTCCCAAGTGGGCCTCACCATTCACAAACAGAAAACAAAGACAATGAGGCTGAACACAACCAGGGAAGAACCAGTCTTGCTTGCTGGCACCCCGTTGGAGGAGGTGGAGTCCTTCACCTATCTCGGGAGCATCATAGACAAAAAAGGCGGCACTGATGCAGATGTCAGAGCACGAATCGGTAAAGCCAGAGCAGCCTTTCTCCAGTTGAAAAAAGTGTGGAGTTCCAGAGAGCTGTCACAACACACCAAAGTCCGGATTTTCAACTCCAATGTAAAAGCAGTTCTCCTATATGGAGCAGAGACATGGAGATTGACAAAAACCACAGTCAACAGAGTACAGACCTTCATGAACAGTTGCCTTAGAAGAATTTTGAAAATCCACTGGCCAGAGAAGATCAGCAACGTCAGACTCTGGGAGAGAACAGAGCATATAACAGCAGAGAATGAAATTGGGCGAAGAAGATGGGGATGGATCGGTCACAGTCTGAGAAAGCCAGCTTCCAGTATCACTAGGCAGGCATTGTCATGGAACCCCCAGGGAAAGAGGAAAAGAGGTAGGCCGAGAAACTCCTGGCGTCGAGACCTCCAAGCAGACATCAAGAGACTGGGAACCACCTGGAGTAGAATCGAAGGAGAAGCACAGGACAGGAGTTGCTGGAGGTCTCTCGTCGACGGCCTATACCCGGGTAGGGGTGACAGGCGTAAGTAAGTAAGTAAGTAGCGTGTGCTAAGTAACACAGCTACATTATTTAACACATTGGTAGCTTGTGCTAAGTAACACCGCTACATTATTTAACCCACTGGTAGCGTGTGCTAAATAACACCGCTACATTAACACACTGGCAGCTTGTGCTAAGTAACACCGCTACATTATTTAACCCACTGGTAGCGTGTGCTAAGTAACACCGCTACATTATTTAACACACTGGCAGCTTGTGCTAAGTAACACCGCTACATTATTTAACACACTGGTAGCGTGTGCTAAGTAACACCGCTACATTAACACACTGGCAGCTTGTGCTAAGTAACACCGCTACATTATTTAACCCACTGGCAGCTTGTGCTAAGCAACACCGCTACATTATTTAACACACTGGCAGCTTGTGCTAAGTAACACCGCTACATTATTTAACCCACTGGCAGCTTGTGCTAAGTAACACCGCTACAGTTATTTAACCCACTGTCAGCTTGTGCTAAGTAACACCGCTACATTAACACACTGGCAGCTTGTGCTAAGTAACACCGCTACATTATTTAACCCACTGGCAGCTTGTGCTAAGTAACACCGCTACATTATTTAACCCACTGGCAGCTTGTGCTAAGCAACACCGCTACATTATTTAACCCACTGGCAGCTTGTGCTAAGTAACACCGCTACATTATTTAACCCACTGGTAGCGTGTGCTAAGTAACACAGCTACATTATTTAACACATTGGTAGCTTGTGCTAAGTAACACCGCTACATTATTTAACCCACTGGTAGCGTGTGCTAAGTAACACCGCTACATTAACACACTGGCAGCTTGTGCTAAGTAACACCGCTACATTATTTAACCCACTGGTAGCGTGTGCTAAGTAACACCGCTACATTATTTAACACACTGGCAGCTTGTGCTAAGTAACACCGCTACATTATTTAACACACTGGTAGCGTGTGCTAAGTAACACCGCTACATTAACACACTGGCAGCTTGTGCTAAGTAACACCGCTACATTATTTAACCCACTGGCAGCTTGTGCTAAGCAACACCGCTACATTATTTAACACACTGGCAGCTTGTGCTAAGTAACACCGCTACATTATTTAACCCACTGGCAGCTTGTGCTAAGTAACACCGCTACAGTTATTTAACCCACTGTCAGCTTGTGCTAAGTAACACCGCTACATTAACACACTGGCAGCTTGTGCTAAGTAACACCGCTACATTATTTAACCCACTGGCAGCTTGTGCTAAGTAACACCGCTACATTATTTAACCCACTGGCAGCTTGTGCTAAGCAACACCGCTACATTATTTAACACACTGGCAGCTTGTGCTAAGTAACACCGCTACATTATTTAACCCACTGGCAGCTTGTGCTAAGTAACACCGCTACAGTTATTTAACCCACTGTCAGCTTGTGCTAAGTAACACCGCTACATTAACACACTGGCAGCTTGTTCTAAGTAACACCGCTACATTATTTAACCCACTGGCAGCTTGTGCTAAGTAACACCGCTACATTATTTAATCCACTGGCAGCTTGTGCTAAGTAACACCGCTACATTATTTAACACACTGGCAGCTTGTGCTAAGTAACACCGCTACATTATTTAACCCACTGGCAGTTTGTGCTAAGTAACACCGCTACATTATTTAACACACTGGCAGCTTGTGCTAAGCAACACCGCTACATTATTTAACCCACTGTCAGCTTGTGCTAAGTAACACCGCTACATTAACACACTGGCAGCTTGTGCTAAGTAACACCGCTACATTTTTTAACCCATTGAACTCAATGGCCACATTTTGCAAAGTTTGAGGGTGTCATCTGACGCCTGTGTTGCCAGCTACAGGAGATGCAACAAACGACAAGGCAATCACAGCGGACAAACAGATTATACCATAATCATAGACAACACTCCAAACATCTCCAAGAGGCACAGATCCTCATGAGCCCGGAGGCCTCTTGATGACACACCATTGCACCGTGCTCTTTGAACGACTAGGACTTTGTGGCACTGAGCTATTTGCAAAACACCAATGTGCGTCCCCTGAGCTATTTGCAAAACACCAATGTGCGTCCACTGAGCTATTTGCAAAACACAAATGTGCGTCCACTGAGCTATTTGCAAAACACCAATGTGCGTCCACTGAGCTATTTGCAAAACACCAATGTGCGTCCACTGGCAGGGAAGGCGTTTGTAACAAGGAATGGAGGCCGCATTAACACCGTTAGTACCGTCTGTTTAACTCATGCAGCCCGACGCACGTATTTCCCAAATGTTGGAGGCGTCATCTAAGGACTATGAATTATCATGGTCGACCCATCTCCTGCTGTAGTGCGTCAGGGCTGAATGGGTTAAGATCAAGGCGTAACTTCATCACACCAAGCCTGAGGATAGATTTATTTAAAACCACCCGCTCTTTCTCGGGCGCCTCGTTTTGGAATAAATTTCCAGCGCACATAACACACACTAGTTGACACTGAAAGCCTCTTCAAGTACCTGTTATCTAACAGCCCATTCATTGTTTAGGGTATCCCCGTCGCCTCAAACCTTGATATTAACCTCAGCGCGCACGTGTGTGTGTGTGTGTGTGTGTGTGTGTGTGTGTGTGTGTGTGTGTGTGTGTGTGTGTGTGTGTGTGTGTGTGTGCGTGTGTGTGACAGTTTGATTTAGGAAGACTGCTTATAGAAAGTCGGTTGTCCCACATTAGAGTCCGCAATTTTTGATATATTCATTTTGAATTTTGGATATTGCTAGCTTGGAGAAAGACATTGGATGAGTTCGTTAGCCAGCTTTGCACCTTTTCAACTTTAGAAGTTAAAAATAATTATTTGCAGAGATAATTTTTTTTATCGTCTTCTAGGGAAAATCCGACAGTGACGGCGACGTAAGAGCAGCAACTTCGTCACCACGCAAATATTGCCAAAATACTTTAGATATGACGTCGATCTCTCACTCTCTCACACACGAATGAATTATGACGCGATTTCCAACATTTGTGCCATGACATCTAAGATTGTTTGCACGTCATAATCACACTGTACGTTCGTGTAAACGAAGCCGATTTACCGGTAAGTAACGGCCACTGTAGGAAACGCATTACATAGACGCACTTTTTATGTCGCTGAGTCGGACGACGTACAGCCAGGAATTTTATAACTCTGTCGTTCACTCAACAGATATATTCAACTTGCACAGATCTTGATCTAGAGCTGGAAAATTAAGTGACGGTGTCATGTATCAGAGTTACAGAAAGCTCTCAGTTTAGCGGTAAGCAGTAAAATAAATAATCCGGGCGTACACTTTCTGAAAGTCCGAAATGACAACAAAACATTACATAGCCACTTTCCGCGTATTTCAAACAAACTGATCTTTAACAAAATATGTTTTAAAACTAGTTTACACGTAACAATCTGTCCCAACAAAGTGCGCCACTGTATGGAGAGTTGAAAAGACGTCTGCACTGACTGTCTTCCACACACTCGCTGTCATGACTAAAAGCAGACCTAACAAAACCAATAACATCTGTGGGATGTGAGAACATGCGCACAGCGTCAGGCTGCCGAAATATTTATGGCGAGGCGATGGCGGACGCTGAAATGAGAGGAGGGTGGGTCTGTCCTCAGACTCGTGCGGCTACAATTTTGAGACCGCGCTGCCACGGCGTTTTAGGGCTAAGTCCGAAACGACGCAATTTCCACACGTTATATAAAGAAAACTACCGCAACATATCCGCAAAGTTCTTTTTCACGACCAGACAGTGCGTATTTGACAGTACGTATTTGTCTCTCTAGCTCCTTGAGTGGATTGAACCAACATCTATTTTGTTACACGCGGCGTGTGAAATAGGCACTGTTACGATTGTGGTTGTGTTATCCTGTGAGAGCATGCATGTGTTAATCGGAGGAAACGATCCGATATTTATTTGAGCTATCATGGTTACGAATCACGTACCTTTTTAGTAAGATTTTCTCTGTTCGAGCGTAGAGCGAATTTCATAAGTTTTACCGGAAGTTTCTAGAAGAGTCGCACGGAGAATAGCGGTCGATCTTTGTTTTGCGTAGATTAGAACCTTCGGTAAGATCGCATTGTCTAGTGACCTCGTATGTGTGACGTCGGGACAGTTCGCAACATTTTGTTTTTCTGTGCGTGAATTGAGCAGCCTTTTTTTTTTTTTTTTTTTTTTTTTTTTTTTTGTGAAATTTCTTGAATCTTCTAGAGCGGATATGCAAGGTCGTGATAGGGCTACCATACTTTTATGTGACTTCATTATACATTAGAATTTAGAGCTGAAGTTAGCAGCCGAGTTTTCGTAGCCTGTTATATTTTTTTCTGGAAAGATTATTTTAATGAGTTTCGGCTGCGTGTTTCGTTCTGATTGGTTGGGTTGTATGACTTTCGTAGATGATTCTGGAAATTGGTAGTATATATAAAGAGGGTGTTAGGAAAGCACGTGTGTACATTGTCTTGCAATTGTCAGTGGTAAGGACACGCAGTTTATCGTAGGAACGTAGCCCGTATTGGGTGTACATTGTGTAAGACGCTGCGTATGAGAAACTTTGAGTTGCCAGTGTGGACATTGCAGAAGAGATTTTGTATCAGTTTTTGGTGCAATTGGAATTGCATTGTGTGGAGATCGCATCACTGAATGAAAATATTGTTGGAACTGTTTCTCCAGTATTGTCTACATCCTTAAGCCATGTGTGACGGATTGCAGCTGAATGAAGTTTATTTGAAAAACCTCACGTGCGTGCGTCTGGTGTGTTTATCATACTACGACTACAACTCCACCACGTAACATTTTGGCACCTCCGACGGGACTTCTTCAGTTGGTCCAGTGGATAGGGTAGCCGGAGAAAACAGCCAGCAGTGAAAAACAGAGATGGCGACATCGGAAATGGAGTGACATTCCTGAAAATTGGAAAGGAATGTGGACTCGAAGGAGCTCAACTCCTCGAGTGTGTAAAGGAGAGAGGGAAGGAGAGATTGGAGAGAGAAAGGGAGAGACTGGAGAAAGAAGAAAAGAAACGAGCGAGAGAGAGAGAGAGAGAGAGAGAGAGAGAGAGAGAGAGAGAGAGAGAGAGAGAGAGAGAGAGAGAGAGAGAGAGAGAGAGAGAGAGAGAGAGAGAGAGAGAGAGAGAGAGAGAGAGAGAGAGAGAGAGAGAGAGAGAAAAGAAAAAGAAAAATGGGAGAGAGAAGAAAGAGTTAAGGAATGTGAAATCAGGAAACTCGAAATTCAAGCAGAAGAAGCAGGGAAACAGCGAGAAGAGGTGGAGAGGCAGCGACAACATTAAATTCATTTAAAGCAGATGGAGATTGAGGCACAAAGCCAGAGGGTTTCTGAAGCAACAGCCTTAGCCAGCAGAGAGCAAACAGCCCGTGCGCCAAAGCTTCCACCTTTCGTTGAGAACTCAGATAAGATGGACGCTTACCTAGAGCGATTCGAGCGCTTCGCAATTAGCAACAATTGGAAACAAGAGACTTGGGCTAACAAACTGAGTGCACTTCTAACTGGCAAAGCGCTTGAATTTTGTACTCGCTTACCAAGAGAAGAAGCCAAAGATTATACGCAGTTGAAAGCCGCCCTGCTGAGACAGTATGACTTCACTGAAGAGGGTTACAGGCGACGATTTCGGAACTGCAAGCCTGAAGAAGGAGAAACACGCGGCCTATTCAATGAGAGAATCAGAAGCTACCTGGAGAAATGGATAGAGCTGGCTGGTTTAAACAGAGAGTACCAGGACTTGTGTGACCTCATCATCAAAGAGCAAGTCCTCAACCCATGTTCTAAAGACCTGGCCGCCCACCTCAGCGAGCAAAAAGACCAGTCTCTAAAGGCCCTGGGTGACTTCGCTCAAAGATACCTTGACGCCCACAACATGAAGTTCGGGTCCAGTAAGACGCAGCGTGTGTCTGCACCAGCAGAGGAAATTCACAATGTCAGAGACACCCCGAAATACAAGCCGATGGAGAACCTGACATGTTTTCTCTGTGGAAAGAAAGGCCACAAAGCGATACGGTGTCATTCTAAAGATGTTCCCCGAGCGACAACATCAGAAGATCCAACCAAGATCGCGGGATATCAGGCAGAAGAAATACTACGTCTCAACACAGAGCCGCTGCTGTATTAGCCAATGATGTGACGTCATCCAGTGACTTTGAGTCTAGAGAAACGCGAGTGACACCAGAGCTGATTGAATCTTTTAGAAAGAATGGACGCATCCCAGTAGGAGATGGGGCTACATTCTTACCAGTCTCAAACATCGCGCTGCCTGAGAATGAAGTGCCGAATATGCCGGTGGTGTCAGGATTTGTCGGCAAAGCATCAGTGAGAGTGTTGAGAGACACTGGTTGTAGCTGCATCATCGTGAGAGAGGACCTAGTAGCTGAAGACCAGAAGCTACAGGAGTGGACCACCCTCATTTTGGCTGACCGAACTGTAAGGATTATCCCCTTTGCCAAAGTCAGTGTCGACACTTCGTACCTGAAAGGAGAGGTGAAGGCGTTGTGCGTAAAGTCACCTGTCTACGATCTTATCATCGGAAACATTGATGGTGCCAGAAATGCAGATGATCCAGATCCAGAGTGGAGACCTGAAACATGTGCTGTTACCACGAGAAGTCAAGCAAAGAAGAGTCATCAGACCATCCCTCCTAAAGTGGCGGACAACACGGAAGCAGCCGTGGTGAATAAGGAAAGGCTGGTGGAGCTACAGAGAGCCGACCATACGCTTGACAAGTTCCGAGGTCAAACCGAGCCCGTGACGCGAAAGGGTAAAGAGATAACCTTCGAGACCAGAAGAGATATCCTGTACCGGATATTCGACAGCAATGGAGATAAACCTGTGCGTCAAGTAGTAGTTCCTGAACCTTTGAGAATGCAGGTGATGAAATTGGCCCATGATTCCATATTGGGAGGACATTTGGGAATCAACAAGACGCTTGATAATATCCGAGCCGTCTTCTACTGGCCTGATATGGGAGGCGACATCACCCGATTCTGCAGGTCGTGCGACATATGCCAGAAGACAATCTCCAAGGGAAAGGTCCCCAAAGTTCCTCTAGAGAAAATGCCACTGATCGATATGCCTTTCAAGCGGGTAGCTGTGGACCTGGTGGGGCCAATATCACCTCCAAGTGAAGATGGTCATCGCTATATTTTGACTCTGATGGACTACGCAACACGTTATCCTGAGGCCATACCATTGAAGAAGACCGACACTCCAACAGTGGCAGAGGCGCTCGTCGACATATTCAGCCGTTTGGAGATTCCTGAAGAGATCCTGAGTGACCTGGGAACTCAGTTTGTCTCCGACTGCATGGAGTAAATCAACCGGCTATTGAGCATCCGACACCTTACTACCACCCCTTATCACCCCATGTGTAATGGGCTGGTTGAAAAGTTTAACGGAACATTGAAGGCTATGCTGAAGAAACTGTGTGCTGAGCAGCCAAGGTTGTGGCATAGATATATCAATGCCTTGCTCTTCGCATACCGTGAAGTTCCTCAGGATTCGACAGGGTTTTCCCCTTTTGAATTACTGTACGGTAGGACTGTAAGGGGGCCCATGCACATCCTGAAGGAGCTGTGGACCAAGGATATCGACGCACCTGAGGTGAAGATCAGCTACCAGTACGTCTTCGACCTGAGAGAGAAGCTGGAAGATACCCTCAGGATGGCTCGAGAAGAACTGGGGAAGGCGCAGAACACGGGGAAGCATTACTATGATCGTAAGGCGAAACCTCGACGATTCCAGTCAGGTGACCATGTGTTGGTTCTTCTTCCTACTGACAACAACAAACTCCTGATGCAGTGGAAGGGACCATACGTTGTCGACACGGTGGTTGGCATCAATGACTACAGAGTCAAGGTCAACAACAAGGTGAAGACTTACCATGCTAATCTGTTGAAGAAGTATATTGAGAGAGGTCGTCAAGACAAAACACAACTGGCGGCATCGGTGCGTCTGGCTGATGACGAAAGACTAGACTACGAAAACCTGTTTGACCTTAATGAACTCCGACACAAGGAGGATGTAGAAGACATCCAGTTCGGTCAGAATCTGACCCAAACTCAACGAAAAGAACTGAGCGTCCTGACTCAAGAGTTCAAGGATCGGTTTACACCTGACCCAGGGACAACAGACACCATCCAGCCCGAGGTTAATCTAACATCCGACAATCCGGTTCACGACGAGTCGTGTCGTCTGTTTCGCAACACGAGTGAAGGACTGAGAGAGAATGTTGGGGAGACGCCGGACCCGGAAGTCGACAGAGATTCGAAATTACCAGTGGTCATCGGGAGAGATCTAGTTTGGTGTGTGGAGACTTTTGTACTTTCCGTGGGCCGACAGTGTTTGACCCAGGACCAATAACTGTGTGAACTGTGTACTGTACCCCATGATTTGACAATGTCCAGAAGTGAACTTTGACTTAGATTTTAGTTTAATCAAGGATTCACAGAACTTTGGAGCGGACTACCTGAGCTGAGCAGTTTGAATGAACATTTCTGTGTCCAGGACAGTCTAGATAAACATTTTGGTTTTCATGACATTTTAAAGGGACATGCCTTCGCTCAGGACTGTTTAAAGGAACTGTAAGACTATTATTTTGATTTGATTTTGATGTGAAATTATATTTGTTCAGGGTTCTGTGTAGTTTAACACAGCCACAACCGTTTTTTTTTTAATATAATTTATTTTTGAACATTTTTCAAGATTAGTGACATGAACACATATGGACCGCAAACAAGTACAACACAAATACAAAAGAAATACAAATCGTACATACACAGACTGATAATAAATTATGTTAAAAGCAATTAATTAATTAAATCAATGCGTGTTTGTGGAAAGAGAGAGAGAGAGAGAGAGAGAGAGAGAGAGAGAGAGAGAGAGAGAGAGAGAGAGAGAGAGAGAGAGAGAGAGAGAGAGACTGTTCCTGGAATTTGTTTTGTGAGTGGGTCTGCATGCATGTATTGGTAAACGGATAGTTGTCAAAATTCAGCAGGAAGTAACTGTGAATCATAACAGGCCAAACCGAACCCAACTGCAGTCTACACAGATTAACAAAATAGGTGACAGAGATTAATTATTCACACAAAGTCCAAATAAGGCAGCCACAGACGTGTAAAAAGGCTAAGTTTGTTTCTGACAGTAAATACATATTTCTCTGTACAGTATCTGTTTTTTTTTTAACTCTGCCAAAAAACCCAGAAAGGTTTAGCTGCTTATTCAACCAACGGCAGCGGTAAATAAAAAAACTTTGCCATTAATAAGAGCAAGTCAAGAACTGGGTCTGTCCGCAGCCCTTTTTTCACCCCAAACACAACTAATTCTGTACAGAGTTCAAAATTATCACAATGAGCACATTTTTCTTTCAGTCTGCTCAGTAATCTGTCCCAGAAAACACGCACCACTGTGCACTCAAAAAATAAGTGTTCAATAGACTCTTTAGAGAGTGAACAAAAGGTACAAAGGTTTGAATCTTTTAACTGTCTATAGCGCAGGTAAAAATTGGTTGTCAGTATTCTATGGACAATTCTATACTGAAACCAGCGTAATTTGGTGTCTTGTGTGACCGTTATATGATGCACAAATATAGCTCTCCACTTTAGGTCATTATATTTGTTTTTCCGTTTTTCAATACTCGTAGGTGGTGCCATTTTATTTAAGAAAACGTTGTATATATATTTTTTGTACCCTTTTTATGTTTAAAGACAACACCCAAAGGTGTACCCAAATCAGTTACATCAACTGCATCGGTCCATATTCGTAACATTTTTCTTTTGTATTTTCGTACAGCACTTGTTCTACTATAGTATTCGAGAAAAGAAACATCTGCACCAAAAATTTCACAAAAATGTTCGAAACTAATAATGTCCCCATTATCATCAAAAACATCACCAATTGTAAAAATATTTTTAAACTCCAGTCACTAGCATGCCCCCCATTTCTTTCCCCGACCTCACTCTCTCCTTCCCACCAGTGCGCCCCTGTTCTGACATCATCGCCCTTCTCGGCCAATTAATGGATGGCCAGAGTTCCGGACCAGAACTTGGGCGAGGTTTTGTCAGAACAGCGCGCACGGCCACACGCCCTCACTATCACACCTCCGTCTCACGCTCAACTCCACACTACTTCCTCACGCTTATACACTGAACCACGCTTTTCTGTCAGTTGGGCAAAAATAACGGAGGCGTTTTATTCCTGTGACTCTCACTTGTCAAACATGTAAGACAACATCTAACCCAACCAGTAGGTTTACTGGTTGTTTCCTGCCCTCTCTCTCCCCCCCCCCCCCCTTCCTGCACTAATAAAAAACAAAACAACAAATCCGAACACAAAAAAGACCTCCATAAAAAAATTAAAAAAACCTGCGTACAACTGAGCCAGGCAATTCAGTTCATGTATAGTACTATCTCATAATAAAACAACAACAAACAAAGAAAATGTAAGTCAGTTGCCAGACTTGTCATGTGCTACAGAGAACATGCTTATCAAAAACAAAGAAAAAAGAATTATGGACACTTTATATGCAGCAGATTACAAAGGTGGTTGCTTGGGGTTGGATGGTGAGTTTTCAAATTCTAGCTGTCGCCTGACTGCTGCGCTGCTGACTGGCGCACTACTAGGTACCGTCCCCTAGTCACTACTGTAACCGCCCGCGCATCCGCCTCCCACTCACTCTCACGCCTCTCATCCTCGCCTATGCACTCACCCCCTCCAGACTTTCCCACCCTTTATCTCTCTCTCAATCTCCATCTCTCATTATAGCATTCCACAGTCGGGAAATTCCCCCGCCTACTCAGTACTTTGGCTACTACCGGACACCGCTCCCCCCCCCCACCCCCCCCCCCATCCACGCATTCAGTCCTCTTTCCCTCCGTTTAAATTATGTTTATCACTCCTCCCTCGCCTAAACACCACTTCAAACCCCACTTGTCGACAGATTTCGAAGTATCCTTTTTCAGAAGTCGTGGGTTAAAAAACAATGGTTCGCTTTTGAATGCATCAATACTTGCGGGACAGAAAAGATTATGATATTCTTTAAAAATTGAAGCCACTTCTTTCCAGAAGGGGTTCTTCATCTCTAAACTTTCTAGGAAGTAACCACCAAAAACCTCACACTGTTTGATATTACCATACAAAGATGAGAGTAAAAGGTTCCATTTAGTACCCGATGACAGCACTCTCCGAATCCAGGTGACCTTAAGTGCTTTGTAAAAAGCTTCAATATCAATTACCTTGAGCCCTCCTTCTTCATACTGTCTGAAAACTGTGGTTCTTTTCACTTTATCTCTCTTCCCTCCCCAGATGAAGTTAAACATCGCACTATTAATTTCTTTGAGAATTACACTCCATGGAGAGGGCAGAGAGATGAAGAGGTGAGTAAAAATTGAAAGAATAAAGGACTTGAAAACAACATTTCTTCCAACAGGGGTTAGATTTCGCAATTTCCACTCCTTTACAATTTTCTTCATTTTTACAAGTTTCTGTTTATAATTCAGGAGTATGATATCAGACAGTTCTGTAGAGAAGGTCACTCCCAGCACTGTGAAGGTATCTGGATTCCAGGAGATGTTTAGATGTGGGGCATAGCGTGTAAGACAAAACCTATTAGTGCCAATCCAAACAGCAATAGTCTTCTCAAAATTAATTTTTAGCCCAGAAATAACTGCAAAAAATTCCAATTCTAGGATGACAGAATCAAATGACTTTTGTGACCCATCCAAAAACAATGACATATCATCAGCAAACAGTGAGACTAAGAATTCCTATTCTTTACATATTATACCTGAAATGTTCATATTATTCCTGAACTTTTTAGCCAACAGTTCAACACATATTAAAAAGATGTAAGGTGAGAGGGGTTCCCCTTGTATACAACCACGATCCACAGAGAAGCGACCAGACACCTGGCTGTTCACAATCAGGCAAGATTCACTGTTCTTATAAAAATAAATTCCACCCATTTTGTGATGCTACATCCAAAATTAAACATTTTTAAAGCTTTCTGAATAAATGAGTGAGAAACAGAGTCAAACGCTTTTTCGAAATCGATGAGCAACAACAATCCAGGTTTCTTAAATGTCTCTGTATAACGAAGTACATCATACAGAAGTCTAATATTGTCGGAGATTGATCTACCGGAGATGAAACCACTCTGGTCCTCATGAATTATACAAGGGAGAACCTGTTTTATTGGCGATACATGCGGATGCAATTTTATATCTGACATTAAGCAGGGATATTGGACGCCAATTTTTTTTAATATTGTTTAGGTTTTCCCCCTTTAGGAATAAGGGTTATCATTCCATGTCTTTGTGTGACTGACAAGGACCCATGGTCGTAACCCTCGTTGATAGACCTCACTAAGAAAGACCCTAGGTCCTTCCAAAAAAATTTGAAAAATTACGCTGGGAAGCCGTCACTTCCTAGGGTTTTCCCATTTTCCATTTTCTTTAAAGCTCGTAAAGCCTCCTCCTCCGTTATATAGCCTTCTAAGTTGTCTCTCTGTTCTTCTGACAACTTTCTAAAAAGACAGCTGTCAAAATCTGAGGAGTCAACCTCATGTAAATCTGAATCTCTGTTTTTATATAATGCCCTATAGTACTCCTCCACTTCCCTCACAATTTCTACCTGATCTGTTATCTTTTCTCCATTGTTGTTTTCTATAACCTTCATAAATTTACTTGTGTAATGTCTTTTTTTCTAGCCCACAAAAGTATTTTGAATTTTTTTCTCCGTCTCCTATCCATCTTGCTTTCGCTCTAATTCGAACACCGTCCATCCTCCGTTCCCTAATGTTATACAACTCCTGCTGTAAAGTCTCTAAAACTCCCTGATTATGCTGGCTCAGACTATTTTCCATAGCTTCAATTTTGTTGAGCAGCCATTTTTCTCGTTCGTTTTCTGCCTTCTTCTTGTGACAAGCATAAGCTATTGTAGTTCCCCTAATCTGAACAAGAAGAGTTTCAAAAAATAACTGATCATTAATTACAAGCTGCAGATCGGGAGAAGGGATGTGATCGATAACTTCATGCCGGTACAACAGATGTGCGTACTGACATTTTGTTTCATAAATACACTTTTTCACTGATGTTACATACTCTGCATTCTTTAACAAAGAGGTATTAAACTTCCAAAAAGTACGGCCATGCCTACTATAAGAATCTGAACTTCCATTTCCCGACTGGATAGCAAAAGAGATAACAGAGTGATCGGATCTGTATGATGCATTAATCCCTGATGCCACTACCATATGTGCAGCTGCGTCCGATATAAGAAAAAAGTCCAGGCGTGCCTGCTGAAGGGCGTTTCTTCTCCTCCACGTAAATATTGTATCATTAGGATGCATTTCTCTCCAAATATCTATCAAGTTAAATTCTTCAATTACCTCGTATAGTTTTTCTCTGGCAAGTGGATTATTTGTGCGCTTGTAATTATGATAATCAAGCTTAGGGTCCAAGACCATATTCCCATCACCTCCCAGAATCATAGGAACATCCCCATATTCGCATAATTTGCTTTTTAACTGTTCATTAAAAAAAATGGACAATCATTGTTTGGCCCGTGCACATTAATCAGCAAGTACACAGTTTCATCAACAAGCGCTTTAAGAGTCATGTAGTTTCCCTCAGGGTCATTATACAAGCCTTTCTAAAACCAAAATTATTATTAATTAGAACAGCCAGACCCTTTGCATTTGATGCATAAGAATTAAAAAATGCTTGATAGCCCCATTTCGCCCTGATGATATGCTCGCCACAACCGTTTTTTTTTTTTTTTATTTGAAAAGAAATTTTTGTGAAATTTCATTCTAAAGAGGGGGGTAATGTTACGATGGGTTGTGTTGTCCTGTGAGCGCATGCATGTGTTAATCGTAGGAAAGTATCCGATATTTATTTGAGCTATCATGGTTACGAATCACGTACCTTTTTAGTAAGATTTTCTCTGTTTGCGCGTAGAGCGAATTTCATAAGTTTTACCGGAAGTTTCTAGAAGAGTCGCACGGAGAATAGCGGTCGATCTTTGTTTTGCGTAGATTAGAACCTTCGATAAGATCGCATTGTCTAGTGACCTCGTATGTGTGACGTCGGGTAGTTGGCGACAGTTCGCAACATTTTGTTTTTCTGTTCGCGTGAATTGAGCAGCCTTTTTTTTTTTGTGAAATTTCTTGAATCTTCTAGAGCGGATATGCAAGGTCGTGATAGGGCTACCATACGTTTATGTGACTTCATTATACATTAGAATTTTGAGCTGAAGTTAGCAGCCGAGTTTTCGTAGCCTGTTATAGTTTTTCTGGAAAGATTATTTTAATGAGTTTCGGCTGCGTGTTTCGTTCTGATTGGTTGGGTTGTATGGTTTTCGTAGATGATTCTGGAAATTGGTAGTATATATAAAGAGGGTGTTAGGAAAGCACGTGTGTACATTGTCTTGCAATTGTCAGTGGTAAGGACACGCAGATTATCGTAGGAACGTAGCACTTATTGGGTGTACATTGTGTGAGACGCTGCGTATGAAAAACTTTGAGTTGCCAGTGTGGACATTGCAGAAGAGACTTTGTATCAATTTTTGGTGTAATTGGAATTGTATTGTGTTGAGATCGCATCACTCAATTAAAATATTGTTGGAACTGTTACTCCAGTATTGTCTACATCCTTAAGCCACGTGTGACGGATTGCAGCTGAATGAAGTTTATTCGAAAAAAAACTTACGTGCGTGCGTCTGGTGTGTTTATCATACTACGACTACAACTCCACCGCGTAACAGGCACGTTGTGAAGCGCACAGCTTTCGTAATCGTGAGACTCTCTAATAATGAGGACAACGCGTGCGTCACTCGTACAGAGTCAGTGAGACGGCCTTCGGTTTACAAAGTAAATGGTGCCAGTGGTCAAAACAGTTATCACGGCTGTATTTTACCATCATGAGAGAGAGAGAGAGAGAGAGAGAGAGAGAGAGAGAGAGAGAGAGAGAGAGAGAGAGAGAGAGAGAGAGAGAGAGAGAGAGAGAGAGAGAGAGAGAGAGAGAGAGAGAGATATTAAAAACCAGCATTCTCATCATTGCCGCATCCATGCCTTAAACGGCTATCACCCTCTCTCGCCCCTACCAATTCGGGGAGCCTTTTTAGTGCACTCGGTAAATTTTCATATCGTTGAAAAAGCGTTTATTCGATCAGTTGTCAACCCATGATCCTTAAGGATCTGGAGATTGCCTTAAGCTGATCCTTAATTAATGACTGATTTGCCCCATCACTCCCCCCCCCCCCCCCACATTCTCAGTACACTCAGTACATTTTCTTTGGATCGGCTGCCAACCTGCCAAACCGCACACAAGGTGATACCATCTTTCGTTCAATTTTGTCAAGTTACTTTGACAGCAAAATAACTTTAAAAAAAAAAATAATAGTCTGGTGGTGGATATCGGATGCATGTGTTTGTTACTGGGGTGTTCCATTCACAGCCGGGGTGTAGTTCTATAGTGTAGGTCTAGTCCTAGGTGAAAACAAGATCTGAGTGAGTTTAGTCAGGCGAGGCAAGCTTAAGTATATTCATGTCAGGTTCATACCTGCTGAGGACAGGCAAGACCTTCCTACCGTCTGCCTTTCAAGTCCAGGGTGCTATACAAGCATACGAGGGACGGGCCTTACATAAAGACAGACCAAACCAGTTTTAAACTGTACAGTTTACTGATCTGCTTGGTATGTCTACCCACTAATTTTATTGGAGGTTTTATTGAATGCATGCCCTTTATTTTAAATTAAAAACTGTCAACCTTGTACTGTCAGTCTTTTCGAGAAATCGTGATTAAGCGCGATGATCAGTGTTGTGCTTGTGAAATGTGTCTTGCTGTCAAGAGTTATAGTGATGAGGATTTATGCCAATCTGAAACAGCCTAAACCTAAAGATAAGTGCATAATTTTGTGTGTTTTTGTGTGTGATTTAATAAATAAATCAAGACGAACTTCTTCTTCTGAGTGATATCTGTGCCAACAAGGGTCACTTATATTTAAATACTGTTGACAGAGGCAAAATACAATTAACTAACAAAAAAGACTCTAGAAAGATTTTAGCTTGAAGTACGATAAGGGCTAAAGTCGGCGGTGTTGCTGGGCTGCAGCGTTACCTTGATATTGGTAACGTAGAGTGCTCTTCATGATGCGGCAATGATGAGGATGCTGGTTTTGTTATCCTCTCTCTCTCTCTCTCTCTCTCTCTCTCTCTCTCTCTCTCTCTCTCTCTCTCTCTCTCTCTCTCTCTCTCTCTCTCTCTCTTCGTGTCCTACACCTCTTTCACTTCTAGACCCAACTGGATGGCCCAACCGATGTGCTAAGGAAGGTGGTGTATGGGTGTTTACTGTCGCAACTTTAATCCTCACCACACAAAAATACGTCACGATATTTCACAACAATTATTTAACCCTCCACTGTCGCAACACAACTAAAAAACACAAAATGCAAGAGACATAGAGCCTCATGAGCCAACAATGTTGCGGGGGCTTATGAGGATCCATGCCTCTTGATGAAACCTTTTTTGTTTCCCTGTTTCTTAGACAATCTTTATAATAATAATAATAATAATAATAATAATAATAATATATACTATAATAATAATAAAATTAATAATAATAATGGGTATTTACATAGCCCTTAATGTCCTGACGGAGCTCTAGGCACTTTACAATGGACAAACATTACGCAAAGATAAATATACAAAGAAATAAATATTAACAAAATAAAGAACAAAACCAAGCAGCCACAAAAACACTGGTGTGTATGTGCACATACACGATCACCACACACACACACACACACACACACACACACACACACACACACACACACACACACACACACACACACACACACACACAAGAATAAGTCTTATATCATTGAGTTCACGCTTTAAAAATGCCGCATTTTTTATGGCAGTAAAAGTGTTAATTATCGATTCACGACGATATTCTGTGACAAATGTCACGTACTTCCAATTGAAATGGTATCTACACGTGTAGTGCACCAGCTGGCTACAGAGGAGAAGTGCATTTAGCGACTGATGGTGGGACACAAGATATGGTTACAAGATGCGCGTAGGGAAAAGTAGTCCCAAGTACATGAGCGACTTTAGTCTCGTAGTCCGCTCTCTTACGGTTTAGCCGCCACGAGGCGTCAGTGTTGTTAGATGGATTTATTTGTTTTTGTTGTTGTTGTTGTTGTTGTTTTTATGGCGGGGTACTAACGTGGGCTTGGTCTAAATAAGAAGTTCTAGCCTACTGCTCCTAGAAGTAGACTAGACGTTCTTATCTAGACCTGGCCGAGGTGTTCAGTCGTCCTTCGTCCTTTAGTAACTTGTAAAAAAAAACAACTCGCTAAGGCCTGATCGAGGCTACACCATATTGTGACTTGTGGGGCAGTGGTTCAGACACAGAGCTGGTGTGAAGCGGTCTGGAGCGAAAGGCAGAATGAAAGTTCTTCACCTATGTCTAAAGCTCATTTTCTTCCATGGTGAGTACACACGGCATGCATTCTTCTGCAGTAGTTGTTGTTGGTGGTGGTGGTTGTGGTGGTGGTTGTACACTATCGTCAATTTGCCAGCTTTTCTTGGCTGTGCGAGAAGTTTCGTCTCATCTTTACTGTAATTCCGCCAGAAAGTGTGCCATGTAGCCGTCCAGTGCACGTGATAAGGACACACGCACTTACTGAGTTCACGATCTATGTCTTTTGTCTGATGACAGTTTTGGGCCATTGTACAGATCGTCTACAACTAGTGTCTGTGCTACAAAGGGACCCCCACTTGGAGAAACAGCAGGCCAACTGATTTGCCAACAAACAGATTTTGTGTCAGCGTAGCTGAGTCACACAGCTCTAATATGACAAACAACAGATAAACGCACGAAATATCAGCATCGTCTGTTGTAACGGTGTCGCGATGCATAGAATCTTGGGTTATCATGATAATTATAATAATAATACATAGTTTTATATAGCGCCCTTCCCCGCAGACAGCAAGCTCGGAGCGCTTTACAGCACATCAAATAATATAAAAAGAAGAATTAGAACATTTACAAAAACACGCACTCAATCTTTAAATAAACACCAGCTTGCACCATGTAGGCACATTCCTAACACGAAACACACACACACACACACACACACACACACACACACACACACACACACACACACACACACACACACACACACACACACACACACACACACACAGTCTACACACATGGGCTACACATATAAGACAACAGCCAAACATTTCCAGGCAGCACATCCAGACTAAGCTAATCGTGATATGACACATCAGTGGAGAAAACTGATGGGTCTTCAAATTCGTTTTGAAAGGCATCATGGTAGGGGATACACGGACATGCTTCAGTGGAAGTGAGTTCCAGACGTGAGGGACCTGATAACCGAAAGAACCGAAATAAACATTTACGACAAAGATGGATGCATCCAAAGTAACAGAAAATGCACAATACAGCGCGCAAACAGTAGGTCTACTATTTACACAATGAGCTGACAGATGGGGAGCTGGTCTCCCCGAGCCTGGAGCCAGTTGCATGAGCGAGCCCAGTCCTGCACCAGCCACCAAGCAATGTGCACCGCAATAGCAACGCACCTTGCCCAGTGGCCGGCGCAGGATTAAGCTCGCCCATGCAACTGACCCCTGGTGGCCATGCTACGGGTCATGGCTCGACTCGAATGACGTAGCCGCAACTGCGCTGCGTGCCCGTTGACCTATGGCGGTGTCGTGCGTCCCCGAATTGAAGGGTCAGTGCTGGCCGGCTTTGCGCAGTCCTCTCCTAACAGCCGACGCGGCTGTCCTTCGAGAGCAGTTCTTGCCCTGTCAGCACCGGTCGGAGTACAAGGCCCTGAAAGTGTCTCCGTCGCCCGGCGCAGACCCGGCATGGACCCTAGTATAGTGTCAGCACGGATCTCGTCCCTGACCGCCTTGAAGGGCGAATCAACGATTACACCGTCCTTACACAGTCACGGTGGAAGCAAGCCCAGTGACTACTGAGTGCAGTCATGCAAGTGCTCAGCTTCCGTGTATCATAACGGAAGCCATCCATCCATCCACTGATATTTTGGCCGTTGTGAGAAGTACTTTCAAACCACGAAGAGAGTGCTCCCATTGATGTCGGCTTTCGTGGATGACGCGCGCCAATCCTGTTAACTCACTACATCCTGAGGCTGATTGAAAGACAATTGTTTATTGTCCTATGAAGGCTACACTACAGATTAGGCAGTAGATGAGCAGTTTTAGTTCAAGGGTGGTGCCTGAATAGCTTGGGGGCTTTTGCAGACTGGTGTGTCTTTCCTTCATTAACCACTTCACTGTCGAGAAAAAGTAAACTAGCGCATTATATAGGCGCTTTATCCCAATTGAACTTCGGCTCAAAACGTCGCCGCAAACTGAACCCAACAAACACGCTCACGTGAATCACGCGCATTCACTCACACACTGTACATGAAGACAGAACATTCACGTGGTGCTAAAGGTACTACTGAAGGCAACAAGCACGCTCACGTGAATCACGCGCATTCACTCACACACTCTACATGAACACAGAACATTCACATGGTGCTAAGGGCAAACTCAAGCGAGCTACTCATGTTTTTTAAAATTTAAATCGTTTGTATTTATATCTGAAATTTGATTAAGTGGGCTGAAATTGATACCAAAGCCGTGGGGGAGGAAGAACCGGAGTACCCGGAGAAAGAAACCCCGACGGTCAGCCCGAACTAACGGTGACACTTTCTAGAGCAGAAACGTCCGACGCCGGAACCGGGTATCGAACCTCGCACCTCTAGCATTGGTGGCAGGCGCTTTACCGCTGCGCCCCAAACCCCCTCCCCCTCACCCCCCCCCCCCCCCAAAAAAAAAAAAAAGTGAACAAGATTCATTTGCAGGAGACAGATCAATATGAGCCTAATTGACTGCGGGGGCTCATGCGCTTGAAGAGACCAATTTGTATCTATGTTTCGTGGACGGTGATTACTTTTGGTCGTTGAATGAACCAAGATTTGAGAAAACACGGAGCTACAGTGGCAGGGACGGGGTCCACACGCTGTCTGTTAGTGTCATGTGTTGGTAATCGTGTACGTGTACATGGGCTGTCTACAGTGGCAAGGGGTCCACACGCTGTCTGTTAGTGTCATGTGTTTGTTGGTAATCGTGTACGTGTACATGGGCTGTCCACAGTCTACAGTGACAGGGTCCGGGTCCACACGCTGTCTGTTAGTGTCATGTGTTTGTTGGTAAACGTGTACGTGTACATGGGCTGTCCACAGTCTCCGGGACGAACGCCTTTCAGTGGATGTCCATGGGCAGTTTACCTAATGGAACAGTCATCCTAGCATGCCCCGGACAGAATGTGACGCTAGCCTGGAGCTACACGGCGAAACCGGAAGAACATCTGAACAACGTGAAGTGGCACCACACGCCATCAGGTGGGTGCTGGGTGTACTGAACAGATGAAAGGCCAAAAAGATGTAAAGGCCCACTACCGCCGTAACTGTTCAGATATCCTTTTGTAACAGATGGCTACGAAACGCTACACACATATTTGGCTATAGTTTCATTTAGACACAGGACAATCCAGTTCAGCACATGCCGTCTTTATTTTAAGTATCTGGCAATGACTCCACTCCGTTCTATAAATACAACGCTACCAGTGCGAGAAACAGCTAAATATAGACTGACACGTCAACGGCAGCGCAGAATAAATAAGTGCGATTACGCGTGTGCTTTTGCTGCGTGTCCAAACTGCTGTTAAAGTTCACTACGTGTGTCGACAAGGCATAGCAAACACAATTGGTGCTGAAATGTGTCTGTAAAGTGTCTTCAGATTTATGCGTAATTGTACTTTAACAAGTTTACATTTCTGTTGTCGCACTTGCAGTACCGAACTAGAAGTATTCAGCAAAACGACCGCTTCCGCTTTGGTTTCCTGTGCTTTTTGTTGCCTGTTCAATTTCCAGGTGGAACTGAGACTCTGTTGGCCATACAAGCGATGGGCCTCTTTGTCAGCACTCCCGGTTCCTCGCAACACGTGCGGTTCATCCCTAACGCCGGTATCCGTCTACAAAACGTGACCACAGCGGACGCTGGAACCTACTCCATTCAAGTCATCCTGAATCTACACGGGACAATCGTCAGACAGGTGCACAAGGTGCAGGTGCAAGTATCAGGTGAAGATCAATCACTGTGAAAAATAATGTACAACCAGAACGTAATAATTATAATAATAATAGCAACAATAAGAAGAAGAAGGAGAACAATAATAATAGTGATAGTAGTATTAGTAGTCGTAATAATAATAATAATAATAATAATAATAATAATAATAATAATAATAATAATAAGAAGAAGAAGAAGAATACTTAAAAAAATATAAACACAGCATATTATGTGGGCGCTTTATCCCATTCACTATCGGTTTAGAGAAAAGTGTCGCCGCGAGCTGAGCCCAACAAGCACGTGCACGTGAAACACGCGCATTTACTGACACACTTCACGGTAGTATGAATTTATTTACTACTAAAACAGAAGCGAAGCTTTATGCTGACTGTGGCTGTTTCAATGTGTGTACTGATCTGTGAGTGTGGACCTTACAGCCGAGAGTCGTACAATCCAACATCGCACACCAGCACCCATTTGACAGAGTCGTACAATCCAACATCGCACACCAGCACCCCGTTTGACAGAGTCGTACAATCCAACATTGCACACCAGCATCCATTTGACAGAGTCGTACAATCCAACATCGCACACCAGCACCCCGTTTGACAGAGTCGTACAATCCAACATCCCACACCAGCACCCCGTTTGACAGAGTCGTACAATCCAACATCGCACACCAGCACCCATTTGACAGAGTCGTACAATCCAGTATCGCACACCAGCACCCATTTGACAGAGTCGTACAATCCAACATCGCACACCAGCACCCATTTGACAGAGTCGTACAATCCAACATCGCACACCAGCACCCATTTGACAGAGTCGTACAATCCAACATCGCACACCAGCATCCATTTGACAGAGTCGTACAATCCAACATCGCACACCAGCACCCATTTGACAGAGTCGTACAATCCAACATCGCACACCAGCACCCATTTGACAGAGTCGTACAATCCAACATCGCACACCAGCACCCATTTGACAGAGTCGTACAATCCAACATCGCACACCAGCATCCTTTTGACAGAGTCGTACAACCAACATCGCACACCAGCACCCATTTGACAGAGTCGTTCGCCAAGTGCAGCCGACACCAGTTCAGTATACAGGACAGATGCCTGGAACCGATCAAACAGTCCAGAAAATCGGGAAAGAAGAAATACGCAGAAAATCATTCCGCGGATAACTGATCCTTTGCAAGGTAGTGCTTTTTACGCTTCAGGGCCCAGCGGAGCACCGTGCTTAGTGGCTGGCGCAGGACTAAGCTCACTCATGCAACCGACCCTCGGTGCCGACTCTGGAACAGAAGCGTTATTCGCGATTCCCTGCAATATTTCTGCAGTGTTTGTCTCAAGAAACCTCGCTATCGATTGTATTTTATGTTTGACGTCACTGCCGGCCGGGAGTCCAAGAGAGATGAAATTCAGAACAGAACTGAAACTGTACAGAATGACGTGGAGAGAATGTTGTAGTTCGTGGTGACCCAAGACTGCCCCCCATCCCCCCCCCTCCTGATCTCCCTCTCTTCACCTCCCCATCCCCAGATCGTTTGATTTTATAAGAGTGGGGCAATAGTATCCATTGTGGGTATACAACGTCATCACAGGCGGGCCCGGAGCGAGCAAGAAAGATGATAATAGTCCTAAAAACGCACGATTTTCACACACAAAGCGACACACTTGGGGTTTTAAATGAATGACGACTTGTTGCTATGAGATTGAAGGACGTTAAGCAGTAATCAGCGTTTGTGTACCGATTATTTTCGCTTAGAAAATGACGTAAACGGTGCCTTGCTCAAGCGAACTTTCGCAAAATGGCACACGTCTTTCCGTTTCACTGTTCATTTAGACACTTACAGGACTCAACAAACATTGCAAATGGTGACAACTGTCTGTCTCTTTCAGACAACGTCAGTCTTACACGGCAACAAAAGCTAGTTTTTCGACAGTGTTTTTTTTTCTTTCTCCCTCGCAAAAGAAGCGGCCCCGGAGCAAAGCTGCGAAATTTGAAAAAGCGACCCGGACCCTTGAAAGCAAATACTACTTTTTGTAAACACCAGCACACAACTATTAGATATAGATCTTTGAAGCGCTTCAACAAAGACGTATTTCTGCAGGACCTAAGTCAAGTATCTTTCCACAAAGTTTAACATGCTCCTTTCAGAGAGAAACGAGTGAAAAATTTTCAACTTCCCGCGTGGTTGAACAATGAAATCAAGGATGCCATGCAGCTCCGAGATGGTCATAAAAGGAGCAATAATTTTGTAGCTTACCGAAAACAAAGAAACCATATGAATGAATGAATCAACTTTATTCTTCCAAATACATGTTGCAACGTACAGGAAAATTTGATTTTTTTAACTATATATAAAATATATAGTTAGAATGCTCAGAGGTCTCACTTTTCTTGGCTTAACTTCGCGAACGAAGATTTTATAGGGGTTGCCCACGACGTCTGCAGGCCTCCTCGTGGCTGCGGAGGCCAATCCGGGACAGGCAGGTTCGACCGCAGTGGCTGCAGGGGAAGGTCTGGTCAGGGTTCTGAGTTGCGGCATCTCTGTTTTTTCTCCTGAGCCGCTTGTCCTTAAGGCTAGCTCTGCGAGAGTCCTCAAAGGAGACGTCTGCCTTGTAAATGGTGGAGCGCCAGGTGTCACGGTCCGCAGCAAGCGAAGACCATTGGCGGTGGTCGATTTGGCAGGCACTAATTGACTTCTTGAGACAGTCTTTGTATCTCTTCTTTGGTGCCCTTTTATCTCGGTGTCCAGTGGCAAGCTCGCCAAACAGGGTGATCTTGGGTAGGCGATGATCTTCCATCCTGTAGACATGCCCCGCCCAGCGGAGCTGCGTCCGCAGCAGCAAAGCCTCGATGCTCACAGTTTCTGCCTGTTCAAGGACCTCGACGTTGGTGACATAGTCACTCCAGTGAATGCCCAGGATGGTACGCAGGCAGCCCTGGTGGAAGCGTTCGAGGTCGTAGTTGGCTGCGGTAGAGGGCCAAGGACTCGGAAACATACAGCAGGGTGGTGAGGACGACAGCTCTGTACACGCTGATCTTGGTGCCTGTTTTCAGCTGTTGATTGTGCCACACCCGCTTGAATAGTCGCCCGAAAGCGTCCAGGGCTCTCTGTGTGTGTGCAACGAGGGCAGCGTCATCAGCAAAAAGCAGCTCACGAATCAGTTGGTCTAGGGTTTTGGTGTGGGCCTGCAGTCGTCTGAGGTTGAACAGGCTGTCATCGAGACGATACCTAGTGTACACTACATCGTCATCGTCGAGGTCCACTGTGGCCTGCTTCAACATCATGCTAAAAAAGATGGTGAAGAGGGTTGGTGCCAGCACGCAGCCCTGCTTTACACCGTTGAGAATAGGGAATGGTTCTGAGAGGTCATTGTTGAGTCTGTCCTGGCCTTGCTGGTCCTCGTGTAGCTGGACGATCATGCTGAGGAACTTTGGGGGACAGCCAAGTCGCTCCAGGATCTGCCACATGCCTTGCCTGCTCACAGTGTCGAACGCCTTTGTTAGGTCAACAAACGTTACGTATAGCCCTTTGTTCTGCTCGCGGCACTTCTCCTGAAGCTATCTCAGCACAAATACCATGTCGGTGGTGCTCCTGTTGGCTCTGAAGCCACATTGGCCCTCTGTGAGGTGGTCTTCGGCGATGGCAGGTACCAGCCGATTCAGGAGCAGCCTTGCAAGAAATTTCCCGGCAATGGACAGCAGGGTAATTCCACGATAGTTGGAGCAGTCAGACTTCTCGCCTTTCGTTTTGTACAGGGTGATGACGACTGCATCACGGAGATCCTTTGGTAGTGTTCCTTCCTCCCAGCAGCTTAGAAAGAGGTCATGGAGCTTGCCGTGCAGTGCTGGGCCTCCATGTTTCCAGATCTCTGGCGGTATTCCATCAATGCCTGCTGCTTTGCCACTCTTGAGCTGGTGGATGGCTGTGAGAGTCTCTTCAGCGGTGGGCGGTTCGTCCAATTCAACCTTTACTGGGAGGTGTGGGATTTGGAGGATGACTGTTTCTTGAACAGTGCGCTCAGCGCTGAAGAGGCTCTGAAAGTACTCCGACCAGCGGTTCAAGATGGAGGTATTATCTGTGAGCAATGCCTGTCCATAACGCTTCGCAGGGGACTCTGTACCAGGTGCCTGGGGTCATACACTGCTTTCAGTGCTTCATAGAAGCCCCTGTAGTCACCGTTGTCAGCACAGAGCTGGGTCCTCTGTGCGAGTCTGGTCCACCACTCGTTCTGGAGGTCTCTGAGCTTGCGCTGGAGACTGCTGCAGACGAGGCGGAAGGCAGACTTCATTACAGGGCAGGAAGGCTGGGCTAGGAGGGTCTGATGGGCGGCTCTTTTTTTTTGCTAGGAGTTCCTGGATCTCTACATCATTTTCGTCAAACCAGTCTTTGTTCCTCTTTCTAGCTAAACCCAAGACTTCTGCAGAGGATTTTGCAATAGCAGTTTTCAGTTGTTCCCAGAGTGTTTCAGGGAAGGAGTCTGCTGGGTCCGCTGTGTCTTTGAGCCTGTGCTGTAAATCTGTCTGAAAGGCAGCTTTCACATCGTCACGCTGAAGGTTGGCAACATCAAGCTTTTTCTTGGGGGGCCCCCATTTCTTGGGTTTTGGCTTGAAGTGGAGCCTGAGTTTGCAGCGGACAAGGCGGTGGTCAGTGTGGCACTCTGCGTTGGCCATCAATCTGGTGAGGAGGACGTCGCTGCGGTCCCTCTGACGCACTAGGACATAGTCGATAAGGTGCCAGTGTTTGGAGCGAGGATGCATCCAGGTGGTCTTTCGACTGTCCTTTTGCTGAAATATCTTTCGTCGGACGTCCGGTTTGTCGCAACAGCAGTACCGTAGTTTCTATGAGCATTTTTTCCAGCGAAAAAGCACGCTGATTTAAGCGGATATGACGTAGATACATCGTTTCATTTTTGTAGTGGCTTTCATCGGCTTTGAAATTACTTTTACGTCAAAGTATTTTTTTAAGCTGGGCAAAAAATTTGTGAGTGGTCTAATTTTTGTCGCAAGATCTGTCCTTCGAATATTTGCCACATTTCAATAATAACTGACTTTTAACTTTCAAAGTTTATATTTAAAAAAAAAAACCATTAAGTTATTATCGTCTAATTTCACAGGCACATTACCAGTAGAATGTACATTGTCGTTCAGTCACTACATTTTCCGACACTGTGATTTGTCAGCATCTTAAACTCGCAGGGGGTTCAATGCCCCAATGCCTACCTCCTAGAACCATTGCCGTACCTGTAATTTTTTATCAGCTGGCCAATTCGCAATTCAGTATCGCGCACGAATCTGTCCTAGGTCTTTAATTTGAACGCTTAGATCAGGGCTGTCCGGCACCTTGCATCAGAAATAAACGGAAAACGGAAAGATCAAATGGTGATAGACGATAGAGAAATACAAGAAATGTATCTTACTTCAACATGACTTAAACGGTGAGTACACTACGCAAGTGCTACACAAATGTGTCGCAATTCAAACTCTGAACCGAGACAGCTCGAAACTTTCCATTGTGCTCTATGTCAACACGTATGCTGTTTAGAAAGCAAAGTCTGTTGCAACTCGTTTAGTAAGAGAAAAAGTGAAATAAATAAAGAAAATGTGACAGATCTATCTCATTTCAGTTTTTGTTGAAAAGATCTAGTCATTGTTGAATGCGTGTATGAGCTCAGTACAGGTTGGCAAACACGTCAACAATACATGCTTCATGTACGAAATCAGACCTACCGTGTATCCAGTCGCTTGCCACGCAGTCCTGCGCTCAAAAGTCCGCACTTGATTGCAACAGATTCTCAAATTTTCACTGGCTGCATAGAAGCAGCACCGCTTGTAAACGTTTGAAATTCCAGCGGCAAACATCAAGCACGTTTGCGCAACCAGGCATGATAGCCTATGCACAAAGAGTCGCGTCCCCTGTGTATTTCCTAGAAAATTCAGTCTGACGTCAGAAATATTTGGCGTTTTCCTCCTGACGTCAGACACACACTCGAGGCTTCAAATAGTGCGTAATTTAGACTGAACGACAATGGCGCGTCGGTCTGATAATCATCTTCATCGGACTACAATGCCACGAGGTAACCCTCGATGTAACCCAACACAGACGATGCAATGCCTATTTATTAAAAACAAATATATATATATATATGTATATATATATATATATATATATATATATATATAATATATATATATATAATATATATATATATATATATATATATATATATATATATATATATATATATATATATATATATATATATATATATATATATATATATATATATTCTTTACTTTTAACAAAGGCGTCGCCCAAAGCCCAAAAATGCACTCAATCAGAGTAGCTCCAAGGGACGTCATTTTTCATTAAATTCTGAGAATGCTGTGCTAAAGCCATGGAATTCCAGGCTGGTAAGCTTGCATTGTGTCATCAGGACATCAGCTGTCCATTTTATGACTGCATCGCTCACAAGATCTTTTGAGCCTTCTACTGAACACCTACTACATAGAGCAATAGGGACTACCCCCAGGCGCCCCGCCATCCGCTGGAGAATATCCAGTCCTCCCCCGAGGGGGGATGCTAGAAAATATTCCCAAACAGATATTGGACCCGCTGAGTAGATTGAAAGTTTTTGCCGCCTACGACATTATACATTGTTGCTGTTGTTATACATTGTTGCTAAACTGACGCAGAGCACCAGACACGCCATTGTTATACATGAAGTGACACAAATCTCTCTCTCTCTCTCTCTCTCTCTCTCTCTCTCTCTCTCTCTCTCTCTCTCTCTCTCTCTCTCTCTCTCCCTCCCTCCCTCCCTCTCACTCTCTCTCTCTCTCTCTCTCTCTCTCTCTCTCTCTCTCTCTCTCTCTCTCTCTCTCTCTCTCTCTCTGGAAGATCGCTAATAGTAGGTAGGTCCGTCCCTACACAGTGGGTAACATCAGTGCCGGAGAGGGAGAGCGATATTCAGCTATTTGTAACAAGAGCTGCTCTCAACATATTGCACGCATAACAAAAATAAAAACATAGGCGAATAAAACATCATCCGGACTACAGTTCTGTGGTGTCTGTTTTGTTCTGGAAAGAAAGATGTATTTGTAGCTCCGCCGAATGTGGAGCAGGGGTAAGCGTAAAAGAACCAAGTTGGGATGAACCATAACCCACAAGGTCCCTTTTATATGGGAGCTGTCCTTGCTGTCAAGTGTCTCTACCTTTTGTCTTTGACCTGATTCTAATGTTGAAACATCTCCTCATTGTATTGAAAAAGTCTCGCAGATCTGCCAATGCGTCAGTGAGTTCTATAAGGGGCGCAGGACATACGCGTCATTGGTTTGTCAAACGTCATTTGTCATGACGTAAGTTGTAGTTTTTACATAATTTTATATTTTACGTGATATGAGTTTTACTTTCGCTTCATAGGCTTGAGAAAATCGTGAAAAAAATAGAATTGCACGTACAATTTCAGTCTTGCTTTAATTTGTGTGAGAGCAGGTTGGCTTTACCTAGCTACATGATATACTAAATACACCACCGGTCACCTGCATGCTCTTCTGAAAGCGCGTAGAAGTGTGTGTGCGTGATAGTGCGTGCGTGCGCGCGTGCTCCAAACATCTCCAAGCATGCGCCCGGAGGTGCGCTCATGTTTGTGTGAGAGGGAGCGAGAGAGAGAGAGAGAGAGAGAGAGAGAGAGAGAGAGAGAGAGAGAGAGAGAGAGAGAGAGAGAGAGAGAGAGAGAGAGAGAGAGAGAGAGACAGAGAGAGAGAGAGACAGAGAGACAGAGAGAGAGAGAGAGACAGAGATTTGCGTCATATTTAGAGTATTGTGTCAATGTCTGCGTGGTGACAGAGTTGCTTCTTTTACGTCACCGCCACTGCCTGACTTTCTTCAGATGTAAAGGTTTTTTACTGTTTTAATTTTTTTATGAAAAGAATTGATTTTTACTGAAGAAGTTGAAAGGGTACAAAGCTGGCTAACGAACTCATCCAGTGTCTTTCTCCAAACTAGCTATATCGGGTCACCTGCAATCTCTTCTGAAAGGTGTGTGTGTGTGTGTGTGTGTGTGTGTGTGTGTGTGTGTGTGTGTGTGTGTGTGTGTGTGTGTGTGTGTGTGTGTGTGTGTGTGTGCGTGTTAGTGCGTGCATGCGCGCTCTCCAAACATCTCCAAGAGACATAGATCCTCATCCTCATCGTCGGGGGTTCTTTCTCCGGGTACTCCGGTTCTTCCATCCCCCCCACCCCCCCCCCCACCCCCCAAACTTTGGTACCGGTTTCAGGCCACTTTACCAATTTCAAATACAAGCGATAAAAAATCTCTGTAACTTCAGTAGCTGAACTGGCCCTTCGTCTGTCTTGCACTGTGTTTGTCTTAAGTGGCGTAAATCCGTTTCTGTTACGTGAGTGTGCGTGTTGGGTTTCAGTTCGCGGTGCTTTGAGTCGATTCGCCCAAAAATTGAGAAAAAACGTCTATATAATAAAGGTATAATAATAATAATAATCCTCATGCGCTCTCCGGGCAAATGAGGATCTAGGTCTCAGTCAAGGAGATGCGCGCATGTTTGTGTGTGCGTGTGTGTGTGTGTGTGTGTGTGTGTGTGTCTGTGTGTGTGTGTGAGAGAGAGAGAGAGAGAGAGAGAGAGAGAGAGAGAGAGAGAGAGAGAGAGAGAGAGAGAGAGAGAGAGAGAGAGAACAATGAACAATGAACCTTTATTTCCCAACGATAGAAGTTATTGGTAACAGGACCAGTTTTCAAACTTGCCGTTGCTACATCCACTACATAAATGACATAGACATACACATACCACACACTGACGCATGTATGCACTCGCTCACGCGCGCACGCCCGCACATACGCACGCACACGCACGCTCACACACACACACAAACACAAACTTGTACACGCACGCACTTAGACACACACGCACACATATACACACACGCTCTCGAACACGCACTCCAGACATACGTACGCGCATAACGCGTACGCACAAAAATATAAAATGAGTAAAAATGCAAAGTAAAGCAATACACAGAAAATCATTAAGTACATTAGAATTCATACAGCAAAGGCAAATATGTATATATGTGCTCTCTCTCTCTCTCTCTCTCTCTCTCTCTCTCTCTCTCTCTCTCTCTCTGTCTCTCACACACACACACACACACACACACAGCATGCACACACACACACACACACACACACACACACAGCATGCACACACACACACACACACACAGCATGCACACACACACACACACAGCATGCACGCACACACACACACACACACACACACACACACACACACACACACACACACACACACACACACACGTGAGCGCGCGCCCAAAAATATCGCGTACACACATATGAAGGCAAAAACATTATACATAGTACATGCAGTATTCAATGTACTCTTGACACTCATATATTATGGTCCACTGTATATGGTCCACTGTTCTACTCTGACCTGCGCAGCCTCCTGCAGAGCACCCCTGCAGACGACAAAGTCATCATCCTTGGCGACTTCAACGCCAGAGTGGGCCAAGACTGTGAAGCCTGGAAAGGAGTCCTCGGCAAGCATGGCGTTGGGAACTGCAATGACAATGGTCGCCTACTGTTGGAGCTCTGTGCAGAGCAGCAACTTGTCATCACCAACACTACTTTCCAGCAAAAGGACAGTCGAAAGACCACCTGGATGCATCCTCGCTCCAAGCACTGGCACCTTATCGACTATGTCCTAGTGCGTCAGAGGGACCGCAGTGACGTCCTCCTCACCAGAGTGATGCAAAGCGCAGAGTGCCACACTGACCACCGCCTTGTTCGCTGCAAACTCAGGCTCCGCCTCAAGCTGAAACCCAAGAAAGGGAGCCCCCCCCCCCCCCCCCAAGAAAAAGCTTGATGTTGCCAGCCTTCAGCGTGACGACAAGAAAGCTGCCCTTCAGGCCGATTTACAGCGCATGCTCAAAGACACAATTGATCCAGCAGACTTCTCCCCTGAAACACTCTGGGAACAACTGAAAATTGCTATTGTAAAATCCTCTGTGGAAGTCTTGGGCTTAGCTAGAAAGAGGAACAAAGACTGGTTTGACGAAAACGACGTAGAGATCCAGGAACTTCTAGCAAAAAAAAGAGCCGCCCACCAGGCCCACCTAGCCCAGCCTTCCTGCCCTGTGAAGAAGTCTGCCTTCCGCCTCATCTGCAGCAGTCTCCAGCTCAAGCTTAGAGAGCTCCAGAACGAGTGGTGGTCCAGACTCGCACAGAGGACCCAACTCTGCGCTGACAACGGTGACTACAGGGGCTTCTACGAAGCACTGAAAGCAGTGTATGGCCCTAGGCACCTGGTACAAAGTCCCCTGCGAAGCGCTGATGGACAGGCACTCATCACAGATAATACCTCCATCTTGAACCGCTGGTCGGAATACTTTCAGGACCTCTTCGGCGCTGAACGCACTGTTCAATCAACAGTCATCCTCCAAATCCCACACCTTCCACTAAAGGTTGAATTGGACGAACCGCCCACCGCCGAAGAGACCCTCACAGCCATCCACCAGCTCAAGAGTGGCAAAGCAGCAGGCATTGACGGAATCCCGCCAGAGATCTGGAAACATGGAGGCCCAGCACTGCACAACAAGCTCCACGACCTCTTTCTCTGCTGCTGGGAAAAAGGAACACTACCAAAGGATCTCCGTGATGCAGTCATCATCACCCTGTACAAGAACAAAGGAGAGAAGTCTGCCTGCTCTAATTATCGTGGAATTACCCTGCTGTCCATTGCCGGGAAAATTCTCGCAAGGTTGCTCCTGAATCGGCTGGTACCTGCCATCGCTGAAGACCACCTCCCAGAGGGCCAGTGTGGCTTCAGAGCCAACAGGAGTACCACCGACATGGTCTTTGTGCTGAGACAGCTTCAAGAGAAGTGCCGCGAGCAGAACAAAGGGCTGTACGTAACGTTTGTCGACCTAACAAAAGCGTTTGACACTGTGAGCAGGCAAGGTATGTGGCAGATCCTGGAGCGACTAGGTTGTCCCCCAAAGTTCCTCAACATGATCGTCCAGCTCCACGAGGACCAGCAAGGCCAGGTCAGACTAAACAGTGACCTTTCAGAACCATTCCCCATTCGCAACGGCGTGAAGCAAGGCTGCGTGCTGGCACCGACCCTCTTCACCATCTTCTTCAGCATGATGTTGAAGCAGGCCACAGTGGACCTCGACGATGAAGACGCAGTGTACATCAGGTATCGTCTCGATGGCAGCCTGTTCAACCTCAGACGACTGCAGGCCCACACGAAAACCCTAGACCAACTGATTCGTGAGCTGCTCTTCGCTGATGACGCTGCCCTCGTTGCACACACAGAGAGAGCCTTGCAGCGCATTACGTCCTGCTTCGCAGATGCTGCCCAGCTCTTTGGACTTGAGGTCAGTCTGAAAAAGACAGAGGTCCTTCATCAGCCGGCACCCAAGGAAGAGCATCGCCCTCCCCACATCACCATCGGCGAGTCCGAACTCAAGTCTGTACACCAGTTTACCTACCTTGGCTGCATCATCACGTCAGACGCCAAGCTGGACAAGGAGCTGGACAACAGGCTGGCAAAAGCGAACAGTGCTTTCGGGCGACTATTCAAGCGGGTGTGGCACAATCAACAGCTGAAAACAGGCACCAAGATCAGCGTGTACAGAGCTGTCGTCCTCACCACCCTGCTGTACGGTTCCGAGTCCTGGGCCCTCTACCGCAGCCAACTACGACTCCTCGAACGCTTTCACCAGCGCTGCCTGCGTACCATCCTGGGCATTCACTGGAGTGACTATGTCACCAACGTCGAGGTCCTTGAACAGGCGGAAACTGTGAGCATCGAGGCTTTGCTGCTGCGGACACAGCTTCGCTGGGCGGGGCACGTCTCCAGGATGGATGATCATCGCCTACCCAAGATCACTCTGTTCGGCGAGCTCGCCACTGGACACCGAGACAGAGGGGCACCAAAGAAGAGATACAAAGACGGTCTCAAGAAGTCACTTAGTGCCTGCCAAATCGACCACACCAGTGGTCTTCGCTTGCTGCGGACCGTGACACCTGGCGCTCCACCATCCACAAGGCAGCCGTCTCCTTTGAGGACTCTCGCAGAGCTAACCTTAAGGACAAGCGGCTCAGAAGAAAAAACAGAGTTGTTGTAACTCAGAACCCTGACCAGACCTTCCCCTGCAGCCACTGCGGTCGAACCTGCCTGTCCCGGATTGGCCTCCGCAGCCACGAAAATGCCTGCAGACGACGTGGGCAAGCCCTATAGAATCTTCGTTCGCGAAGTCAAGCCAAGATATTATATAAAAACAAACAAAACAAAAAAAAAACAACAAAAAACAAAACAGACGCTCTCTCTCTCTCCCTGTGTCTCTCTCACTCTCGCGCGCACACACACACACACACACACACACACACACACACACACACACACACACACACACACACACACAACACACACACACACACACACACACACACACACACACACACACACACACACACACACACACACACACACACACACACACAGACATTCTCACACACACAAACATTCACACACCTGAACACATGCGCAAGTTATCCCTGTACTGTAATGATTAGATTACGTCAGAGATTCTATGTGTTTGAAGAGGCTGACCCTAAATGAGGTGAGCGTCTTTGCGTTTCTGATTTCTGCAGGAATAGAATTCCAGAATGAACTTCCCGAGAATGATAAACTGGTTTTGAATAAATCAATACGCGGCAGGGGTACTTTGAAATGGTGTCCATGTCTAGATGCTACAGATATCCGTTCTGAGAAAAAAGAACTCAAGTACAGTGGACATGACTGCTTGTACAGCTTGTACATCAATACACCTTTATTGAACTGAAAGTGATGGGATAGAGGGAGCATTTTTAAAGTTTTAAGCTTTTCGTCAGTTGAGAGTTCGGGATCGGAAAATATAAGCTTAGCAGCTCTCCTATGTAGGGAGTTCAGCCTCTTCAAATGTACATCACTGGAACCATCCCACACTGTTGATGCATAGTCTATGTGCGATTTGACATGAGCATTGTAGAAAAAAAGACGCGCATCTGTGTCAGTAATTGTTTTCAATTTTGACAACATATACAGGCCGCTGGAAACCATTTTGCACACATTAATATGCAGTTGCCATTTAAGCTGATCATCTATAGTGACCCCCAAGAGGCGGTGGTGTGATACTTGCTCAGTTGGGCTGCCGTTTATACACAGACTAAGAGAGAGCGGGTATAGCTGGTGCTTTTGACATGTGGTTATAACCATACATTCTGTTTTTGACGGATTCAGGGACATGGAGTTGGAATGACACCAGTCGGTGACCTCATGCAGGCTTTCCTGCAGACGCGTGCTAATTGCAGCTACATCTTTGTGAGGAGTATGTAGTGTGCAGTCGTCAGCAAACATGTCACAAGAAATATCCCGGCAACTAATATGCAGTGGAAGGTCATTGATAAATATGCAGAACAGCAATGGCCCGAGGACAGAGCCCTGAGGCACTCCGCTTTTGACGAGGCCATACGAGGAGTAGGATTCATTTAACAGTACTCTTTGAGAGAGAGAGAGAGAGAGAGAGAGAGAGAGAGAGAGAGAGAGAGAGAGAGAGAGAGAGAGAGAGAGAGAGAGAGAGAGAGAGAGAGAGAGAGAGAGAGAGAGAGAGAGAGAGAGAGAGAGAGAGAGAGAGAGAAATGATGATGATGAAACTGTATTTTTCAACTGTAAAAAGTTTTGACAGAAAACAAATCGTCATTTTACAAACTTGCCGTTGCTAACATCTACAGCATAAAAAAAGGGAAAACTATTAAAATATATTTACATACAAAACCCAATAGCATCATTATCTAAAAAAAGAATAACACTCATCACACATACATGCACACACGCACGCACGCGCACGCGCCGCTCACACAAACACCCACCCACACAAACAAACACGAGCACAAACACACACACACACACACACACACACACACACACACACACACACACACACACACACACACACACACACACACACATACAGACATCATAGAGAGAGAGAGAGAGAGAGACAATGACAATGACAATGACAATGATCCTTTATTTGACAACGGTAAAAGTTTTGGTAGTAACAACCATTTTTCGAACTTGCCGTTGCTAATCTACTGATTACAGAGTTACTATCGTACTAATTGTTTTCTACTACTAAGAAGGAAAGAAAAAAAAATTACATGACACAGCACAAGCCAATAATGAAAAAAAGAAAAATAATAATAATAATAATGTTGGGGGGAAGTGACATAGGAATTACCAACTTTACTGGTCGGGCATAATGACATGTTGTGAGGTTTAATTAAAATAATATAATAAGAATACACACAACCTAATACGCATACATAACGCATGCACATTTGAGCACGCCACTCTCTATCTCTAATATACACGTGCGCACACGCACACACGCACAACGCACACACGTGCACACACACGCTTAAGCTAGTCAGTCGTATGAGTAGCTGGCTACATACAAGCTGTACCGAATAAATATGAGTCATCAGTCGAAACCTGTGATACACGCAATTAATGATCTAATGAGAAATAGTATTTTTCAATATGTGCACAGTCACGGGGATGCTGCTGACAAAAATAAGTACTTGATGAGACTGACTTTAAACGAGGAGAAAGTAGCTGATGTCGTGACGTTTCTAGGCAAGGCATTCCAAAGACTAGAGCCAGAGAACGTCAAACTCGTTTTATAGAGATCAATTCTAGGTCGCGGCACAATAAGGGATTTTCTTGATCTGGAGTATGTTGATGACTGGACGGTAAATAGCGATGTGATATATCGGGGTAGCTTATCGTTTAATGCCTTGAACATAACCATTCCCTTATTGTAAATTAGATGATCTTTCAGGGGCAGAATTTTTAAGGCTGCCAATTTTTGGTCAGTAGTTAAGCTGGGATCAGGGAGTATTAGTTTGGCAGCTCTCCGATGTAGAGAGTTCAATCTTTTCAAATTGACATCTCTCGAACCATCCCACACAGTAGAAGCATAGTCTATATGCGATCTAATATGGGCATTGAAGAACAGTTGACGTGCCTCCAGAGAGAGAGAGAGAGAGAGAGAGAGAGAGAGAGAGAGAGAGAGAGAGAGAGAGAGAGAGAGAGAGAGAGAGAGAGAGAGAGAGAGAGAGAGAGAGAGAGAGAGAGAATTACGCCATATTTAGAGTATGATGTCAATGTCTGCGTGGTGACGGAGTTGCCTCTTTTATGTCACCGCCACTGTATGACTTTCTATAGAAGTCAAGTTTTTTAAAAAACTGTTTTAATTCCTTTCTGAAAAGAATTAATTGTTACTAAAGAAGCTGAAAGGATACAAAGCTGGCTAACGAACTCGTCCAATGTCTTTCTCCAAACTAGCTACGTCCCAAATTTCACGTAAATATGACAAAAATTACGGACTTTAATCTAGGTCAACCGACTTCCTATAAACGGTTGTTTATCTCTTAAATGAGACATTCAATAACAATATGCTCGGAGGCTCTCTTAGCCATCCCTTTTAAGAAAGTATTTCGCCAAGTTTCAAGCTTATGCATGTACAGAAATGTCGAAGATTCTCTTGTTTACATACATACGCGCGCGCGCGCACACACACACACACACACACACACACACACACACACACACACACACACACACACATACACACATACATACATACATACATACATACATACATACATACATACATACATCTCTCTTGGCTTGACTTCGCGACCTAAGATTCTATAGGGCTTGCCCACGTCGTCTGCAGGCATGTTCGTGGCTGCGGAGGCCAATCCGGGACAGGCAGGTTCGACCGCAGTGGCTGCAGGGGAAGGTCTGGTCAGGGTTCTGAGTTACGACAACTCTGTTTTTTCTCCTGAGCCGCTTGTCCTTAAGGCTAGCTCTGCGAGAGTCCTCAAAGGAGACGGTGCCTTGTAAATGGTGGAGCGCCAGGTGTCGCGGTCCGCGGTCCGCGGCAAGCGAAGACCACTGGCGGTGGTCGATTGGGCAGGAACTAAGTGACTTCTTGACACCGTCTTTGTATCTCCCCTTTGGTGCCCCTCTGTCTCGGTGTCCAGTGGCGAGCTCGCCAAACAGAGTGATCTTGGGTAGGCGATGATCCTCCATCCTGGAGACGTGCCCCACCTAGCGAAGCTGCGTCCGCAGCAGCAAAGCCTCGATGCTCACAGTTTCCGCCTGTTCAAGGACCTTGACGTTGGTGACATAGTCACTCCAGTGAATGCTGAGGATGGTACGCAGGCAGCGCTGGTGAAAGCGTTCGAGGAGTCGTAGTTGGCTGCGGTAGAGGGCCCAGGACTCATAACCATACAGCAGGGTGGTGAGGACGACAGCTCTGTACACGCTGATCTTGGTGCCTGTTTTCAGCTGTTGATTGTGCCACACCCGCTTAAATAGTCGCCCGAAAGCACTGTTTGCTTTTGCCAGTCTGTTGTCCAGCTCCTTGTCCAGCTTGGCGTCTGACGTGATGATGCAGCCAAGGTAGGTAAACTGGTGTACAGACTTCAGTTTGGACTCGCCAATGGTGATGTGGGGAGGGCGATGCTCTTCCTTGGGTGCCGGCTAATGAAGGTCCTCAGTCTTTTTCAGATTGATCTCGAGACCAAAGAGCTGGGCAGCATCTGCGAAGCAGGACGTGATGCGCTGCAAGGCTCTCTCTGTATGTGCAACGAGGGCAGCGTCATCAGCAAAGAGCAGCTCTGTGAGGAGTGCCTGTCCATCAGCGCTTCGCAGGGGACTTTGTACCAGGTGCCTGGGGCCATACACTGCTTTCAGTGCTTCGTAGAAGCCCATGTAGTCACCGTTGTCATCGCAAAGCTGGGTCCTTGCACACTGCTGCAGATGAGGCGGAAGGCAGACTTCTTCACAGGGCAGGAAGGCTGGGCTAGGTGGGCCTGGTGGGCGGCTCTTTTTTTTTTTGCTAGAAGTTCCTGGTTGTCAACGTCGTTTTCGTCAAACCAGTCTTTGTTCCTCTTTCTAACAAAGCCCAAGACTTCCACAGAAGATTTTACAATAACAGTTTTCAGTTGTTCCCAGAGTGTTTCAGAGGAGGAGTCTGCTGGATCAACTGTGTCTTTGAGCATGCGCTGTAAATCTGTCTGAAGGGCAGCTTTCTTGTCGTCACGCTGAAGGCTGGCAACATCAAGCTTTTTCTTTGGGGGGGGGGGGGGTGTCCCTTTCTTGGGTTTCAGCTTGAGGCGGAGCCTGAGTTTGCAGCGGACAAGGCGGTGGTCAGTGTGACACTCTGCGCTGGGCATCACTCTGGTGAGGAGGACGTCACTGCGGTCCTTCTGAAGCACTAGGACATAGTCGATAAGATACCAGTGCTTGGAGCGAGGATGCATCCAGGTGGTCTTTCGACAGTCCTTTTGCTGGAAAGTAGTGTTTGTGATGACAAGTTGCTGCTCTGCACAGAACTCCAACAGTAGGCGGCCATTGCCATTGCAGTTCCCAACGCCATGCTTGCCGAGGACTCCTTTCCAGGCTTCAAAGTCTTGGCCCACTCTGGCGGATGGATGATGACTTTGTCGTCTGCAGGGGTGCTCTGTAGGAGGCTGCGCAGGTCAGAGTAGAACTTGTCTTTTTCTGCATGGTCTGCCAAGAGGGTTGGGGAGTACACACTGAAAAGGGTGACGTATTGCTGGTGTCTCAGTGGGAGGCGCATGGACATGATCCGGTCGGAGTGACCCGTTAGTAGGTTTTCCAGCTTAGTCGCAATGGGGGTCTTGACCATAAAGCCCATGCCTGAGACCCGTCTTTCTGACGCAGACCTGCCTGACCATTAGAGGGTGTAGCCAGCGCCAAGTTCTTGGAGGCTGCCTTCGTCCGGGAGGCGTACTTCGCTGAGCGCGGCGATGTCGAAATACATGCATACATACATACATACACACACACACACACACACACACACACACACACACACACACACACACACACACACACACACACACACACACACACACATATATACATACATACATACATACATACATACATACATACATACATACATACATACATACATACATACATACGGCGCTTCGCGCCAAATGAACATTTCTACGATGAAAATTACCTAAGATATAACGTTCTTAGTGAAGGGTGTATAAGCCATGTAAACCCTGATTATGACATGTACAAATTGCATTTGTTTTTTGTCATTTTAGGCGTGCTGTAATTGCAGACGTATCAATGTGTGAGACTATTAAAAAAAAAAAAAAAAAAAAAAAAAAAAAAAAAAAAAAAAAAAAAAAAAAAAACATTCAGGGCAATCTACATGTTGTTTTAAACCGTGACAGAACAAAAACCCATACAATTCTACCTTCACGTTATGATTTTATAGGTGTCTAAACATGGCACTTTCTTAAAAATGCAAAAAGAGGTCATTTTAGGTCATATTCAAATGCACATATCTCGGAAGCCAATACATAAAGTATGATTTTTTTCTGCATGTGCACTTCTTTGAACGTGTACTTCCGAGTGATGCATTTGTTTGGTGGCAGCTTCTAGAGAGAGAAAAATGAGTGGATCTACCTACTTATAGAAAGTCGGTTGACCCACATTTGAGTCCGTAATTTTCGTTCTATTCACTTGGAAGTTTGGATACCTAGCTTTGAAATAGACATTGGATGAGTTCGTAATCCAGCGCCGTACCTCTTTAACTTTGTGAATAATAATTAATTCATTTTTACAAGTTGTGGGTCCAGTATATACACCCATCAAACAGTCAATCCTGGCAGAAACTGTGTGGAAGAAAACAGTCAGCCCTGGAAGAGGCTGCGTGCCTTTTGGATGAGTGACGTCAAACATCAAATTCGTCACTGCGTACACGGCGTCGTGAGACAAGCGATGCCACGACGTGAAGCTTATTGTGACGTCAATTTGCTGCTCGTGCTATTCTTGTTTAGAATTCCTGTCCCTACACGAGCCCACAAAGCGTACTAATGGAGGGAAGCGCCGTGTGCCCGTCTTTATTTGTGTGTGCCGGCGTGTGTGTTGATCAGAGGCTGGCTTAGAGAGGAGGGAAATGGATCAGAAGGATAAGCTGAAAAATGTGAACAACTCTGAATGTTCATAAAAAGAAAAGCGCACGTGAGCTCCATATAATAAGGTAGACTTTGGAATGAAATCCTCAGCTTGTTGACATTGTGTCGCTTAAACCGCGTGATACGATCGATTTTTCTAACCGGATGCGGTCATCGCTCGATGTTGCAATGATACAACAGCGATACGTAAAAAAATCATCTGTCTATATTCACAATATCGATTAACCCCTCCCCCCACAAAAAAAATTATTTCTACCTGATGCAGGCTAGTTACTTATCAGAATGTAAAAAAAAAAAAAAAACTTCGCCATTTAGAGCACAAAAAGCGATGCCGCACACCGCGTGGGTTCTGTTGTAAACAGAATGTAAGCACTCCATCTTTTGGAAGGAGAGGGATTCGGACCTAGGCGACTTACTCAGTCTTACATTTTTACGCTCGCGGACTATTCATTCCCGGCAACGTGAAATCTCACAGCCAAATTTCTGCAAACGAGGTACGTTTTGTTGTAAATCGTCTTGTATAAGTTATGCACCCCCCCAAAAAAAACAAACATTTCTTTCGCTGTTTTTTTGAGAGAACTACGTAAGCTTCTTCTTTGTGTTGATTTTGATGAACGTTTCTGACTTGAAAATGTATTTCCAAGGTATTAGCCCAAGTTTCTGATAGTTTCATAATCGAATATCAACATAAACCAGATGAAATATAACCCACAAAGTCCCTTCTATATGCGAGTTGTCTTCGCTGTCAAGAGTCTCTACCTTTTGTCATTGACCTGATTCTGATGTTGAAATATCTCCTTTTGAAAAAGCCTAGCAGATCTGCAATGCGCCACAGCGAATTTTAAAAGGGGCGCAGTGCATACGCGTCATTGGTTTGTCAAACGTCATTTGTCATGACGTATTCTTTGTTTTTACACAAATTTGTATTTAATGAGATATGAGTTTCACTTTCGCTTCAAGACTTTAAAAAATGGTAACAAAACTAGAATTTCACGGTACGATTTCAGTCTCGCTATAATTTGTGTGAAATTTGGTTGACTTTACTTAGCTAAGTACACCTGCATGATCATCTGAAAGCGCGTCGATGTAATATATGTTTGTGTGCGTGCGTGCGTGCGCGCTCCAAACATCTCCAAGTAGCATAGATCATCATGCGCACGGAAGGGCGCATGAGGATCTATGCCTCTTGGAGATCCGCGCATGTGTGTGAGAAAGAGAATTACGTCATATTTAGAGTATTGCGTCAATGTCTGCGTGGTGATGGAGTTGCTTCTTTTACGTCAACGCCACTGTCTGACTTTTGTCAGAAGTCAAGGTTTTTTTACTGTTTTAATTTTTTTCTGGAAAGAAATAATTTTTACTGAAGAAGTTAAAATGGTAGAAAGCTGGCTAACGAACTCATCCAATGACTTTATCCAATGTAGCTATATTCAAAATTTCAAGTAAATATGACAAAAATTACGGACTCTAATCTGGATCAATCGACTTTCTATAAACTGTCGTTTATGTCTTCAAGGAGACATTCCCTTACAATATGCGCGGATGCTCTCTTAGCCACCCCTAAGTATTTCGCCACTTTTCAAGCTTGTGCGTACAGCAATATCGGAGATTCTCGTGTTTACATACATACGCGTGCACACACACACACACACACACACACACACACACACACACACACACACACACACACACACACACAAACACACACACACACACACACACACACACACACTCATACGCACATACGGGGCTTCGAGCCAAATTTTTATCATGTTACTTCATTTGTCAGAGGATTATGCCTTCCCGCCTTTGACATCATGGAAATGCTATTAAATCCGCCCCACCGCGACCCGTCCTATAAAGTCCCTTCTATAAATAGAAAGGGACCTTAAAAGATTTTATCGAGGTACCTTAAATGTTTTTGTTGTGAGGATTATGTACACAATACACTTACGAACCATAAAAAATATTCTCAAGCACTCAGCGTTAGAATGAACGCAATTGATATTGTAATACAATAGTTGCATTTCGTCAAGCACCAACTGCACCCCTGCTGATTTTGGCTTCAACCCAGGTTCTATGTAAGATCACAACATCCAGTCTTTCCGTCCTTAATGTAGATTCCTCATTTGGTAGGTACACAATTTTCGTTTTTGTTGACAGGTAAATCAGCCTACCGATAACCGTGTCACAAAATAACGTTCAGGTTCCATACAAATGCCCAATGGACTATAATGGGCCAGTAACGTTCAGGTTCCATCCAAATACCCCATGGACTATCACGGGCCAAGCGGCTCAGGAGAAAAAACAGAGATGCCGCAACTCAGAACCTGGCCAAACAAACAGAGAGATTAGCCGCTACTTATCTTCATTGGCAGAAGGAATGTGGCAACTCATTGCCACATTCCTTCTGCCAATGAAGATAAGTAGCGGTTAATCTCTCTGTTTGTTTGTTTGTCTATTTTGACAAAGGGTATTTACCTGAAATATTAATAAATTGTGTTGTACCCGTCTTTTCTAAGCGTGTTTCTTTCTCCGTTGGGTACTTCTTTGCATATTACACGCTTGGTAGTCACCTTTTTGGTATGGAGTGCATGCTTGTGTTTGTATTTAGTGGACTGTATATTTTGTATCACTGTGCTTTGATGTCCCTGTTTTATGTATATTTTGTACTTAGTCGTAGTTTTAGCAACGGCAGGTACAAAAAATGATATAGTCATTGACTGTGTTAATATCTTCACCGTTGTAAAATAAAGATTCATTGATTCATTGATTTTCTCTCTCTCTCTCTTTCTCTCTCTCTCTCTCTCTCTCTCTCTCTCTGTTGTTCTTATGGGCGACTTGAACATTGACCTATTTAAGCCCAAAGGGTACCATGCTCCATGGGCATCAACAACAGTCTTATTCGGTTTAAAACAATTAGTTAAAAAAAACCTCTATAACCACATCTACATCTTTAACCTTAATTGATCACATTTACGTGACAAATGACGATAAAATATCAAATGTGCAGGTTCCCTCCTTAGCTGTCAGCGATCATAACCCATTATGCTGTAACGTCTCCATGAAACTAGACAATAAAACAAACTAAAAGACATAAAACTATAAAATATCGCTCTTTTAAACACTTTAATAAAGACGAATTTCTGTGGGACCTGCACAATGCTCCGTTTACTGAGGTTTATGATCACCAATCTCCTGACAGTGCCTTGTCGTGCTGGATGGATCGGTTTCTCAGTGTCTTCAATAAACATGCGCGAATACGTGATAAACGAGTTAAACATTCCACCATACCACCGTGGTTAACAGCGGATATCAAGCGGGCCATGTCATTTAGAGACAAACTTAAAAAGAGCAAAAGTACGAAGAATACAAAAAAAAAAACAAAAAAAAAAAAAAACAACGCAATCGTGTCAAATATTTAGTTAGAGTGTCTAAGAAGTCTTTTTTCCAACACATGATTCGACACAAAAAGGACACGGCATCTGTTTGGAAAGCTCTGAACGTCATAACGAAGGGTAAATCAGCACCCGAAATCCCATCTCATATGTCAGCTAATATATTAAATAACCATTTCTTAACGACAGCCGAAATACTGGCATTGTCAGCTGCAAATAACAGTAAACCATATGAAGTGCCGAGTTTTCTCAGAGAACACTTAACAAAAAACAACTATAGCAAATACTTTCACCATCCCTAATATTACAGCTGCGGAAGTCGGCAGATATATTTCTAGCATGCCGAACAAAAAGTCTGCTGGCATTGATGGTATTGATAATGAAACCCTAAACATCTCATTACCGTATACAGTAGAATCACTAACATATATTTTCAACCTCTGCATAGAGCAAAGTACATTTCTAACCATTCTTAAAGAAGCAAAGGTAATCCCAATCCCTAAATCTAAAGATCTTGAAGATATCAATAATTATCGTCCAATCTCCCTTCTGTCAGCTTTGTCAAAACCCTTTGAAAAATACATTCAAAAACATCTCCTTGACTTTCTGGAAAAAGGTAAATTACTTAATATTCACCAGTCTGGTTTTAGACCGAAACATTCTTGTCAGTCAGCACTGACACATATTGTAGACAGCTGGCTGGAATCAATCAATAAAAGCCTGATGTCAGGAGCAGTTTTCTTAGACCTTAAAGAGGCGTTTGACCTTGTGGATCATGGCATTCTCCTAAATAAGCTATCAGTTTATCAATTGAACGCAACCGCCATAGCATTCTTCCGATCATATATCGAAGACAGAAAACAAATGGTGTACGCCCATGGAAGATACTCTAAGCAAGGAAATGTAAAATACGGCGTCCCCCAGGGATCTATTTTGGGACCTCTTTTATTCGTACTATTTATCAATGATCTACCGTTGCATATCACTAATTCTGACGTTAATTGTAATCTATTTGCTGACGATACGAGTCTTCATGTTTCTGGTAAAAAAAAAAAAAAACGACGGACATTAGCCATAGTTTACAATGCAGTCTCAATGAGGTATCTGACTGGTGTAGACAGAACCACATGGTTCTTCACCCAGCTAAAACAAAGAGTATCTTAATCGCCACGCGTCAAAAACATCAACGCCGACTACAGCCATTACAATAACAATTAAACGCTGAACCTGTTGAACAAGTCACTGAGCGTAAATTCTTAGGAATACATGTTGATGAACAACTGTGCTGGGAGACCCATATAAATACTGTTTGTAAGACCATTGCTAAAAACACTTTCTTATTGTCCCAGCTTAGACATGTAACGGATACAAGTACCCATTGTTTTTTCGTGCTCATATAAAGTCCCACGTTCATTATGTCTCCACAGTGTGGGACGGCTGCAGTGATGTCCACATGAAGAGGTTAAACTCCATATACAAAAGAGCTGTAAAAATGATAGTGCCCCATCCCTACCACAGACAAATTTAGATATTTAAACATTCTCGGTCTGCGTCAGCAACTTACTTTAAACAAATGCGTCTTTATGCATAAGATACTGAATAATATGACACCCCAGTATCTAATCACTAAATTTATATCTCACCAAGAACGTGAACGGACCTCAAGAAACAATATCTTAACCTTACCACTGCCAAGAATCGACCTTTTTAAAACTAGTATGTCATTCTCTGGTTCGTTTGCTTGGAATTCAATCCCTGCACATTTGAAAACTATTACCTCACCAGGAAGTTTTAAAACAAAACTTTCTGATTACCTGATGAGTCAAACTTAGTACTTCTCAGGCACTGTAATATTTCTTTACCTCATGTATTTCATAAGATGGTTTTTATGTGTGTGTGTGTGTGTGTGTGTGTGTGTGTGTGTGTGTGTGTGTGTGTGTGTGTGTGTGTGTGTGTGCTCGTGTTTGTGTGGGTGGGTGTATGTGTGAGCGGCGCGCGCTGCGTGTGTGCATGTGTGTGTGATGAGTGTTTTAATTTTTCTGTATTTAATGATGCTATTGGGTTTTGTATGTAAATATATTTTTATAGTTTCCCCTTTTTATGCTGTAGATGTTAGCAACGGCAAGTTTGTAAAATGACGATTTGCTTTCTGTCAAAACTTTTACTGTTGAAAAATAAAGTTTCATCATCATCATCATCGTCTCTCTCTCTGTCTCTGTCTCTATCTCTCTCTCTGTCTCTCTTGCCAGACCAGGACAGTCAGCTGATGAGACTCTTTCTCCGTGTGATGACTGTAGCGTGTGATCTGTGCTCGCGTATGTCCACCCTCATGGATCACACTACAGTCGTCCAACCTGTCACGACACGCCTGACGGAGTCAGGGCGCCGTGGACAATATGAGTGCTGACACTCGAGAAAACCCACCCACTCTAAATAAATCACACAACGCCAGTGATAAACAACAACAAATCTTTTATTACCTACTCTTACTCTAACCCCCACCCCCACCCACTAACGCCCCACACACTCCCACATACCCACGCATGCACTCATAACGTATTAACACATAAAAAAGATCAACAGTTAACAATGACTAATAGGTGAAAATCGGCAATGGCTATACAAGTGAAAAAGACTAACAGGTGAAAGTGACTAATAGGTGATAATGACTAATATGGCCAACGGCTATACAAGGCGGGTAACTTTGTCTCTGTACAGTGTCCTCTGTCCCACACTAGACAGGGTGGCTCGTAACGTAAGAGTACTACCCCTACACCACAGAGCACCGTAGCCGCGCTTGCCCACGCACGCCTGTGACCGACGCTCAGAACGTAGAATCAGCCTGCTGTAGCCCAACGTACTTGTCCAACAGGACCGGCTAGCGAAGGCGTTCCGACTCCCGATGATGCGTCACCGTTGGTCATGGAAGATGAAGAGATCGAAGGACGAAATCTTCGAAGCCAGTGCACTGGAAAAGGGCGCATTGTCAGTCAAAGTGCCAACACAGTTAATTCTGGCCTATTTGACACGCACCTACTCACAACCCACGTGAGTTGTGTCTCGTCTCACCCTAATACCCGCCTTGGCCATATTAAATATACAATCATGGATATGAAAGCTTCCTATGTACATTCAACATTCACCAGGTCTGCACTACTCCATTACACTAACATTAAGCTAGCACAACCACTTTTGTATAATAACATTGCCACTGCTAAAACCAACATTATCAAAATATCCACATGTACATACAACGATATGAAATAATCACCAGCAACCACCCAACGTGACAATCTTATTACATTGCATCTAGGACTTAATACAGATATATTTGAAAGGATACCCACTTTAATTCATTTTACAACATGGCCCTTTAAATATACTCACTCGGCGACAGCCGACATAACCAACTAAATCCGACACCCACCACATTACAACCCAACCTAAAAAACATGGTTAAAGACTTGATTAAAACATCACTAAAAAACTAGACGAACATACCCTTCCGAACCTATGTACACATTCACACACCCGAGAGCACAGCAGCTAACTGAGGAAAATGGCATGAATTTACCTGTCACTGGTGAGTCCTCCGGCAGGACGAGACAAACAAGACGAAGACGAACCGGAGGGGTCTTCTGTTGAGTAGCAGCCGTGGTCGCTATAGTCTCTTGGACACCCACACCCAGGAACACTGGCCGTGGTCTTGCAGGGAGGGTAACGCAACCCTCACACAGCTTGTCAAGGGCTCCAAACGAGGCCGCACCCTGACCCAGACTCTCACTTCGCTAGCTAACTCCGCTGACTGACTGTAATATCCCTCTGCTACCTCGCAGTTTAACTTTACTCTGAACACTGTTCGGTTAAAGCTACTCGGCGAAAGCGTGCAACCGCTGTACTCGCTCACTGCTAAGCTTGCTGCACGGGCTTTACGATTACGCTCACACTACATTTATTAACTTCCCTAAACTAAGGCTATTTACAGAAGTCGGCGACCTACATTTATTAACAAGAAAACGACTTGGCGAAAAAATGAAACAACATGTCACATCCGTTACGTGACATACCCCCCCTCCCAGATCAAACACCCGGGTTTGATTCCTATATGACTGTCCCATTACTGCTTCCACATTTACGGTTTCTACCACCCTGTCCTACTCAAAAAGTCAGCAGGAACATTTACTTTACCGGCTATGCTTTCCACTCTAATGGAAAATGGCTGCAACTGCAAAGCCCACCTCATCAGTCGACTGTTTGTGGATTTAGCTTGTTGCAAGCACTGCAATGGTCTGTCTGTACGACGAATGTCCTACCATACAGATACTGACGGAATTTTTGAATTCCCCACACGATTGCAAGACACTCCTTTTCGATGGTGGAGTAGTTACGCTCTGCTTTGGATAGTTTCTTGCTCGCGCATGCAACATGCTGTAAACCGTTACCATGGTCCTGACATAATACGGCTCCTACACCCCCTTCGGACGCATCCGTCTGCAACACGAAGAGACGATCGAAGTCTGGCAATGAGCACACAGGACCCGAACACAGTCGCGCCTTCAGCGCCTCAAATGCTGTCTCACATGCATTGGCTCTCTCGATTACTCCCATCTCTAGCATAGCATCCACTTCGGCTTTGACTACCTCTAGCTGAGAATGAGGTAGAGGATATTGCTTCGTTCTCACCGGCACTTCAGTCAAATGGATTTCACACGAGTCTAGTGTCGTCCTCAACGGATAATCTGTCAAAATATCCTTAAACTGAACAGTCAGAGCTTCTATACTAGAATGGATCTCTGGACCGTTAGGATCAAGATGGACGTCGGAGGGTCCTTCAGACGCCACCAAAGGAATGGTAGGTACTTCCTTTACCACCACGAATGCCTCTCCCCCCTCATCTTCGTCCTCCTCGTCTATCACTACTGTAGCTACTGACACTCGTTCTTGGAACTTTTTCAACAGATTTGCATGGTACAGTTTATTTTTACTGCCCACCCGTACCCTGTAGTCACACTCTCCGACTCTCTCTAGAACTTCGAATGGTCCCTGCCAAGCCATCTCCAGTTTGTTGTGTTTAACTGGAAGTAACAACAAAACCTTGTCTCCTGCATTAAAACTGCGTGGTTTGGCTCTGCGGTCAAAGTGCTGTTTCTGCTTTTTCGAAGCTAGCTTCAAATTCTGTTGCGCTAACCTGCACGTCTCTTCAATGCGATTCCGTAAATCTACTACGTAGTGGCTTGCATCTCTCACCTCTTCTCCCATCTGCTCTTTCGTCCACAGATCCCGTAGAACTGACATGGGCCCCCTTACAGTCTTGCCGTACAATAACTCGAACGGCGCGAACCCCGTCGATTCCTGAGGAACCTCCCTGTACGCAAACAGCAATGAGGCAATGTATCTGTCCCAACATCGAGGTTGCTCGCTAGCTAACTTCTTCAACATGGACACCAAGGTACCGTTGAAACGTTCTACTAGGCCATTTGCCTGCGGATGGTAAGGAGTAGTACACTTGCCTTGGATGCACAGCAAACGGTTGACTTCCGACATCACTTGTGAAGTGAACTGGGACCCTTGGTCGGTGAGCACCTCCCTCGGAATTCCCACCCTAGACCAGATTTCTAACAATGCCTCAGCGACCCTTTCTGCTTCGATCCCCTTTAAAGGTACTGCCTCGGGGTATCGAGTGGCGTAATCGACGGTCACGAGAATGAACCGGTTTCCTCTGTCGGAAGCTGGAGCAATAGGCCCCACAATGTCTACCGCTACTCTCTGAAATGGTTCTTCTACTAGCGGAAGCTGTTGCATAGGAACCCGCGGTACTCTCCCTCTTGGTACTACTTTCTGACATTGTTCGCACGACTCACAGTACCTGCGAACTTGAGCACACAGCCCCGGCCAATAGAAAGTACCCCAAATGCGTTCCCGGGTTCTCTTGCCTCCCAAATGCCCCCCCATCGGTGGGTCATGCGCTAAACGCATTACAGTCTCCCTCAAAGGCTTCGGGACGACTAACTGGGATATTTGGCTGCCTCCTTTGCTATAGACCCGATACAGAATTCCCTTCCTCCTGCAAAATTCTATCAGACTCTTCCCTGACGGAATTGCTCGGCCCTCTTCGGCCAACTTCCTAGCGCGAGCTAGAGTTTCGTCCTGGTTCTGCCACTCTATCAGTTGGGCAGGAGTCACATTGAGATCGGCCTGCTTAACGACTTTAAGCGCGCTCTCTCCCTCCTTTTCCCTCTGAACCTGAGCTCGAGTTTGGACCGCTGCTGCCATAGCACACTCACTGGCATCGATGGATACGGGACTACGTTTCCCATCTGAAAAAGTCACCCAGTTTCCTAGGATTACGTCCGGTCCCATGCGCTCCATTACGATAAGTTCGATCGTCCGTCGCACGAATGGGGAATCGATTTCAACCCATGCAGTCGGATACTTATCGGACTTAGTATGGTCGACGGGATTGACGTCGATGAACCGACCTGTAAAATCCCTGGGTTTTATCCACTTGGCGGCGATCGCACTCATATCCGCGCCGGTATCACGCATGATACGAACTTCCTTTCCCTTGGCTAATCCCTTACTCCACGGGTCGTAGGGCCGGATCGTCCGCATCCATACGGTCACGGGCTCTGTCATTACGGCTACTATCTCAGGGGCAATGGTGACTTGGTTAACTGACGCCTTACTCTGACAGTTCCTTGCTAAGTGCCCTGGTTTGTTACACTTAAAACATAACCGTTCACCAGTCCCCCTGCCTGAACTAGCTGGTTCTGCCCTATGTTCTGCTTTGGCCTCAGGGGGTTTATTCGACCCTTTGTCCTTCTTGAACGGCGGACGAATCGGCCCCCCACCCAATGGACGCGAGACTGCCCGTTTGGTGTCGAGATGGAGCTGTGCTAGCTCCGCGGCCTCTTCACCATTCCTAGGACGTTTTTCCCTAACGAACATTTCAAGGTCTGCATTCATAATAGCATAAAGTTGCTCAGACAGAAACACGTCTAGCACTTGTTCTACGTCCTCTATGCTCTTATGGGCTAAAGTGAACCAAAGCTTGAGTGAGGTCTTTAACCTAACGAACAACTGGGGAAACGTTTCGGGACCTTCCTTTCTGGCTTCGCGAAACTGGCGTCTGTAATATTCAGCGTCACGCCTAAATCTTCTCAGTAAGGTCTCCCTCACCACCTCAAAATCTTTCCCTTGCTCTACGGTCAGCCTAAGGTATGCATCACGGGCCTCCCCCTGCAATAGAGGTGCTAACCTGATCCCCCATACCTCTTTCGGCCACCCCTGGGTTTCGGCTACTCTCTCAAAGAGCTGAAGGTAAGATTCCACATCTTCCTTATCCTCTAACGGACGCATCTTGAGCGAGTAATGCCGACTAGACTCCGTAACTGACTTCTTTTCCGATGCTGCTAACTGTAATCTAAGCCGCGTTTCGGCCGCGACGAGCTCTTATTTCCGTGCTTGTTCCGCGGCAGCTAGCTCTTATTTCCGTGCTTGTTCTGCGGCAGCTAGCTCTTCTTTTCGTGCTTGTTCCGCGGCAGCTAGCTCTTCTTTCCGTGCTTGTTCCGCGGCAGCTAGCTTACGTTCGGTTAATGCTAAGTCATCCCGCCTAGCCCGCTCAGCCGCCTCACTGTCCATCTGGAGCCGTCTCTCTACCGCCTCACGGTCCATCTGGAGCTGCCTCTCTAACGCCCTACGCTCTAGGTCACGTTCCCGTTTTTCTTCCTCTCTCCTAACTTCGGACAGGATGAACTGGGTTAGAGCTCCCCCACTAAGTCCTAGGCCCTCTCCTAGCACTTTATACTGCTCATATGGGTTTACTATCACCCCTAACCCCTCTTTACTTCCCTGATCCCTACTGGGTGTCAGTCCTGCTGCAGTGAGAGTACGGGTAAGGGTACTCACCACCGTTTCCTTCCGAGAGGGAGTGGCCAAAGTGGCTCCTCTCTCTCCTGGACCCTCATCCCCTGCACCACCACCCTCGGACTCAGGGTCGTGCCCCGACGTGGCACGGGTGGCCCTGGTCTCCCGTTTAGGGGGCATCCTGATGTGGGTGTCCCGGAGGCAGCGACGACAACTGCTCCCCAGCAAGACCCCTGACAAAGAAAAAATAAAACAAATAAATACACAGAATACAAACAACGAATAAGGGCTAGACAGTGACAAGAGCCGAAGGGTCCTCACCACTCGGTACCTGAGTAATGAGAGGCAACCACTCATGCCACCCCCCGTTTATGCGCACTGCACTCTCTGGCCGTGGCTCCCGGCGCAATACGCCCCCACTCCCGCCAACCGCCCGCTAAATCTTACTCGTACCACAACACGAACAAACGGTCACTGGCGCCCAAAAATACCCTAATCTACCTAATCTGTTACCTCCCCCTAATCCTTATCCCACCGCTGCCACCAAATATGTCACGACACGCCTGAAGGAGTCAGGGCGCCGTGGACAATACGAGTGCTGACACTCGAGAAAACCCACCCACTCTAAATAAATCACACAACGCCAGTGATAAACAACAACAAATCTTTTATTACCTACTCTTACTCTAACCCCCACCCCCACCCACTAACGCCCCACACACTCCCACATACCCACGCATGCACTCATAACGTATTAACACATAAAAAAAGATTAACAGTTAACAATGACTAATAGGTGAAAATCGGCAATGGCTATACAAGTGAAAAAGACTAACAGGTGAAAGTGACTAATAGGTGATAATGACTAATATGGCCAACGGCTATACAAGGCGGGTAACTTTGTCTCTGTACAGTGTCCTCTGTCCCACACTAGACAGGGTGGCTCGTAACGTAAGAGTACTACCCCTACACCACAGAGCACCGTAGCCGCGCTTGCCCACGCACGCCTGTGACCGACGCTCAGAACGTAGAATCAGCCTGCTGTAGCCCAACGTACTTGTCCAACAGGACCGGCTAGCGAAGGCGTTCCGACTCCCGATGATGCGTCACCGTTGGTCATGGAAGATGAAGAGATCGAAGGACGAAATCTTCGAAGCCAGTGCACTGGAAAAGGGCGCATTGTCAGTCAAAGTGCCAACACAGTTAATTCTGGCCTATTTGACACGCACCTACTCACAACCCACGTGAGTTGTGTCTCGTCTCACCCTAATACCCGCCTTGGCCATATTAAATATACAATCATGGATATGAAAGCTTCCTATGTACATTCAACATTCACCAGGTCTGCACTACTCCATTACACTAACATTAAGCTAGCACAACCACTTTTGTATAATAACATTGCCACTGCTAAAACCAACATTATCAAAATATCCACATGTACATACAACGATATGAAATAATCACCAGCAACCACCCAACGTGACAATCTTATTACATTGCATCTAGGACTTAATACAGATATATTTGAAAGGATACCCACTTTAATTCATTTTACAACATGGCCCTTTAAATATACTCACTCGGCGACAGCCGACATAACCAACTATATCCGACACCCACCACATTACAACCCAACCTAAAAAACATGGTTAAAGACTTGATTAAAACATCACTAAAAAACTAGACGAACATACCCTTCCGAACCTATGTACACATTCACACACCCGAGAGCACAGCAGCTAACTGAGGAAAATGGCATGAATTTACCTGTCACTGGTGAGTCCTCCGGCAGGACGAGACAAACAAAACGAAGACGAACCGGAGGGGTCTTCTGTTGAGTAGCAGCCGTGGTCGCTATAGTCTCTTGGACACCCACACCCAGGAACACTGGCCGTGGTCTTGCAGGGAGGGTAACGCAACCCTCACACAGCTTGTCAAGGGCTCCAAACGAGGCCGCACCCTGACCCAGACTCTCACTTCGCTAGCTAACTCCGCTGACTGACTGTAATATCCCTCTGCTACCTCGCAGTTTGGCCAGTAGGAAGAGGAACGGAGACAGCAGACACCCCTGCCTGACACCAGTTCTGACCTGGAGCTCTCTGGTGAACTGCCCTTCGTGGATCACGCGACATGTCATGCCATCATAGCTGCTCTTGATCAGGCGGACGAGCTTTGTGGGTACACCGTAGTGTCGTAGGAGTTTCCACAGAGTCTCTCGGTCCACGCTGTCAAATGCTTTCTCATAATCCACAAAGTTGACGTACAGCGGGGAGCTCCACTCCAGAGACTGTTCCACGATGATGCGGAGAGTGGCGATCTGGTCTGTACATGATCGGTTCTTCCTGAATCCTGCTTGCTGGTCTCTCAGCTGGGGGTCAACGGAGCTCTTCATTCTCTCTAGGATGATCCTGTTGAAGACCTTTCCTGGTACTGACAGCAAGGTGATTCCTCTGTAGTTGGAACACTTGCTGAGGTCGCCTTTCTTGGGAAGCTTGATTAGGTACCCCTCCTTCCAGTCAGCTGGCATCACCTCCTCTTCCCAGATCTTTCCAAACAGTGGGTACAGCATCTCAACTGATGTCTCTATGTCTGCTTTCAGAGACTCTGCATGGTCATGAAGATGACCACAGAGCACAGACGAAGTGGAATACAGTGGACACTGTGGACACAGCTTGACGACCTCGATTTTGCAGACGACTTGGCATTACTGTCCCACACTCATCAACAAATGCAGGACAAGACCACGAGGCTTGCTGACATCTCGTCCCAAGTGGGCCTCACCATTCACAAACAGAAAACAAAGACAATGAGGCTGAACGCAACCAGGGAAGAACCAGTCTTGCTTGCTGGCACCCCGTTGGAGGAGGTGGAGTCCTTCACCTATCTCGGGAGCATCATAGACAAAAAAGGCGGCACTGATGCAGATGTCAGAGCACGAATCGGTAAAGCCAGAGCAGCCTTTCTCCAGTTGAAAAAAGTGTGGAGTTCCAGAGAGCTGTCACAACACACCAAAGTCCGGATTTTCAACTCCAATGTAAAAGCAGTTCTCCTATATGGAGCAGAGACATGGAGATTGACAAAAACCACAGTCAACAGAGTACAGACCTTCATGAACAGTTGCCTTAGAAGAATTTTGAAAATCCACTGGCCAGATAAGATCAGCAACGTCAGACTCTGGGAGAGAACAGAGCAGATAACAGCAGAGAATGAAATTGGGCGAAGAAGATGGGGATGGATCGGTCACAGTCTGAGAAAGCCAGCTTCCAGTATCACTAGGCAGGCATTGTCATGGAACCCCCAGGGAAAGAGGAAAAGAGGTAGGCCGAGAAACTCCTGGCGTCGAGACCTCCAAGCAGGCATCAAGAGACTGGGAACCACCTGGAGTAGAATCGAAGGAGAAGCACAGGACAGGAGTTGCTGGAGGTCTCTCGTCGACGGCCTATACCCGGGTAGGGGTGACAGGTGTAAGTAAGTAAGTAACCTCGCAGTTTAACTTTACTCTGAACACTGTTCGGTTAAAGCTACTCGGCGAAAGCGTGCAACCGCTGTACTCGCTCACTGCTAAGCTTGCTGCACGGGCTTTACGATTACGCTCACACTACATTTATTAACTTCCCTAAACTAAGGCTATTTACAGAAGTCGGCGACCTACATTTATTAACAAGAAAACGACTTGGCGAAAAAATGAAACAACATGTCACATCCGTTACGTGACACAACCGACCGCCCATAGTGTAGAAAGTTGTGCGTGCGAGTAATTCTGTTTAGGTCTTTCAGCCGACCAAATGATCATCCACCCAACCAACCAACCAACCAACCACCCAACCAACCAACAAGCCAACCTGCCAACCAGCCAAACGACCACAGGGGCGAATCCTTGGGGGGTCCTGACGGGGGGCCCCAAATTCGCCGCCGCCGAACAACCCCCCCCCCCCCCATCCCCCACCCGCCCCCTCCCTCCTCCCCCCACGTCGCCGACCCCCCCCCCCCCCTTTCCGGTACGTCAGATTTACAGACCTGGACACACACACAAACGCGCGCACGCACACGCACAACACAACACGATGGACGTCATTCAAACACTTTACTTTTATAAAATAAGTCATTAAACTATGCTCAAGCTAACCACACACACACACACACACACACACACACACACACACACACACACACACACACACACACACACTATAGTTATACACCATGGAAGTGTTTTGTTTTTTTTTAATGCAAAAAGAGACGAAATAACAGTAAGAGACTACAACACTAAAACACCTATCACTCTTGACGAAATTGTAAAGAAACAATTGGATGTTTTATATCTTCGGGTAAAGCGATCGTCGCTACCTATTCATTGTAGTAATACGGTTAGAACGTGATTGTCAAAGCCAGAGAAGATTCACGTTAGCATCAAAAGGCTAAACTAACTTGAACCGGAAGTGACGTAGAGACGTCAGACTGTTGTGACAGGCATCCGTTACTTTAGTCTCGCCGCGGACACAGACGGCCGGTGAAGTTCAATGATCCGTAACCAGACTCCGTTGTATCATCAGTCTGGGAAAATTATCCGATTAACAGGTGACACCAGATGGTCTACCCGCAGCCAGCCGACCTTTCGTTTTTAATTGGTCAGTTGCCTCAGCCGGGTCGTAGGCATATCCTCAGATGACTGCCTCAGTCTGAGGATGGTACATGTGTATAGCACATCAAGATGTATAGCTTTTCAGGAGCCCCTTTGCCTGCAGGAGCGCATGAAACTCTATGGTTCTACTGAGGAGCCCTATAATCAGCAGGGACTGAATTCTCACCCACAATTGGGGTGGACCAACACTCAAGGACTTTATCATATTGCTGACTCGGAGTGAGGATATGATGCTGATGATATCGCACAGTGTGAGATACTACTTTTCATGAGCCCCTTTGATTGCGAGGGCACTTTACACTCTGTTTCTGGCTGAAAGACTATGTCCGGGTGCAGGTATTTAGTGCAAACTGAGGTTATTTGACTAGTCTCGACACATTAGGCCCACCCAATGATTCAGTACGTTAGAGAGGACAAGAAAGGTTAAGAAGACTGCGTGCCGTGATGAAAACAAATCTCACCAACCAGCCAACCAAACACTACTAAAAAAAAAAAAAAAAACCCTAACCAACCATCCACTAAAAAAAAAAAAAAAACTAACCAATCCTCAACCACATAAAAAAAAATGACAGAAACGGGGCTAACGGGAGAGGGGGGTGGGAGGAGGGGCAGTGCCCCCTGCCCCCCCCCCCCTGGATCCGCCACTGCAATCAACGAACCAAACAACCAATCAACCAAAAAACCAACAAACCAGCCAACAGCCAATCAATCAACGAATCATTTAGCCAAAGAAACACAACTGCAAAACAAAATAAACGACTCACAAAACAAAAACAACACAAATAAACAAACAAGAAAACAAAGTAGCTATTTAACAAGCAAGAAAACAAACACACAAATGAACAACCCTTTTGCCATCAGGAACCTCACTTATTGCGTTATACAAGGTGGAGGATGTTTGTTGTATTGCAACTCATCCACTGAAGACATCTACAGAAATGACCTTCCGATAAAAAGCTTTCTAGAAGCCTGGCCTCAATGATGACATCGGGCCATACGGCTTTAGTTTTAGCTGTGAGGCCCAAAAATCACGGACCAGCGTGTGCCGGAAACTGACTTAACCCCTTGACTACTACTGACATTACCGCTCGTCAGAAAAGACGCGTAGTGACGTATTTAGATAGTGACGTAGTTACGTACTTAGGTAGTGACATAGTTACGTATTTAGATAGTGACGTAGTTACGTACTTAGGTATTGACATAGTTACGTAGTTAGAAAGTGACGTAGTTACGCAGTTAGATAGTGACGTAGTTACGCGTCTTTTCCGAAGAACGGTATCGTCAGAAGCAGTTACAGTGTTAATACATTCAGCCCCAGGACCGAAATCTCCCAGTTTTGAAGCTGTCCTCTGATGGACTGTATTACGATTATAGAGACAGTTAGTTATTTGGGTTTAACGCCGAGCAGGCAACTAAGGCCATCTCACGGCAGATTATAGAGACAGATCGAGCATGATACTTCAAGGTTGGTGCCAGAGTAGCTTGGCGCCTTTGGGCGCCAAGCTATTCTGGCACCAACCTTGAACTATCATCAATCCATGTCTTGCTGTGGTGTGTCTGGGCTGAATGAGTTAACAATAGCAGCAGAGACAATAGGATAGAGTTCACTCATGAGAGTCAGTCTGTCATGCACGTGCGGTATGGAGAATTACGGAGACGAGAACAACAGACCGGTGAGCAGGTAGACGAACAAATCAACACAAGAAATGGTTCTCTAATTTATATATATATATACCGACGAGCAAAAGAAACGCGACATTTTTGGAATCGTCAGTCGGAAACACTTTAGAGTTTCCTGTGATTCCAAGAATGTCGCATTTCGTACTGAAGAGCAAAAGAAATGCGACATTTTGGGAATCATCAAAACACATTTATTTTTAAAAAAATTTAAAATATAAAAAGTAAAAAAAAACACCACGCCTTTTTGAATTTTGCAAAATAACGAGCTAACTGAGAAGCAATAACAGGTTTTAAAAAATTGCATAAGAATGCTTGAACCATTGAGAAACACAGGCTTTGTTTGGTTTTGTTTTCTTCAAAACTACCTACTTTCATAGTGGACTCGGCAGGCTATAAACTGCTGCCAGTCTAGACAAACAGTGGCCCACACCTCTTAGCGTGGCGGAAAACCTGACCGATAAAGGGTGAACGGTGAAAAAGAGTAAGGGGGTCTGTTGCTTCGTAAAACCATTACCGCCGTGAGATGGCTGCAGTCGCCTGCTCGGCGTTAAACCCCAATGACCAACTAACTCCTAAAACCATTCTTCCTCTTCAGGACAAAACACAGCAAGTCCAGCATACTGATGTTTGCTTTGCTACGTTTTGCCTTCAAAGAGTGGCATTAGTGTGGAAAGGGTGGGGAATGGAGTGTTTGAGTTGAGATGTGCAGAACCCACCCAGCAGACAAGGTCATTGGCCCTATCACTGTCAATGATCGTACACTGGACGTCTGAGATCTGTCAACGTTCAACGTGAAAGAGCGGCCCCAGGCGGCCAATGAACAATACACAGTGGTTTCTGCAATTGCGGGGGCTCACGATGATCTTTACCTCTTGCAAAAGTGTGATGTCCATTTTTATCTCGGCAGTGAATGGGTTAAACTGACGTTGGCCCGTGTAGATAAGGGGTTAAACTGACGTCGGCCCGTGTAGATAAGGGGTTAAACTGACGTCGGCCCGTGTAGATAAGGGGTTAAACTGACGTCGGCCCGTGCAGATAAGTTACTGGGCTTTGACACGGAGCATGCTGGTCGCCATTATCATCCAGGCTCTGAAAAATTCGAAATCTGTCATTACTTTATCTCCCAAAACAGTTACCCTCACAATTATTTGTCCCCTGAAAAAAAAATATCTTGGGCGGGGGTAGTGGTAGGGGATACAAGATACAAGATAACTTTATTAATACTAATTTAAAAAAAACCTGGAAATAGCACTGTCTGCTCCGTCAAATTATCAAGGAGAACAAAGGGATTTTTTTAAAAGTTGATAAATACACATTATATAATAAAAGACACACCCGCACACGCCAACTGACGTGTCTAGTTGGTTGGTTGGTTGGTTGGTTAAGACCATTTTGCAACACACATCCAATATCAAGAGCTACAGACAGCGCAGACAGTAGGGAGAGTTTAAAAAAGGAAAATACAGGTGAATGGACCAAGGGTAGACAGAAACACATGCCCCAGAATAGAGGGGAAAACCCACCCTGTGGGGCTGACCAGGCTGACCCTGGGAACTAAAAAGTAGTTAACCCCACCCAAGTCCCCTAGGGCAGACCCGGGGGGGGGGGGGGGGCGTGTCTAGCACTATATAGATTCATTGTATAGGTTGACATCCCTGTGGATGAAAGATTTTCTGTACCTTTCGGTACGCATTATAGGCAGTCTCAGTCCACCACTCCTGTCAGTCCGTCTGTTGTCAAACTCCTCTCGCAATGGATGAGCGTTGTCAGTCAGTGTGGTTGTTGTCTTGTACGTCAGTCGGCGGTGGTAGACTGAGTCGAAATGTTCCTCCTCCATGCCCGTCACTCCCTCTGCTTTACTGATGATTTTGTCCACCCTTCCCTTGTCTTGTGCTGTAATGTTCCCTCCCCAGCAGGTTGCCCCAAAAGTCAGCACGCTACTGACAGTGCTACAATAAAACATCCGTAAAATGGTAGGACTTACATTAACTCATTCTACCCCAAGACCGAAATCCCCCAAATTTTGCCGTTGTCCTCAGAAGACTGCATTGCAGTGCAGGACACAGATCGACCATGGTAGTTCAAGGGTGATGCCAGAATAGCTTGGCGCCCAAAGGCGCCAAGCTATTCTGGCATCACCCTTGAACTATCATAGTCGATCCTTATCTCGCTGTGGTGTGTCTGGGGTAGAATAAAATAAACGAGCTTAACTTCCTTACACAGTACATTCGTGGCTGGACTTTTTTAAGAATGGCATTTGAATTTTTCTGCCAGTTCAATTTCTTGTCAATAATGACTCCCAGATACCTGTACGAATCAACTCTTTCCACATCAACTCCTTTGATGCTTACAGGTTCGGGGAGGCCATTATTGCGGCCAAAGTCACAATTTCTGTTGTTTTCCCTGCATGAAGCTGCAAGAAGTTGTCATCACACCAGTCAACAAATTTGTCGATTTCTGCCCTGTATTGAGTGTCGTCCTTGTTAGTGATCTTGCCGACCATAGCTGTGTCATCTGCAAATTTAGCGGCATGTCTCACGGCTGTGTACAGGGGGAAAAGAAATAGAGAGTACCGTTCCCTTACAAGATTCCACTCCATGTGTGGAAGCTGCCACTTAGTGCAAGGGAGGCTACAGCGCTTAAAGTAACGAAAACTCCAGTACATATCTTTACACGTTGACTTCCCTTGAGCAGCCCGAATTTACACCGCGCAATCTAAGTTACCAGCGACCACCTTTTTGTTTTAAACACCTTTATTTAGGTGGCTACAGCCACAGTCAGAGCTACAGCCACAGCCACGTACAGCCACAGCTACAGTCACAGCTACAGCTACACCCACAGCCACAGCTACAGTCACAGCTACAGCTACAGTCACAGCTACGGCTACACACACAGCCACAGCTACAGCCAAAGTTACAGCCACAGCTACTGCCACAGCTGCAGCCACAGCCACAGCTATAGCCACAGTCTCAGCTACAGCCACCGTCACACCCACAGCTACAGCGGCACAGCCACCTAAAGACGGTCTTTAATGACGGGTGCAAAGCCTCTCATAAAAGTGGTCGCTCTGTTGTATCGTGATAGTCTGACACTTTCTGAAGCTGACAAATATTCCTCACCCTATACAAAGACGGTAAATAAATAAAAACTTAGATCCAGATTATAAACAACAACGTCGAAAACGTAGCAATAGCTACAAGCCCTCAGTAGGTCTAAAAAATGTTGTAAAGTTTCGAATCTTTCTCCTAGTTTCTGTGAAAACCTTTATTCTACTAGGGTGGAACTTATCCTTTACATTAAGCCAATCCAGACCAAAAAGGTGACTGCCAAGCGTGTAATATGCAAAGAAGTACCCAACGGAGAAAGAAATACGCTTAGAAAAGACGGGTACAACACAATTTATTAATATTTCGGGTAAATACCCTTTGTCAAAATAGACAAACAAACAAACATAGAGATTAGCCGCTACTTATCTTCAATGGAAGATAAGTAGCGGCTAATCTCTATGTTTGTTTGTTTGTCTATTTTGACAAAGGGTATTTACCCGAAATATTAATAAATTGTGTTGTACCCGTCTTTTCTAAGCGTGTTTCTTTCTCCGTTGGGTACTTCTTTACATTAAGCCGTTTAGCCCCGATACATTACAACGGGAAATGGATCGATCATTGTTACGATTGTGGTTGTGTTATCCTGTGAGAGCGTGCATGTGTTTATCGTAGGAAACGATCTGATATTTATTTGAGCTATCATGGTTACGTTTCACGTGCCTTTTTAGTAAGATTTTCTTTTGTTCATGAGTAGAGCCGATTTTGTTTTGTTAAGTTTAGTCCAGAACGTTGTAGAAGGGTCGCACTGTCTAGTGACCTCGTATGTGTGACGTCTAGTAGTTGGCAACAGTTCGTAACAGTTCGCTACATTTTGTTTTTCAGTGCGCGTGAATTGAGCAGCCTTTATTTTGTTTTGGGAATGTTCTCGTACTTTCTAGAGCTATCATAGAACGTGGTGATAGGGCTACCATACTTTTATGTGTCTTCATTATACATTAGGATTTAGAGCTGAAGTGAACAGCCGAGTTTTTGTAGCCTATTTTAGTGATTCCAGAAGATTCTTATTTATGAGTTTCAGTTGCGTATTTCGTTCCGATTGGTTGCATTGTATTATTTCCGTAGATGATTCTAGAATTTGGTAGTATATATAAGGAGGGCGCTGGGAAAGCCCGTTGGTACATTGTCTTGCATTGTCAATGATAGAGACACGCAGTTTATCGTAGGTACGTGGCCCGTATTGGGTGTACATTGTGTGAGACGCTGCGTATGAGAAGCTTTGAGTTGCAAGTGTGGACATTGCAGAAGAGACTTTGTATCAGATAGATAAGATGGTTTATTGCCATATGTTTCCATGTACAAAACAATAAAAACATTGGAATTTGTCTTGATGTCAGTTACTAAGACTAAACACACACACACACACACACACACACACACACACACACACACACACACAGAGAGAGAGAGAGAGAGAGAGAGAGAGAGATCTGATACAGTTAAAAACTGACTGTACACAATCATTCTCACTCGCCACTCGCGCTCTCTCCAATTAGTCCGGTTGATCAGAGAGAGCGTGAACAGCAAGAGGGAAAAAACTGTTGCGGAATCTGCTGGTCCTGGTACTGATGGACCTGTACCTGCGCCCTGATGGTAAAATTTGAAAAAGCTCATTGCCGGGGTGGGTGGAATCACTGGAGATAAGACGTGCTCTACGTAAGAGACGCTGCTGGTACAGTGAGTCCAGGCTAGGAAGATCTCTGCCTATGATTTTTGAAGCGGTCTTGACCACCCTACTCAGTCTGATTTTCTCTTTGGCCGTGATGGAACCATACCAAACCGTGATCGAAAAGGTGAGCACGCTCTCAATCACAGCTCGGTAGAATTGCATCAACATGTGGGCACCGAGACCGAAACTTTTCAGACGTCGCAGGAAGAACAAGCGCTGCTGTGCTTTTTGGACGATAAGGCGAGTGTTTTCCTCCCACTTCAGGTCACATGACAGGGTAGTGCCAAGAAACTTAAAGTTCTGGACTGTTTCAATGATTTCACTATTGATCACAAGAGGGGGAGGGGGAGGGGACTGTTTCTTTCTAAAGTCCACAATCATTTCTTTTGTTTTGCCAGAGTTCAGTTCAAGGTTGTTGTTATTACACCAACTAATTAGAGTCTCAACCTGACTACGGTAAGCGGATTCGTCTGAGTTTGTAATGCACCCTTCCACTGTGGTGTCATCTGCAAATTTCAGAACTTTAGTACTGGCATGGCATGAAGCACAGTCATAAGTAAACAGGGAGTAGAGCATAGGGGAGAGCACGCACCCCTGAGGCGTGCCCGTGGATAAAGTGAGGGTGGATGACACATTTCCACCAATTTTAACGACCTGTGGTCTCATCAACAGGAAATCGAGGGTCCAGAGGCACAATGTCTCTGGAACTCCGATTTGCTGGATCTTCTGGTACAATTTAGATGGAATAATGGTGTTAAAAGCAGAACTGTAATCAACAAATAAAATTCTGGCATAGGTGTTTGGGATTTCAAGGTGTTGTAAAACATAAAACAAACCAAGTGACACCGCATCCTCCACGGAACGTTTTTCGCGATACGCGAATTGAAAACAATCCAGCAGAGGGTCGGTAAATGTTCTCAGAAACCGGAGGACGAGGCGCTCAAGCGTCTTCATGACAACTGAGGTCAGAGCGACCGGTCTGTAGTCATTTAGGGAGGACACTTTGGATTTTTTCGGAACAGGAATGATGGTGGACCTTTTGAAACACTGAGGAACAGTGCACTGAGAGAGAGACATGTTGAAAATGTCAGTAAAGACGCCCGAGAGCTGGTCCGCACAGTTTCTGAGTAAGCGTGGAGAAATGTATCAGTATTTGTGCATTTGGAATTGCACTGTGTGGATATCGCATCGCTGAATTAAATATTGTTGGAACTGTTACTCCAGTATTGTCTACATCCTTAAGCCACGTGTGACGGATTGCAGCTGAATGAGGTTTATTTAAAAAGAACCTTACGTGCGTGCATCTGGTGTGTTTATCATACTACGACTGCAACTCCACCACGTAACAATCATGATAATTCAAGGGTAGTGTCAGATTAGCTTGGCGCCTAATGGCGCCTAGCTAATCTGGCACTACACTTCAATTATCATGGTCGATCCATTTCGCACAGTGCGTCGGGGCCAAATGTGTCAAACCGACAGCGTCCTTAAAGCTTCTTGAAGTCAAAAGACTCCTGTTTACCATCAGGAAGGGGGGGGGGGGGTGGTAGTGGTGGGGGGATTGTTGTGTAGGTGTAAACATAGACAATGGGTCCGACATACCTGGAGTGTCAATGCTTAAAACCAGTCATCACAAGGGTCATACGTTTCCTCGTAGCTTGGTTAATCATGGACAGTTACCCTGCATGGGGAGAGGGTAGGGGTGGGGGTGGGGGCGGAATGGACGGAAGAGGGAGGTCCAACGTTTTGCTTGGGACCTTCAATCTGAGACAAAATGCCTCCTGACTCCAGACCTTGCCTCCATCTGTCGAAAAATCAAACAACTTTAGGGGGAGGGGGGGGGGGGGGCAAGGAGGTGGGGGGGGGGGGAGGGAGGGGTGAGGGGAGGAGGGGGGGGGAGGGAGTGGTGCAAACTCCCATCAAAAGGGCTTGTTATAGCATTTTTCTTAATTGCCTTGTGAGAGTGGTCCGGAACCCCGGAACCCACACCCCAGATAGACCCATGGAATTAGAATGAATGTTGTATTGCGATCCATTCAGTTTGAATCGACGCCGACTGTCATATTCACGACAATGAGGTTTCGTTTGAACGAACGACTCCATACAACGAACGAGATGGAAATAACAGCCTGCAAACAGCTTGTACCATAAGCACAGACAACACTCCTAACGTCTGGGTGGTCTGCTTACACTACACAGGTGGACGTATTGTACAAGTGGTCTCCTTGACAGGTTTGACTGTAATGACTTTGTTATTACTGTTGTTGCTAGTTGCTTAATTTGTTTGTTTTGTTTGTTTGTTTTGTTTGTTTGTTTTGTTTGTTTGTTTTATTTGTTTCGTCGTTTGTTTGTTTTCTTGTTGTTTGTTATTTTTTGTGTCGCTTTTCAGGTGTTTTGTTGTTTTTGGCTTTTGTTTGTTTCGGTTTGTTTGTTTGTTGTTGTTTCTGTTTGTTTGTTGTTGTTTGTTTGGTTGGGTGGGGGGTGGGGGGGGGAGTATACTACAACACAAACCGATGCAATTCACATAAAGAAATGTGTAATTTATATACACACACACACACACACACACACACACACACACACACACACACACACACACACACCTCCCATTCTTTTTTTTTAATATACAAAATATTGTTAAAAAAATACGCAACAGGAAAATAAAGGAAAGAACACAGCTGTAGATTATATAGTGACTTCCATTATAAACGCGAAATTTTAACCATAGTGCTTTTCTTCGTAAATATGCTTTAATCCGGGTTATTTTGACGTCATTTATTAGAAAATATTATGAAAAGTGTTTTATGTCTGTACAAATAAAAGTTTTAGTCTTAAAAATCGCATATCGATGACTTATGACGTCATCAGTGACACTACCATCACAGGATATTAAAAGTGAAATGGGGAGCATCTGCAGAGGACACAGCTGAAAGCCAACCACTGTCCAGTGTCACTAGGGTCCGTGTGCATGAAAATCCGGCCTGTTTGGTCTTGACCTACTTTTCGTTTGTCAAAGGCTCCTAAATAATCAACATGACCAACAAATATGAAAATCAAAAAGTTCTTTATTTTAGGTTAGCGGCCATATTTACCTATCAAATGAATATTGGTGTGTTATCTCTGTGTCAGTCAATGAAGCATAAAAAAATGTTTTGAAAGTAATTCACATTATATCAAATAAGATTTATTAAGAAAATGATGTGCACCGGAAGTTCTGGTTCTCTAATGAATTTTTCGAGTCAAATTTCGTTTGAGGCAGTTAATAACATCATAAGCAATCCATACAACTTGTGTGTTAAAACATATCAGAAGAAACTTTCTTCACAGAGTGTGTCCAGTTTTGCTTATTTTCACCACTAATGAAACCCTGTGTCCTCCAAGGTATCCATGGGCGATAAGTCATCCAATTTGTGTGTGAAGGTAGCTCAGACATCTGAAGTAAGCAACAACTAAATTTTTTCTTGTTTTGCAGTCAGGGTGGCTCTTTGTTTGCGTGTACACTTACAGACACTTTTCGCGTTTTTAATGGAAGTCAGTATATAATGGAGACAACGCGTGCGTCACTTGTACAGTCAGTGAGACGGCCTTCGTTTCACGAACTAAATGGTGCCAGTGGTCAATACGGACATGACGGCTGTATGCGCACATTTAGCATCGTGCCCTTCATCTCTTTCCCTTCTAGGGCCAACTAGATGGCCCGACCGCTGTGCTAAGGGAGGCGGTGTATGGGCGCGGTTTACTGTCGCGGCTTTAAACCTAATCATACAAAAAGACGTCACGATCTTTCACAACAATTATTTAACCCCTCCACTTTTGCAACAGAAAGAAAAATGCAAAAGGCATAGATCCACATGCGCCCCCGCATTTGCCGGGACTCACGAGGATCTATTCCTCTTGCTGAAACCTTTTCGTATCCCTGTTTCTTAGACGATCTTTGTCATATCTATGAGTTAACACAAAAAAACCGCAATCCGTCTCTGGCAGCAAATGTGTTAATTGTCGATTCACGACGATATTCTGTGACAAATGTCACGTACTTCAAATTGAAATGGTATCTACACGTGTAGTACACCAGCTGGCTACAGAGGAGAAGTGCATTTAGCGACTGATCGTGGGACACAAGACATGGTTACAAAGATAAGCATAGGGAAAAGTAGTCCCAGGTAAATAATAATAATACACCAATACCACAGTGGACCTAGTACATGACCTAGCCGAAGATTTTAGTCCGCCTTCGTGCTTCAGAGTCCTGATCGGGGCTACACCATATTGTGACTTGTGTGGGCAGTGGTTTAGACACAGCTGGTGTGAAGCGGTCTGGAGCGAAAGGCAGCATGAACGTTCTTCACTTGTGTCTAACGCTCATTTTCTTTCATGGTGAGTATACACGGCATGCATGATTTCCGCAGTAGTTGTTGTTGTTAGTGGTGGTGGTGATGGTTATGGTAGTGGTCGTGGTGGTGGTTGTACACTATCGGCAATTTGCCAGCTTTTCTTGGCTGTACGAGAACTTTGGTCTCATCTTTGCTGTAATTCAGCCAGAAAGTGTGCCTTGTAGCCGTTCAGTGTACGTGATAAGGACACACGCACTTACTGAGTACACGATCTATGTCTTTGTCAACTGACAGTTTTGGGCCATTGTACAGACCGTCTACAACTAGTGCCTGTGCTACAAAGGGTCCCCCACTTGGAGAAACAACAGGCCAACTGATGTGCCAACAAACAAACTTTGTGTCAGCGTAACTGAGTCACACAGCTCTAATATGACAAACAACAGATGAACGCACGAAATATCAGCATCGTCTGTTGTAACGGTGTCGCGATGCATAGAATCTTGGGTTATCATAACGAAAGCCATCCATCCATCCACTGATATTTTGTCCGTTGTGAGAAGTAATTTCAAACCACGAAGAGAGTGCTCCCATTGACGTCGGCTTTTGTGGATGACGCGCGCCAATCCTGTTAACTCACTACATCCTGAGGCTGATTGACACTGAGACAATTGTTTATTGTCCTATGAAGGCTACACTACAGATTAGGCAGTAGATGAACCGTTTTGTTCAAGGGTGGTGCCTGAATAGCTTGGCACCTCAGGCGCCGAGCTATTTTGGCACCATCCTTGAACTATCATAGTCAATTTGATTTCAAGCAAATGGCTTATCTGGGTAAAAAGGGTTAAAACAAAGACATAACTGCTTGGTCGTCTGGACGATGAACAGTGATGACCTTGTTTTAAAAGGATGGCAGACAGACGCACAGACTTGTACGAGCCCAGCTACGGTTGATGCCGAACCGAGGGGCTTTTGCAACTGGTGTGTCTTACCTTTTTTAACCCCGTCACTGCCCGGAAAAACAAATAAATAAATCAGCGCATTATATAGGCGATTTATCTCAATTGAAAGTCGACTCAAAGCGCCGCCGCGAACTGAACCCAACAAGCACGCTCACGTGAATCACGCGCATTCACTCACACACTGTACATAAACACAAAACATTCACGTGGTGCTAAGGGCAAGATCAAGCGAGCTACTGACGTTTTGGAAATTAAATCGTTTGTATTTTTATCTGAAAGTTGATTAAGTGGGCTGAAATTGATACCAAAGTCGTGGGGTAGGAAGAACCGGAGTACCCGGAGAAAGAACCCTGACGATCCGCCCGAATTAACGGTGACACTTACTAGAGGCGGTTTACCGCTGCGCCGTTAACTGCCCCTCCCCCCCCTCTCCAACTACCCCCCCCCCCCTCCCCCCAAAAAACAACAACAACAACAACAAAAAAAAAAAAAACAACAAAAAAAACAAACAATCAAACAAACAACAAACAACAACCAACAAACCAACAAACAAACAACACACACACCAAAATAGTGAACACGATCCAACTGTAAGAGACATATATCATCATGATCCTCAGCGACTGCGGGGGCTCATGAAGGTCTATGCCCATTGAAGAGAGCGATTTGTATCCGTGTTTCGTGGACGGTGTTTGCTTTTGGTCGTTGAATGAACCAAGATTTGAGAAAACACGGAGCTACAGTGGCAGGGAAGGGGTGAACACGCTGTCTGTTAGTGTCATGTTGTTACGTGTGAACACGCTGTCTGTTAGTGTCATGTTGTTACGTGTGAACACGCTGTCTGCTAGTGTCATGTTGTTACGTGTGAACACGCTGTCTGCTAGTGTCATGTTGTTACGTGTGAACACGCTGTCTGTTAGTGTCATGTTGTTACGTGTGAACACGCTGTCTGTTAGTGTCATGTTGTTACGTGTGAACACGCTGTCTGTTAGTGTCATGTTGTTACGTGTGAACACGCTGTCTGCTAGTGTCATGTTGTTACGTGTGAACACGCTGTCTGTTAGTGTCATGTTGTTACGTGTGAACACGCTGTCTGTTAGTGTCATGTTGTTACGTGTGAACACGCTGTCTGTTAGTGTCATGTTGTTACGTGTGAACACGCTGTCTGTTAGTGTCATGTTGTTACGTGTGAACACGCTGTCTCTTAGTGTCATGTTGTTACGTGTGGACACGCTGTCTCTTAGTGTCATGTTGTTACGTGTGAACACGCTGTCTCTTAGTGTCATGTTGTTACGTGTGAACACGCTGTCTCTTAGTGTCATGTTGTTACGTGTGAACACGCTGTCTCTTAGTGTCATGTTGTTACGTGTGTGGTTGTGTTATTCTGTTTAGGGCCTGTGTGTGTTAATCATTGGAGAGAGCCGATATTCATTTGAGTTGTTTTGGATAAGAATTACCTACCTTTTAGTACAATACATTTTGTTCTGCAGAAGAACCAACACCTGGTCACCTGGCTGGAACCCACGAGGTTTGGGTGTACGGTCATAGTAATGCTTCCCCTTGCTCTGCGCCTTCTCCAGTTCTTCTTCAGCCAGCCTGAGGGTATCCTTTAGCTTCTCTCTCAGAACGAAGACATACTGGTAGCTGATCTTCACCTCAGGCGCGTCAATGTCCTTGGTCCACAGCTCCTTCAGGATGTGCTTGGGTCCTCGTACAGTCCTGCCGTACAGTAATTTAAAGGGGGAGAACACTGTCGAATCCTGGGAGACTTCACGGTATGCGAAGAGCAATGCATTGATATATCTATGCCACAACCTTGGCTGCTCAGCACACAGTTTCTTCAACTTAGCTTTCAATGTTCCGTTAAACTTTTCAATCAACCCGTTACACATGGGGTGGTACGGGGTCGTAGTGAGGTGTCGGATGCTCAACAGCCGATTGACTTCCTCCATGCAGTCGGATACGAATTGGGTCCCTATATCACGCAGGATCTAAAAGAGGAATCCCCAGACGGCTGAACATGTAGGAGTGTCGATCTTCTTTAGTGGTATGGCCTCAGGATATCTTGTAGCGTAATCCACAGGTGTCAGAATGTAGCGATGACCATCTTCACTTGGAGGAGATATTGACCCCACCAGATCCACGGCATATCGATGATTGGTATCTTCTCGAGAGGAACCTTGGGTACGTTTTGGAAATTGTCTTCCGACATATGTCGCACGATCTGCAGAATCGGGTGACGTCGCCCCCCATATCAGGCCAGTAGAAGACGGCTCGGATCCTGTCGAGGGTCTTACTGATTATCAGGTGTCCTCCCAAGAAGGAATCATGGGCCAATTTTATCACCTGCATCCTCAGGGGTTCAGGAACCATTACTTGACGGACAGGCTTGTCTCCATGGCTGTTGAATACCCGGTATAGGATGTCCTTTCTGGTCTCGAAGGTTATTTCCTTCCCACTTCGTGTCACGGCTCGGTCTGACCTCGGAACTTGTTAAGCGTAGGGTCGGCTCTCTGTAGCTCCGCCAGCCTGTCCCTATTCACCACGGCTGCTTCTGTGTTGTCAGCGACTTTTAGAGGGATGGTCTGGTGACTCTTCTTAGGTAGGTCCGTCTCTATACAAACAGTGGGTAACACAGTGCCGGAGAGCGATATTTAGCTATTTTGCAACAAGAGCTGTTCTCAACATATTGCACGCATAACAAAAATAAAAAGATGGGTGAATAGAGCATCATCCGGACTACAGTTCTGTGGTGTTTGTTTTGTTCTGGAAAGAAAGATGTATTTGTAGCACCCCCGAATGTGGAGCAAGGGTAAGCGTAAAACCACAACAACAACAAAAAAACAACATGGTCAGCTGCCCGTGAGCGCCCCGCACAGAGCCGCGCTACAGTGGTGTTAAAAAAACAGCTTGCGCAAATCGAAGATAGAACGCACAGTGCTATATTTGGTATCATTTTAAATAACCTGTTGTAAAAATGGTCTCTGCAAGTATTTCGTGGATCACTCGTAGGGATGTCTTAACTATATGTATTAAGTGTCTCTTTTTATGCTGGGTCCAATTTATTTCCATTTAAGCCTGTTATCCTTTTCATTTATCATTTGAACTACTTATATCTGTGTGCGTGTGTGTGGAGGGGAAGGGCGGAGGGGGTGGGGGTGGGGTGGGGGCAGCGGGGGGAGCGGGGGATGGGGGGGGGGAGGGGGAGGGCGGGGGGGCGGAAGTGGGGATGTCTGAGAGTCTATGAGTATGTCTGTCTATGTTAACAGTGTTGTCAATTGTCTGCAAGTATTATGTTTTACTTATATGTATGTACATTTGTACATAGTCTTGTAGTTGTTAGCAACGGCAGGTTCGTAAAATGGCTGTGTCGATGACGATGTCAATGCCTTAACCGTTGTAAAATAAAGTTTCATTGATTCATTGATTAATTGTTGGAAAGAGCTTTTCCTGCCTTTTATCACGGTGCCTGGCGCATGCTTGAATTCAAGAAATCAAGAGATGGTCACAGATTTCAGGAAAAACAAACATCATCCCGATCCTGTTGTCGGTTGGTTGGTTGGTTAGTTGGGGTTTAACGTCCACAGCACCGAGGTGATCATGGACGGCCCTGACAGGCGGGTTATGGGGGAAAGGGAAATCTATTGCCTATGGAGTACGACCTGAACACTGATCAACTCAGGTGCACTCCAACTGTGCCACTTTGATTTACCAGGACCTTTCAACGGACATGCTATTGAACAAATCCGTTTTTTCCCCCTGGATTGTGAGTCCAGCTACCGGGGCCGGGACGGGATTCGAACCCACGACCCGGCGACTCCTTTCGCTCTCCTGCTCCGACGTTTAACCGCCTGAGCTATTTCGGACTCTTCCTGTTGTCATCAAGGGAACAGAAGTTGAGCGTGTAGAGTCCTACAAGTATTTAGGTGTTCTTTTACAATACAATACAATACAATACAATACAATACAATACAATACAATACAATACAATATAATACAATACAATACAGTACAATACAATACAATAATACTTTATTAATCCCTCATGGGGAAATTCACGGTCTGCCCATACAACACATGGCATCATCATTCACTCATTAAAATAATTAAATAACCCATAACTCTCAATTAAAGAGATGAACTGTAACAGCCGTATTGTTACCTGTGTAACACTCTTGGCATCAGAAACACTTATGGTTGATTCCCCCTGTGCTTCTGGTGTCAGCAATGTTGCAGTGAACTACTGAAAAGGCTAGAACTAAAGAACTAAAGAATGTTGATAGACACTATATCTACCGATATTACTGTTGAAGAGGGTAACAGCCTGAGGGACAAAAGAGTTGGCATAACGTGATGTACTACTTTTGGGTACTCGAAGTCTGCCAATTCGTTCGATACGCCAGCTGTCAAATTCATATTTACGTGGATGTGTCTGGTCATCAAGAATGTCAGCCAGTTTGTTCGTAATCCGTCTGTTGTACAGTGTGTCCAAATTATCCTGTGCCCTATTTTGACAACGCGCTCAACTGGGAAAAAAAAACCCCAAAAAACCACACACTACACACAGAGGTTATTGTGAAAAAAGCGCATACTGTTTTACTGTTTGAGAAAACTCAGATCATTTAATGTAAGCACTCAGCATTTTACAGATGTTTTGCTGCTTCAGTATTGTTAGCTTTCTAACTTTTGGACTGACGTGCTAGGGTAGAAATTTATGCAAAAGAGATCAAGATCGTCTTAACAAAATAATCAGGAAAGCGGGCGGGGTGATTGGTAGAGCACAAGATACTTTGGACACACTGTACAACAGACGGATTACAAACAAAGTGGCTGACATTCTTGATGACAAAACACATCCACTTAGATATGAATTTGACAGCAGACGTATCGAACGAAGTGGCAGACTTCGAGTACCCAAAAGTAGAACATCACGTTATGCCAACTCTTTTGTCTCTCAGGCTGTTACCCTTTTCAACAGTAATATCAGTAGATAGTGTCTGTCAACATTCTTAAGTGCTTTAGTACTAGCCCATTCAGTAGTTTACTGCAACATTGTTCACACCAGAAGCACAGGGGGCATACACCATAAGTGTTTCTGATGTCAAGAGTGTTACAAAGGTAGCAGTACGTTTGTTACAGTTCATCTCGATAACTAAGAGTTATGGGCCATTTAATTAATTCAATGAGTGAATGATGATGCCATGCGTTGCACGGACAGACAGCGAATTTCCCCATGAGGGATAAAGTATTATAGTATTGTATTGTATTGTATTGCATATTTTTGCATTACATTGCATTGCAATGCATTGCATTGCATTGCATTGTATTGTATTGTATTGTATTGTATTGTATTGTATTGTATTGTATTGTATTGCATTGTATTGTATTGTATTGTAAGCTTTGAAACTGACACCCCAACGCACGAACACGCTCAATGGCGCCCGCGATAGAAACATCTTTCGTCAACGATGACACACATTTTGATTGTGACTTGCAGAAAACTTTTCGCAAGTACACAAATGTTTATGATTAATGATAGGCAAAGACATTTTCAGCATGATAACCTAAAACCTATTGATAGAATAGATTATTTGGACCCGCAGTTTAATTGTTACTGTGTGTAGTCGATTTCCAGCATGAAATTCACGCCCTCCTCGTGGGGTATAATTTACGTTTGACCTAAATTACAGCTTTGACAAGTCTAGTCCTACTGAAATGCACTCCATATTTACTGCAATACTTTAGAGTTAAACTTGAATTTTTCTTTGACAAATTTGTTTCACGGTTTCTTTAAAATAACCGTTTTAGTCGACAACAAGAGCGACAACTCTTTGCCAGTTAGCAGACGAATTTTTCAGTATGCCAACTCTTTTGGTTTTGACTGCTTGAACTATGAAAAAAATAATGTTTTTTTTTTGTTGTATGCTTTTTAAGTCCCTTCTATTTATAGAAGGGACTTTTTAGGACGGGTCGCGGTGGGGCGAATTTAAAAGCATGTCCATGATGTCAAAGGCGGGCAGGCTAAACCTCTAACAATTGACGTAACAAGATAAAAACTAAGGCATGTCTAGTTACGCTAACCTCGCTGCTGAACGTACATTTGGCGCGAAGCGTATGCGTATGTATGCGTGTGCGTATGTATGTAAACAAGAGAATCTCCGATATTTCTGTACACACAAGCTTGAAACTTAACGAAATACTTTCTTAAGTGGGTGGCTAAGAGAGCCTCCGAGCATATTGTAATTGAATGTCTCATTGAAGACATAAACAACCGTTTAAAGGAAGTCGGTTGACCCTCTCTCTCTCACACACGCACAAACATGCGCGCATCTCCAGGAGGAATAGATCCCATGCGCCCTCCAGGCGCATGAAGATCTATGCCTCTTGGAGATGTTTGGAGCGCGCGCGCATGCACGCACTAACACGCACACACACATAGACGCGCTTTCAGATGAGCATGCAGGTGACCCGTGCACTTAGTACATCATGTAGCTAGGTAAAGTGAACCTGATTTCACACAAATTATAGCAAGACTGAAATTGTACCGTGAAGTTCTAGTTTTGTCACTGTATCGATATTCGAAACTAAAATCGATAGTAATGTTATTGTCGAATGACTTTGTTTAATAAAGTACTTCCGGCCCTTCCGGTCATGAAACGCAACAAGGATGGTTGTGTGTGTGTCACTGTCAGACAACTTATGTCTACTATCCATTCGATGCTAGCCCTATGCAAGCCATCTAAACATGGTGTCAGAAGTAAAAGCTTCAGTATTCTTCTAGCTAACGTTTGTGCTTTATATTGACTGTATAATGGCGAAGTGGCCTGAACAATTTGACTTTGCGCGACCAGACATGTGGCCAGAATGGCGTGACAGGTTTCTTCGTTTTCGAACGGCGACAAAGCTGCACAAAGATGACCAAGATGTGCAAATATCCGCATTAATTTATGCGATGGGGAAAGACGCAGACCGCATATACAACTCTCTTCAGTTCGAGGAACCTCACGAAGGACAGCCACATCCAAGAAATGTGTTTACTTCTGTGCTGGATAAATTCAACGAACATTTTATTCCGCGGCGCAATGTGATTCATGAAAGGGCTAAATTCTATGCTCGTCAACAGCAGGCTGGAGAGACAGTAGAACAATATGTGCGTACCTTACACGACATGGCTAGTACGTGTGATTTTGGCACAAAAGAAGAGGAAAGCATCAGGGACAGACTAGTAATAGGACTACTAGACACTGAAGTAAGTCAAAAGTTGCAGTTAGAAACAACGCTCAGTCTCAAGCAAGCAGTGGATGCAGCACGTCATTATGAACTGGTTAAAACACAGATCAAAGATCAGAGAACACACAGTGTTGACGCTCTTCATCACACTAGAGGATATACTTCGAAACGCGGGCGAGGTGGACGAGGAAAGATGAACTCTGGATTCAATGGTGCACGTGAAGGTGCAGCCCAGAACACGCAGCATAAGAATTGCGATGCATGTGGGAAAAGTCATCCACCAGGAAGATGCCCTGCAAAAGGAAAACAGTGTAGGAAATGTGCTAAAAGAGGACATTATGCAGTAGTCTGTAGATCACGTCCCACTGTGAACGAAGTAGTGCATGAAAATGATTCCAGTGAAACCTTCAGTCTTGGTTGTATCAAGGTACCAGTTCTGAGCCTCCCTGGAAAGTATGTTTAAACTTTTGTGGCACTCAAACGCTTTTTAAGCTGGATACCGGAGCAGATATCTCAGTAATCACAAGAAAGCAATACAACAAACTGAAAGTAAGACCACAATTAAGGAAAACAAACGTGACCTTAAAAGGACCAGGAGGAGTGATCAAGAACGAAGGGGAATTTATGGCACAAGTGAATCGAAATGATGAACTATACAACTTTCGTTGTTTTGTTATCAATTCAGACACAGACAATCTACTAGGTAGAGACGCAGTGGCACAACTGACTCTTTTACAGCGCCTAGATGAAGTACAAATTCCAAGTACAAAGGATCCTCTCTTCGGTGAAATAGATGAAAAGCATGTGAAATGTGATCCAGTGCACATAACTTTGGCTGAAGGCCATACTCCTTACTCAGTGCATGCAGCACGGCGTGTGCCCATTCCGCTTCTACAGAAAGTGAAAGATGAACTTAAGAGACTTGAAGAAGCAAACATCATCGAAGAAATTCATGAACCAACAGACTGGACAGCACCTATCGTCCCAATACAGAAAAAGTGTGGCGGCATCAGGTTGTGTACAGACTATAAGCAATTGAACAAGGCTGTTAAAAGGGAGAGATACATGCTACCCACAATTGAGGACATTCTACACAAGATGAATGGAGCTAAGGTGTTTAGCAAGTTAGATGCCTCATCTGGATTTTTTCAATTGCCATTGGACAAGGAGTCTAGTAAACTGACAGCTTTTATTACGCCTTTTGGACGTTACGTTTACCGTAGACTGCCTCAGGGTATTACTTCAGCCCCAGAAATCTTTCAGAGAACTGTGGAGGGCTTCCTCTCAGACCATCCAAACACAGCATGCTTCTACGACGACATAATCGTCTTCAGTGAAAATGAGAAGGCACACAAGGAACACTTAGAATCAGCAATGCAGAAACTACGTGATGTTGGACTAAAACTGAACCGAGGAAAGTGTGAATTCTACAAAAAGCAGATAACATTCCTCGGGTTTGTCATCAGCGGAGACGGTGTGCATATCGACCAAGACAAGGCTGCCGCTATCATCAATATGGCAGAGCCAACAGATGTAGCAGAATTGCGACGCTTCATGGGGATGGTGAATTTCCTTGGTCGTCACCTTCCAAACCTGTCGACGATCATGCAGCCATTGTCTATCTTGCTGGAGAAAAAGACAGCGTGGTCGTGGGGACCACCTCAGAAACAGGCAGTTGGAAAAATAAAGGAACTCTTGACCAGTGCACCAACACTGGTATTCTTCGATCTAGCTAAGCCTACAGTGGTCAGTGCAGACGCCAGCTCATATGGGCTAGGTGGTGTACTCCTTCAGGAGCAAGAGGATGGTACTTTAAGACCAGTGGCATATTGCAGCCGAACCTTGACACCAGCAGAAAAGAAATATGCGCAGATTGAGAAAGAGACACTCGCAGCTGTTTGGAGTTGTGAACGTTGTGAGCGCTATCTCGTCGGCTTACCAACATTCACTCTACAAACTGATCATAAACCTCTTGTCCCTCTGTTGAATACCAAAGATTTGCAAGATTCTCCTCTGAGATGTCAACGTCTACTCATGCGACTTCTTCGCTTCAACATCCAAGCAGTCTACATGCCAGGCACGCAGATGGCAGTTGCAGACGCATTGTCCAGAAGTCCTAGTAATGAAGAAAGACACAGTCAAACAGAAGAAGAAGTTACACTTCATGTGAACACAGTGAAAGCATCATGGTCTACGTCAGACAAATATCTGGAAAAGGTGAGACAGGAAACAGAAAAGGACATTTCTCTCTCCATAGCTCTAGATTACACAAGAAAAGAATGGCCAGAATATAAAGAAGATGTGAAGCTCGGAGCAAGAAATTTGTATGCTGTTAGAGCAGAACTCAGTGAGTACAATGGACTTCTTATTAAAGGATACAGGATAGTGATTCCGCAGTCGCTACAGAAAGAAGTGATGGATAAAATTCATGAAGGACATTTGGGAATTAACAAGTGCCGAGAGCGAGCAAAACAAACTGTGTGGTGGCCGCACATCAGCAAAGAAATCAAAGAAAGAATCAGTCGCTGCCAGTTTTGTACTGAAAAACAACCCTCGCAAAGGAAAGAGCCAATGATACCATCAGATCTGCCAGATGGTCCGTTTCGACGCATGGCAGTGGACATTTGTGAATTCCAGAACTCCTACTTCCTGATATGCTTTGATTATTACAGCAGATACATTGAAATTGCACACTTACCAAACATAACCAGCAAACAAGTCATAGCAAAGCTGAAGAACATTTTTGCACGTGATGGAGTGCCAGAGACTTTGATATCAGACAATGGAACTCAGTTCACGTCTAATGAATTTGCTGAATTTTCGAGAGTGTGGAACTTTCAACATGTGACGACAAGCCCGCATTACCCGCAGGCTAACGGTGCAGCAGAGAGAGCTGTAAGAACAGCAAAGACAATTTTGCAACAGGACGACGTATTTGCTGCTTTGCTGGCGTATCGCTCTACGCCAATTCCGGAGTTGGGTGCCAGCCCAGCAGAGTTGGCCTATGGAAGAAAAATCAGAACGACCCTCCCAACTCTATCTAGGACACTGCAGCCATGCTCTCATCCTGCACGAGACTCTCTTCCTGAAAGAGACGATGTTTTTAAACATAGGCAGAAGAATAACTTTGACCGTCATCACGGAGTCCAACCACTTCCAACGTTTCATCCAGGCGATCCAGTTTTTGTGAAATTGGATGGAGAGAAGGGATGGAAGCTGCCAGCAGAAGTGGTGGAACAAAGTGGCGAGCGTTCGTACTTGCTCAGAACACAGCAAGGTGGTGAAATTCGCCGCAACCGACGCCACCTTAAACCATGCCCAGAGACTGCCCAGCAGCTGTCACCCAAGGTGCAGATGCAGTCAACACCTCGTCGACCTGAGAGAGTGATCGACCAGCCTCCATCGCCAGCTGTGAGCTCAGCTACACCAGTTTCCCCTGGCCGACCTCCAGACGAAGGGCGACCTCCAGACGAAGGGCAACCTCCAGACGAAGGGCAACCCCCAGACGAAGGGCGACGGACGCGCTTTGGCCGATGTATTACCAGACCATCTCGATATCGCGACTAACTTTCGATCTCGATATTGCGACTAACTTTCGATCTCGATATCGCGACTAACTTTCGATCTCGATTTTGCTACTATCCCTCGATTATGTAATTGTACTCTAGTTTTGGAAAAAAGGGAGATGTATCGATATTCGAAACTAAAATCGATAGTAATATTATTGTCGAATGACTTTGTTTAATAAAGTACTTCCGGCCCTTCCGGTCATGAAACGCAACAAGGATGGTTGTGTGTGTGTCACTGTCAGACAACTTATGTCTACTATCCATTCGATGCTAGCCCTATGCAAGCCATCTAAACAGTCACCATTTTCTCAAGCCTATGCGAAAGTTAAACTCATATCACGTAAAATATAAAATTACGTAAAAACTAAAACTTACGTCATGACAAATGACGTTTGACAAATCAATGACGCGTATGTCCTGCGCCCATTATAGAACTAACTGACGCATTGGCAGATCTGCGAGACTTTTTCAATAGGAGATAATTCAACATCAGAATCAGGTCAAAGAAAAAAAGGTAGAGACTATTGACAGCGAGGACAACTCTCATATAGAAGGGACATTGTGGGTTTTGGTTCATCCCATCTTGTTTTTTTTTTTTCTGGTCGTCGTAACGTACTTGTAAATGAAGCAAACGATACCAACACACATTATTATTATTATTATTATTATTATTATTATTATTATTATTATTATTATTATTATTATTATTATTATTATTATTATTATTATTATTATTATTATTACATGTATTATAATAATAATAATAATAATTATTATTATATTTTCTTTTTTGACGTTTTACTCTTTTTGTCAGTTTCTTACTATAAATAAAAGAAAATCACACTGAACAACAAATAGTTTCTGTTGCTTTTAAATTTTTTGAGACAAACACTTTAAGATGCTGTCAGACAGAATTCAGCAGAGGAAACAAGGAGGATCAACCAAAGCCTCCCCCATCATTATCAACAAATTTTCTTACAGCTGAATATATGACACAACGACGGCAAACAACACCATATATTCAACTTAGACTTTATTTAATGAGACTTGCTACTCTGAAGGTTTGCCTGTCTATCCAGTACTTTCTATGACACAGACGCGTATCCGTCAAATGAGAAAATATAGACTTGACGAAAGACATGAATATCTCGACCAAGAAATGAGTGATACCGTCCCAGACCACTTATCCTTTCCAGTCCACTCTTCCCTATCTTCTCAGCCGACCAGTATCTCAGTCCAACAACGACTGCATCTTTTTCTTCTGTTGCAATCATAGCAGATTCATGTCTGTACGACTGAAGCTAGCATCCATAAGGTGTAAAGAAGGTGTGCCCTTTAGTGAGCACTGACATGAAACGATGGGTGCAAAATGTTTGCCCTTTCTTGCTTTTAGAAAATAGTTACGCGGTTGAAAAAAGACCCACACCAAATCTAGAATCTTTATCCTGCTTACCCCTCCCCTCCCCCACATCTCCCGCGTCCCCAAACCCACAGCACCTCTGAGGGACATGAGCCTCTGTCTCTACTACCCCTCCCCTCCCCCCCCTCCCCACAACTCGTAACGAATAGCATCTCTCTGAAGCACGTGAGCCCCTGTCTCCAGCCCACCCCACTCACTCCGTTACTCCGTTAACAGTATTTCAGAAAAGCAATGTTTCGTTAAAATGAGTATTTGTTTAATATATTTTCTAATCCCGTGTGAACTTGACCTTAAGAGAAGTCAATGAATTTGGTAAGTGTAAAAAGGCATTAGCACACCCTTATATCTTTAGCCCAAGTTTGAAGAGTGTGGATTGAATAATCTCCGAGAAAATGCCAACGTTGAAGCGTACGACGGACGAAGGACAGACGGACGACCACTGGCCCATTACATAGATTCACGTTCCGCACGTGAACCTAACACTTAAAAGTATCAACTCCGTTTTTACTTGTGACCATTTCTCACACTGAAGGATACCAAATACTAAAACTTGACGAAAATCGGAAAAGTGGTTCCAGAGACATCGCACAGACAAAAATTGAAACACTGAAAATAAATATGGCTGTCGAGGCCTTTACACTCGGTATGTCTGATAATTTTCCTTTGCGCAGCTAACAACAATTTTAATCAAATGAGCCGTCGTTTTTGTGATATTACCTAAAGTGTGCAAACCCTTTATATCTCTACAGTGACCTTGATCTTGACCTTCAGGACGTCGGCTTTGGTACAAGACACATCTTCTATTACTGGCCAGATATGAAAATTTAAACAATTCTGTTGCTTGCTTCTGGATAAATCACCTGCAAAAAAAAAAAAAAAAAAAAAAAAAAAAAAAAAAAAAAAAAAAAAAAAAACAAACAAACAACAACAGACATACACAGGGCTACAGTGACACATAGGATGTCTCCAGTATACAGGGGAGGGGAAAGAAGAAGTATCATAACACGAAACACGAGGCAGATAACCACTTTGCTTGCTTCCATAACCAACAGACGTCCTGCAGCTGGTAAATTGGAAATATGATGGAAATGCATTCAGAATTCCAGCTTTAGAATGCAAGATATTGTCATACTTTTTTGTTCGTATCTGAAATGTGCTTGATTTAATGTGAAAATATCACACATAAGTTGATTTGTCGTGTTTTTGTGTACATTTTAGTATCTGATTCACATGCTACGATGACAATTACTTAATATATAACATTTTTAGTTATGGGTGTATAAGCCATGTAAACCCTCATTTTTACACACGCCCAGATTGCATTTTTAGTCATTTTATGCGTGATGTAATTGCAAACGTATCAATATGTGGGGCTATGGTAAAAAAGCAAGACCGGTCCCACCCAGGTATGCTTCCTGTCACTCTGGTCCCGACGCCTCAAAATATCTGAGCAGAAGAATGTGAAGCACTCGGGGGTGTTTTGATCGGTATTCGTAGTTAGTAACTACAGGCTCCGATTTACTCATCAGGGAACCGGCCTACAATTCTCAGTTAATTTCTTGGTGTCTTCCTCTCAGTGTGTCGCATTTAATTCCTTACATTGGGACATGTTGTCCGCGTAGTCCATGCATGTAACTGTAGTCCTGACGCGGCATTGATGTCAAGTATGATCGCTTTCAAATCCTTGCAGGGTCCAGTCTCATGTCGGGATACGATTGTATCGCCGCGTCTTCTGTTCCCTCGGCGCTCGTGCCTGACAGGTCCAAGGTCATTTCCTGCTCAGCGGGGCTTAGCCGCGATAAGACCCAAGGAAGCGTTGGTAGTCTGCGTGTATGGACGTGGGAGTCAATTTCTTTGTTTATTACTCCGTCCGTTTTGACGGATCAATCCCAGACTCGGCGTCGTTGTTGTTGTTGTTGTTGATTCTCAGTGTATTCGTGTTTGTAGACGATGCCGGTTGTTTGTGTGGCTGTGTTGCCTTACATACGAAGAATTGGTGTTTGTAGTATTGCCCTCTGTGTAGATGGTACGCAGTGTTGCCGTGGTACATAGCACAGTTGATGCTTTAAATTCCGCTTAATGTTGTAGCTGTTGCTGCTGTTTTGGCGTGGCTGTCGTATCGTTGATCGCTGTTGTTGCCGTTGGTTCAAGTTGTTGGGCCGCCTAAATTTTACACCGTTTTGGTGGTAGGTGCCGGGTTTTGTCGTTGTAGAAGGGCCTTCATTTCTTCGAGTGATTCACAGAATAGTTGGCCTCGCTTGTTGTGAGCGTTTCAGTCCTCCTTTCACCTTTGTGCGCTTTAAAACGAGTTCTTTGTGACCAGTGTTGCCTGGTGTTGTAGATTAAAGTTGGTGCTGCGTTGTTTTGTGGTCGATGCGAAATAGGCAGTGTCCGTTTCCTCTATTCTTAGTCACTGTGTTGTACATACGATGGCTTGCCTTTCTCGTTGGCGGGAGGAAAGTCTATTAGCAAACAGTATGACGTCATCGCGTGTAGCGATTCATTCATGACAGATGTCACTTCAGTTGAGGGTTTTGCCGTGGGGGGCTGCTGGGCCGATTGTTGGCCTCGGTTGAGTAGCTGGCTCACACACAAACCACACAATTCTACCTTCACGTTATGATTTTATAGATGTCTAAACATAGCACTTTCTTGAAAACGCAGAACCACGTCATTTTAGGTCATATTCAAATGCACATATCTCGGACACCAATCGACACGAAGTTATGATTTTTTTTTGCATGTGCGCTTCTTTGAACGTGTACTTCTGAGCTGCGATTTGTTTGGTGTCAGCTTCGAGAAAAAACAATTGAGTGGACCTACCTACTCTTCTTTGCTTGACTTCTCATGGTTACGGCACAGGTTTCAGGTCTCCACTTCGATCTAGATCCTCTTCGTTTCTGGCACCGTCAACGTTTCCAATGATAAGGTCGTAGCCGTAACACCTTCACCTCTCCTGTCAGGTACGGGGTGTTGACACTGACCTTGGCAAGGGGAATAGATCTCACAGTTCCGTCTGCCAGGATGAGTGTTGTCCACTCCTGTAGTTTCTGGTCTTCAGCTACTAGGTCTTTTCTCACGATGACACCGCTACATCCTGTGTCTCTCAACACCCTCACCAATGTATTGCAAACGATTCATGAGACCACCGTCATGTGGTGCACTTCACTATCAGGCAGCGCGATGTTGGAAACTGGTAAGAATGTTGCCCCATCGCCAACTGGAACACGTCCACTTTTTTTGAAAGACTCGATCTGCTCCGGTGTCGCCCGCCTTTCTCCAGACTCAAAGTCACCAGATGACGTCACATCATTGGCCAGTACAACGGCGGCTCCGCGTTGAGATGTGGTACAACTTTTGCCTGCTGTCCCGCAGTCTTGGTTGGTCCTTCTGTTGTTATCGCCTCGGGGAACACCCTTTGAAGGACAAAGTATCACATTGTGTCCCATTCCACAGGAAAAAGCATGTCATGCTCTCCACCTACATCTGTTTAGGCGTATCTCTGACGTCATATTTTTCTTGTGCTGGAGTAGACACACACTGGGGCTTTCTGGGCCCGAACGTCATGTTGTGGGCGCCCAGGTATCTTTGAGCAATGTCTTCTAGGACCTTCATGGACTGGTCCTTTTGCTCCCTGAGGTGGGCGGCCAGGTCCATAGAACATGCGATGAGAACTTGTTCTTTGATGAAGTGGTCACACAGGTCCCGGTACTCCTTCTTTAAACCAGCCAGCTCTATCCCTTTCTGCAGTTAGGTCTTGATTCTCTCAATGAATAGGTCGGGTGTTTCTCTGTCCTCAGGCTTGCAATTCCGGAATCATCGTCCGTAACCCTCTTTAGTGAAGTCCTACTGTTTTAGCAGGGAGGCTCTCAACTGCGCATAATCCTTGGCTTCTTCTCTTGGCAGGCGTGTGTTTAATTCAAGCGCTTTGCTGGTTACAAATGCACTCAGTTTGATTGCCCAAGTCTCTTGTTTTTAGTTGTTGTTGCTTGTGAAGCGTTCGAACCGCTCCAGGTAACCTTCCATTTTATCTGAATTTTCTGCAAAAGGTGGTACTTTTGGCGCACAAGCTGTTTGCTCTCTGCTAGCTAAGGCTGTTACTTCAGTTGTCCTCTGGCTCTGTGTCTCTTACTCCTTCTTGAGCTGAAATTCGTGTTCTCGCTGTTTTTCTGGCTATACAGCTTGAATTTGGAGCTTTTTGATCTCATGCTCTTTCACTCTTTCTTCTCTCTCCAGTCTCTTTTCTTCTCTCTCCAGTCTCTTTTCTTCTCACTCCAGTCTCTCCTTTTCTTCTCTCTCCAGTCTCTTTTCTTCTCTCTCCAGGCTCTCCTTTTCTTCTCTTTCCAGTCTCTCCTTTTCTTCTCTCTCCAATCTCTTTTCTTCTCTCTCCAGTCTCTCCTTTTCTTCTCTCTCCAATCTCTTTTCTTCTCTCTCCAGTCTCTCCTTTTCTCCTCTCTCCAATCTCTTTTCTTCTCTCTCCAGTCTCTCCTTTTTTCTCTCTAATCTCTTTTCTTCTCTCTCCAATCTCTTTTTTTCTCTCTCCAGTCTCTCCTTTTTTCTCTCTCTCCAATCTCTTTTCTTCTCTCTCCAATCTCTGTTCTTTTCTCTCCAGTCTCTCCTTTTCTTGTCTCTCCAATCTCTTTTATCTCTTTTCTTCTCTCTACAATCTCTTTTCTTCTCTCTCCAGTCTCTCCTTTTCTTCTTGCTCCAATCTCTTTTCTTTTCTCTCCAATCTCTTTTCTTCTCTCTCCAGTCTCTCCTTTTCTTCTCTCTCCAATCTCTTTTCTTCTCTCTCCAGTCTCTTCTCTTCTTCTCTCTCCAGTCTCTCCTTTTCTTCTTTCTCCAACCTCTTTTCTTCTCTCTCCAATCTCTTTTTTTTTCTCTCTCTCCAATCTCTTTTCTTTTCTCTCCAGTCTCTCCTTTTCTTCTCTCTCCAATCTCTTTTCTCCTCTCTCCAGTCTCTCCTTTTCTTGTCTCTCCAATCTCTTTTCTTGTCTCTCCAATCTCTTTTCTTCTCTCTCCAGTCTCTCCTTTTCTTCTCTCTCCAATATCTTTTCTTCTCTCTCCAATCTCTTTTCTTCTCTCTCCAGTCTCTCATTTTCTTCTCTATCCAGTCTCTTTTCTTCTCTCTCCAGTCTCTTTTCTTCTCTCTCCAGTCTCTCCTTTTCTTCTCTCTCCAGTCTCTTTTCTTCTCTCTCCTGTCTCTCCCTTATAAACTCCAGGAGTTGAATACTCTCCAGTCCTCATTCATTTCTAATTCTCAGGAATGTCTCCATTTCCGATGTCGCCATCTGTGCGTTTCACTGCTGGCTGTTGTCTCCGGTTACGCTATCCACTGAGGCAACTGAAGAAGTCACGTCAGAGGTGCCAAAATGTTACGTGGTAGTCGTAGTCTACAATCACACCAGACGCACGCACGTAGGGTCCTTGTAAAGAAATATTCCGTAAGGCAGTCCTGGCTACCGTGCACCTCCTCCCCCCGCCCCCCCCCCCCCCCACCAGTACGCAATAAGATGGGATTCAAAGTATACCTTAGTATGTCCTGAGATGGTTAAGCCATGTTTCCATAAAATCCTTAACAACACACCAGAGATATAGCCGATGGCCCAAGGGTATACCCATTCACGCTCTTCACGGATGCTAAATGAGGTTGAGAAACATTTTCCTCTGTATAAATCAGAATTCATTCCAGAAGCCCAAATCAGGCAATAGTATGTTAAGGCGAACCTTCTGCATCCTCTGCAAAAAACAAACAAACAACAACCCCAGAATGAAAACATATTGAATCTCTGGCTCACAGTCTAGGTATTTGTGCACCCAGTAAACGGCCATTTCGGCAAAATCGCAAAAAAAGACAATAATAATGTGTCAGATTCCTTCAGACATTTTCTATAGCCCTGGTAGTTCATTTGCAGGCTTACATCATTAACACAGGATGTCACAATTATTATAAATTTGACTAGGTGATGCTGTGATTACTGTGAGTTCCACAGTGGTTGATTTTCAAGTTGTAAAAATACACAAATTTATTAGAAAAAAATTACTAAAGTTATTCCATTTTCTTTTCTTTTTACTTATTAAGTTTCAATAATGTGAGCATAAAGTGCAAGTAAATAAGGAAAGTCGGCATCCTTTACGGTACGTTCGTGGTGAATGATAGGTTTTTCCCATTTAAAATTGCCGAATTGGGAAACGTACGTTGTGTCTGATGCCCTCAGTAATTGTGTATACAACTGATATGTCTTTCTTTTAGGTTTTGTTGGTTAGGATAGAGTACCACAGTTACTCCCAACCTGATTTTATGATGTTGTGATTCATTTAGGGGCCACAGTGATGAATCTGCTGCCTACTCCCCCATTTTACCAGTATGCAAAGGAACGCAAAACGATCATGAGAATTGTTTACGTCAAAATCCTCTGTTCAGATATTTTTTTGGCCATTTTTCAAAGTATGCATATTAAGCATAAAACGTTGTGATAATTTCATTAATTTCAATGTGACCCATCAATTTAATTTTAACTAATTCTATTTTTCTGGTCTGTTAGATGATAGTTTACCTAGCGTAAGGCGGGTCTAGTAAGGTCTCCCCTTTTCTTTTAATTTAATTTCGTCTAGAAAGGTGTAAATATGAATATGGGTAATAAAGTTTCATGGTTCCTAACAGCCCAAACAATGTTATCAAAATACTTAGTTTTCACATGTCCACCACGAGATTACCACTTCCACCCCCATTTTGTGCCTTCATCTTCTGAAACGTTCAATCCCTTAACGGCCGTCTTTAAATCTTATATTGTTCTGGCTGCCAATAAGTTAGCTGTCAAGAGCTCGGCAGCCTGTTTTTCAGAGTTTGGTGTACAGGGGCGTGTCTTCTGGTCAAAACTGCCAGCGGACCGCTTCTCTGTATGGACAGATCTGGAGAATGTGCTAAGGTAAGGAGACTGATTTTCTACGCCACATTCGCATAGGGCTGTTTCCGCAAGACCCGGTCTCACGAGGTGAGTCCAGAGTGATCAGTGCGTAGATGGAAGAAGGTGGCCTGGCTTTCCCTGTTCAGCTTGTTGATGTGGTCAGCCTATGAGCTGCAGCCGCCATGCTGCGTTTGCCAATCACTTTGTTGCTATAGTGTTTATGTTTCTTTACAGGAGGTTGTGATCTCGAGATAGGTGCCTGCTGTGGCCAGGCTGTCAGTCTCCCCATTCCCAGCTACTCCAGAATGCACTGGAATCCACTGCAGCACCGTTTCGTGGTCAGGGCATCCGGTCTATCTTGAAGCTTCCTGCTGAGGAGATCAGTGGATCAAGCTGCTGCCTTACCCTAGCAAGTGCTCTGCTGCTGTGTTGAGCACCTGCAGATCTGTACGATAGTTGGAGCTGCTGCCGCCAGCTGGTAAGGAGAGGGAGGTAGTAGTGCGGTCTGCACAACAGATGTACACGCCACTTCCTTCGTTCCACACAGCGTCTTGTGTCAACCCGCCTGTCTAGATGTGAGCACAGCTGCTGTGAGGGTAGCGCTTGTGCATAATCTCCAGCGAGATGGCTTTGTGCAGTGCCGCTACCTTTGCCAAAGAGTCCTAGAACATCGATTATGTTGTCTAGAAGGCTGTTTCGAGATGTCCAGGTATATGAAGGGAGCTCTTCACACATCTTTGGGCTTGGCTCCAGGACGTCAGTTTTAGCCTTTTGCAGGACCTTCAGTTGGCGGTTCAGACTTGGGCGTTTCTGACGGTTATTGGTCTGCTTCTGTAGTTTACAGGGCTGTCCGCGGTGTTTAGTAAGTCTCTTCATCGTGTGTGCTGTTCTGCCTTCCAGTGGCTCCAATGTCCTTCATTTACTAAATCGGGCTGCTTCGGATGGCTCTAAGAAGGTCACTGCATCATGAGAATGACCCATGTTCTGCATCTTGTCAAGCCTGGATTTTTTTTTTGGTTTTACAGGCAGTGTTTTATGTTGTCAATGTATCTTGGTACCGCACTACTGGTCTAACTGAGCTGGTGTTTGCTTGCGCCATGATGCTGTAATTTTTGCGCCATTGTGGTCCCCACCATTATTATTTTCATCAGAGACTTTTATTTCGCAGCTCTAGCTTCCATGGCTTCGATGTGAGGCCTCCACGTAAATCCAGTAATGTATTTGTTGCCAGTAAAGTTGACCTGTCTGTCTTTGGTACTGGAAGGTTTCCAGTTTCAAGGTGACCTCTTCCATCGGATTGAAATCATGGTCTAGCTCAATTTGAGCGGCCATCTTTTAGTCCAGCTTCTGACTCTATTGGCAGTATCCTGCATTCTGCAGGATGCTATTTCTTTTTGTTCGGCTGCACTCCACACTGCAAAGTCATCCGCATGGAGAATGTTCGAGACGAACCTTGGTACTGCTGTACTGATGTCATTAATGTAGACCAAGAACAGCATCAGACACAATATCTCCCTGAGGTACACCTTCCTCGACCCCCACCGGGTCTGCCCTAGGGGACCTTGGTGGGGTTGTCTACTTTTTAGTTCCTAGGGTCACCTTGTCTAACCCCTGCAAGATGGGTTCTACTCTTTTGGGGGTTTGTATTTCTGTCTTTCTGGTCCATTCATCTGTATTTCTCTTTTGAAATTCCCCCCACCCGGGTCTGCCCTGGGAGACTTGGGTGGGGTTAACTACTTTTTAGTTTCCAGGTCACCCTGGTCAGCCCCACAGGGTGGGTTTTCTTCTCTATTCGGGGGCATGTGTTTCTGTCTACCCTTGGTCCATTCACCTGTATTTTCCTTTTTTAAACTCTCCCTACTGTCTGCGCTGCCTGTAGCTCTTGATGTTGGATGTGTGTTGCTAAATGGTCTTAGCTTTATTTAGGCCCCATGTTGTAGGTTTATTTAATGTATTGGACCGGCTGGCGACATACATTCAATATTCTGTATTATTTTTTTCACAAGCAGTGCAGGCACGTCCTGAGAAAGCCTTGTTGCTGTCGGGACGTTAAGCAATGTACAATCAATCAATTGTTTTGAAATTCTCCCTCCTGTCTGCGCTTCTTGCAGTTCTTTTTTTCATTTAGCGCAGGCACGTCCTGAGAAGGCCTTTGTCGCTTGCGGGACGTAAAGCAATCTATACTCACTCACTCACTCACTCATCTTCCTCGAGTTTGACAAGACTGCTGAATGTGCAGACGGTAGAAGCTTCAGCGGCAGCCCCTGTTTAAAGACATTTCCCCCTTCTTATGCCTTAACTAAAAAGAATTACAATTAAATGGATGGGTCACATTGAAATTAATGAAATAATCACAACTTTTTATGCTCAATATGCATACTTTGTTAAGAAAACTGGCAACTAAAATATTTAAATACAGGAGCTTGATGATGTAAGCTGGAAAATGGACTACAAGTGCTATAAAAAAATGTCTGAAGGCATCTGACACATTAATTTTGTCTTTTTCTGCGATTTCGCAAAAATCGCCATTTACTGGGTGCCCAAATACCTTCACTGTGAGCCACAGACTCAATATCTTTTTTATTCTGTGTTTTGCAAAGGACGCAGAATGTGTGCCGTAACATAATATTGCCTGATTTGAGCTTCTGGAATGAATTCTGATTTATTTAGAGGAAAATGTTTTTCAACCTCATTTTTCAGAAAAGAAAACGAAACTAAAACTTATTAATATTCATTACAAAGAACACTGTAGATCAATCCAAAAGTTTTTACTAACGTCTAGGCGAATTCGATACAATTTTACGAAATGTTCCCAACAACTTTTCCGGAACTTTCTAGGTGAAACGAGGTCGGAGTATAGCATCAATGTAACTAAAAGACGCTTCATTTTAGCTACACAACAGAAATCGATCGCAATTCTCCAAGCAAAAGAAAATAATCGTACTAAAAAGGTACGTTATTCTTATCCAGAATAACTCAAATGAATATCGGATCTTTCTTATGATCAACACACACATTCTCTTAAAAGAATAACACAAAAAGTACATCAATGCCTTGCTCTTCGCATACCGTGAAGTTCCCCAGGATTCGACAGGGTTCTTCCCCTTTGAATTACTGTACTGCAGGACTGTAAGGGGGCCCATGCACATTCTGAAAGAGCTGTGGACCAAGGACATCGACGCGCCTGAGGTGAAGATCAGTTACCAGTATGTCTTCGACCTGAGAGAAAAGCTTGAGGATACCCTCAGGATGGCTCGAAAAGAATTGGAGGGGGTGAACAAGGGGAAACATTACTATGACCGTAAAGCCGGTTCCAGCCAGGGTGAGCAGGTATTCTTTCTTCTCCCCACCGACAACAACAAGCTCTTCATGCAGTAGAAGGAACCGTACGTGGTTGACACGGTGGTTGGCAACAACGACTACAGAGTTAAGGTCAACAAAACGACGAAGACTTACCACGCGAATCTGCTGAAGAGGTACATCGAGAGAGGTCGTCAGGACAAACCACAACAAGCGGCATCGGTGCGTCTGGCTGGTGACAAGAGACTAGACGACGAGAACCCTGTTCGACCTTAGTGAACTCCGCCGCGAGGAGGGCGTAGAAGACATCCAGTTCGGACGGAACGTGACCCAAGCACAGCAAGAATAGCTGAGAGTCCTAACTAAGGAGTTCAAGCATCGGTTTAATCTGACATGGAGACAACGGACACCATCCAGCATGAAGTTAATCTGATGTCAAACGATTCATTTCTTCAGTAAGCCATTCGTCTACCTTACAACACGAGGGAAGAACTGAAGAAAGACATCAAGGAGATGTTGGACCTGGGAGTCATCAGGGAGTCCGAGTCGCCATATGCGTCTCCATTAGTCATCGTGAAGAAACCAGATGGATCCAACCAGGTGTGTGTGGACTATCGTAAACGCATTAAGCGGACAGTATTCGACCCAGGACCATCAAACCTTAAACTATCTGAAAAAGTCCATCTCGGGATTTGACGATGCTCTTGCAGAACTTTGACATTAAGTTGACTGTCCATCAAGGGTTCACAGAACTTCGGAGCGGATTACCTTAGTAAAGCAGTTTAAAGGAACATTTCTTTGTGCAGGACAGTTAAAGGGACTGTGAGACAATTATTACAAAGCAGTTTATTTGATTTAAGTTTTGATGTGAGACTGTTAGTGTTCATTATTATGTGAAGTTTGACACAGCCACAACGCCGTTTTGATATTTGAGAACAAATTTTGTGAAATTTCGTTCTAAAAAGGGGGGGGGGGGGGGTTATGTTACGTTTGTTGTGGTTGTGTTATTCTTTTGAGAGCATGAGTGTGTTAATCATAGGAAAGATCCGATATTCATTTGAGTTATTTTGGATGAGAAATACGTACCTTTTTAGTAGGATTCATTTTCTTTTGCCTGGAGAATTGCGATCGATTTCTGTTGTGTAGCTAAAATGACCGTCTTTTCGATACATTGTTGCTATAGTCCGACCGCGTTTGACCTAGAACATTCCGGAAAAGGCGAGATTATTTTAATGACCTCAAATATGACGTCAAAGTTGTTGTGAACATTTCGTAACATTGTATGGAATTCGCCTAGACGTTAGTAAAAAATGTCTACATTGATCTAAAGTGTTTTATGTAATGAATATTAATGAGTTTTGGCTACGTTTTCTTTTTTGATTCGTTGCATTGTGTAACTTGCTGGATTATTCTGGAAATCTGTAATAGTATAAAAGAGCGTGTGGAAATATGTGTGTACATTGTATAAGAGACGCAGTGTGTCAAAATGTTGATGCACTGAAGAGGAGACAGTGTATCAGTGTTGGTGCATTTGAGGATGCATTCTGCGGAGATCGCATCACTGCCATAAAATATTGTTGGAACTGTTACTCCAGAGTGGTCTATAACCTTGTGCCACGTGTGACGGGTTGCAGCTGAGTGACGTTTCTTTACAAGAACCCTACGTGCGTGCGTTTGGTGTGATTGTATCATACTACGACTATGACTACAACGTAACAGTTGGAAAACGTGTACGTGTACATTGACTGTCCACAGTCTCCGGGACGAACACCTTTCAGTGGACGTCCACGGGCACTTTACCTAATGGAACAGTCATCCCAGCATGCCCCGGACAGGATGTGACGCTAGCATGGAGCTACGCGGCGGAAACGGAAGAACATCTGAACAACGTGGAGTGGCACTACACGCCATCAGCTAGGTGCAGGGTTTACTGAACAGCTGAAAGGCAAAATAGATGTAAAGGCCCACTACCACCGTAACTGTTCAAAGATACGCTTCTGTAACAGATGGCTGCGAAACGCTACACACATGTCTAGCTATGGTTTTATTTAGACACAGGACAATCCAGTTCAGCACACGTCGTCTTTATTTTAAGTATCTGACAATGACTCCACTCCGTTTAACAAATACAACGCTACCAGTGTGAGAAACAGCTAAATATAGACTGACAGGGTAACGGCAGTGCAGAATAAATCAGTGCGATTACGCGTATGCTTTTGCTGCGTGTCCAAACTGCTGTCTAAGTTCATGAGGTGTGTCGACAAGGCATAAAAAACACAATGGCTGCTGAAATATGTCTGAAATGTGACATCATATTTATGCGTAATGGTACATTAACAAGTTTACATTTCTGTTCTCTGCACTTGGAGTACCGAACTAGAAGTATTCAGCAAAACGACTGTTTCCGCTTTGGTGTCATGTGCTTTGTGGCGCATGTTTAATTTCCAGGTGGAAGTGAGACGCTGTTGGCCACACAAGTGATGGGCGTCTTTGTCAGCATTCCCGGTTCCTCGCAACGCGTGCAGTTCATCGCTAACGCCGGTATCCGTCTACAACACGTGGCCACAGCGGACGCTGGAACCTACTCCGTTCACGTCGTGTTGGAGCTGCATGGGTCTATGGTCAGACATGTGCACAAGGTGCAGGTGCAAGTATCAGGTGAGGATCAATCACCGTGAAAAATAAATGTGCTATAACTCAGTAATAATAATAATAATAATAATAATAATAATAATAATAATAATAATAATAATAATAATAATAATAATAAACACAGCACATTATGTGGGCGCTTTATCTAATTCACAATAGGTTTACATAAAGGCGCCCCCGCGAGCTGAGCCCAACAAGCACGTGCACGTGAAACACGCGCTTTTACTGACACACTTCATGGTAGAATGAATTTATTTACTACTAAAACAGAAGCTTTATGCTGACTGTGGTTGTTTTAATGTGTGTGTTGATCTGTGATTGTGGACCTTACAGCCGAGAGTCGTACAATCCAACATCGCACACCAGCACCCATTTGACAGAGTCGTACAATCCAACATCGCACACCAGCACCCATTTGACAGAGTCGTACAATCCAACATCGCACACCAGCACCCATTTGACAGAGTTGTACAATCCAACATCACACACCACCACCCATTTGACAGAGTCGTACAATCCAACATCGCACACCACCATCCATTTGACAGAATCGTACAATCCAACATCGCACATCAGCACCCATTTTACAGAATCTTACAATCCAACATCGCACACCAGCACCCATTTGACAGAGTCGTACAATCCAACATCGCACACCAGCACCCATTTGAAAGAATCTTACAATCCAACATCGCACACCAACACCCATTTGATAGTCATACTCTCCAACATCGCACACCAGCACCCATTTGACAGAGTCGTACAATCCAACATCTCACACCAGCACCATTTGACAGAGTCGTACAATCCAACATCGCACACCAACACCCATTTGACAAAGTCGTACTATCTAACATCGCACACAAGCACCCATTTGACAGAGTCGTACAATCCAACATCGCACACCAGAACCCATTTGACAGAGTCGTACAATCCAACACCGCACACCAGCACCCATTTGACAGAGTCGTACAATCCAACACCGCACACCAGCATCCATTTGACAGAGTCGTACAATCCAACATCGCACACCAGCATCCATTTGACAGAGTCGTACAATCCAACATCGCACACCAGCATCCATTTGACAGAGTCGTACAATCCAACATCGCACACCAGCACCCATTTGACAGAGTCGTACAATCCAACATCGCACACCAGCACCCATTTGACAGAGTCGTATAATCCAACATCGCACACCAGCACCCATTTGACAGAGTCGTACAATCCAACATCGCACACCAGCATCCATTTGACAGAATCGTACAATCCAACTTCGCACACCAGCACCCATTTGACAGAGTCGTACAATCCAACATCGCACACCAACACCCATTTGACAGAGTCGTACAATCCAACATCGCACACCAGCATCCATTTGACAGAATCGTACAATCCAACATCGCACACCAGCACCCATTTGACAGAGTCGTACAATCCAACATCGCACACCAACACCCATTTGACAGAGTCGTACAATCCAACATCGCACACCAGCACCCATTTGACAGAGTCGTACAATCCAACATCGCACACCAGCACCCATTTGACAGAGTCGTACAATCCAACATCGCACACCAGCACCCATTTGACAGAGTCGTACAATCCAACATCGCACACCAGCATCCATTTGACAGAATCGTACAATCCAACATCGCACACCAGCACCCATTTGACAGAGTCGTACAATCCAACATCGCACACCAACACCCATTTGACAAAGTCGTACAATCCAACATCGCACACCAGCATCCATTTGACAGAATCGTACAATCCAACATCGTACACCAGCACCCATTTGACAGAGTCGTACAATCCAACATCGCACACCAACACCCATTTGACAGAGTCGTGCAAACCAACATCGCACACCAGCACCCATTTGACATAGTTGTACAATCCAACATCGCACACCAGCACCCATTTGACAGAGTCGTACAATCCAACATCGCACACCAACACCCATTTGACAGAGTCGTACAATCCAACATCTCACACCAGCACCCATTTGACAGAGTCGTACAATCCAACATCGCACACCAGCACCCATTTGACAGAGTCGTACAATCCAACACCGCACACCAGCACCCATTTGACAGAGTCGTCCGCCAAGTGAAGCCGACACCAGTTCAGTATACATGACAGATGCCTGGAACCGATCAAACAGTCCAGAAAATTGGGAAATAAGAAATACGCAGAAAATCTTTCCGCGGATCACTCATCCTTTGCAGGGTAGTGCTGTTTACACTTCAGGGCCCAGCGGAGCACCGTGCTTAGTGGCTGGCGCAGGACTAGGCTCACTCATGCAACCGGTCCTCGGTGCCCACTCTGTGAAAGAAACGTTATTCGCGATTCCCTGGAATATTCCTGAGATGATTGTCTCAAGAAACCTCGCTCTTGATTTGTGACTTTCACACCGTGGTGTGACGTTATTTTGAGTTTGACGTCACTGCGGGCCGTGAGTTCAAGAGAGATGAAATTCAGAACAATAAAAAGGACAAAATTGCACAGAATTACGTCGAAAGAATGTTTTAGCTGTGGTGACCCAAGACTGCCAGATCATTCGATTTTTTAAAGAGTGGGACAATGCCTCCCCTGTGTCACGTCAATGCGCTAGTATCAGTATTTGTAGTTCTCCCTGTGTCATGTCACTGTGCTAGTATCAGTATGTGTAATTCTCCCTGTGTCATGTCACTGTGCTAGTATCAGTATTTGTAATCCTCCCTGTGTCACTTCACTGTGCTAGTATCAGTATGTGTAATTCTCCTTGTGCCACGTCAATGTGCTAATATCAGTATTTTAATTTCTCCCTTTGTCACGTCACTGCGCTAGTATCAGTATTTGTAATTCTCCCTGTGTCACGTCACTGCGCTAGTATCCGTAGTTGTAATTGTCCCTGTGTCTGTGTGTGTGTTACAGGCCAGGGTGTGACGACTGACGGCCAGCTTCACGTGGAGATGTTAGCGGACGCTGTGTACGACAACTCCACTCAACAGTTTCACGTCCAGTTGGCCTGTGGTCACTTCCTGCCGGTGTGGTCAGCCAGGGCCAGGGTGGTATGGACGGTGAGCCCCCACAACCCATCCCCACCCCCCACCCCCCACTCACCCCTTTCTCTCGCCATACCCCCCCCTCCGTCACCCCTCCTCCATGCTTAATGTACTGTACACAATGAGCGCTGTGTCCACCCCCAACCCCACCCTACATAAAAGGAAGTAAACCCATACCCCAGAAAATAGTAAAAATTGTGTTGAAAAAAATTGTGATAAAACTAGACTCTCGCTGCTTCATGGGGAAAACGCGCCGTTATATGGCCTTAGTCGCCTGCTCGGCGTTAAACCCAAATAACTTACTAACTAACTCATGAGGAAAACAAGACAACTCATGCGTCAGATTATACAGAGCAACCTATTGTAGTATTAGTCTGTTCAGTGCCACGATAATTTGAACACCACCCGACTGCAACAGGCATAGGTCCAAATGAGCTCATCGCAGTTGCGGAGATTCATGAGGATCTATGCCTCTTACTGACACCACTTTGAATCCATGTTCCATTGACAGAGGGTTTTTGGGTTTTGAAGTAACAAAGATTGCAGAAACTCGGCCAGTGTCAGCTGGCACTGAACTGGTTAACACGTTGTTATATTTTAAGGTAGAGGTGATTGCATGAACAAGGGGGATAACCTCTGGACCAAGTAGGATAAAAAGCAGATACCTACCCGGTATTATTTGAAGTAGCGGTGATTGCATGAACAAGGGGGATAACCTCTGGACCAAGTAGGATGAAAAGCAGATACCTACCCGGTGTTATTTAAGTTAGCGGTGATTGCGTGAACAAGGGGGATAACCTCTGGACCAAGTAGGATAAAAAGCAGATACCTACACACACATTCCCCTTACCGCCAAAATGTCCTGTTTTATGTGGACAGACACCATCTGGACAGAGCCTCCCCAGCACTGCCTACGACAACGACCGCTTCCTGCTGTCTGTCCCCAACCCCGTCGTCAGCGGAGAGTACACCTGTGTCATAGACAACACCTCCCCGGGGAGTCTGTGTGTAGGGAGTGGTTCCCCTTTACATGGGGGCGCCACAGTCAGCGTAGACGGCGTGCAGGCTCGGTTTGCTCTTGTGGATGCCCGGATAAATTCCGAACAACAAAAACATCAAGCACTAGAGACCCACGTAAACAATCTGCAGACCCAAATGACCAGTACCCAGCAGGAGAACACGGCCCTACAGACCCAGATGACCAGTACCCAGCAGGAGAACATGGCCCTACAGACTCAAATGACCAGTACCCAGCAGGAGAACACGGCCCTGAGACAGCAGCTGGAGACTGTACGTCAGAACCTGACCTCCATGATACGTGAGTCAGATCGAGTCTTCGCAATAAATACTAGTGGTTGATCAGTTCAACAGATGAGAAAAGGTTCTTCAGTACTGAACAGTTTCAAAAACGTGCGTCTAAACAAAAGACGATTTCAGTTACGTCAAAATTGAGCGTGTTAAAACACAAACAGTGGATTGTACGGTCCGGACAAATATGCGATATCGCCTGTTTGTCCGGGCTTATAGTCCTCTGTTTTCGTCGAAGCACGTGCAATGTTGACCTACTTATGATTTCCGAACGTCTATTATTACACGTCTGCTGGTCTGTGGTTGCGGACCAGAACCATAAGATTCAAAATCATAGACCAACACTCACGTGGTAAATTTCACTGATAATGTGACGATCAACTGGCATAAAATATGACTTTACATAACAATACCAAATCTCGTCAACAGCTCAGCACATCGAGTTGTGGAGGAAATTTGATCAAAGTATCTAATGAGATAAGGTCAAAACAGAGACCGCTATAATACTGCATGAATCTTAACCCAGTGCGTGTCGGTAGCGGTTATAGTCGAGATGATTCCTACAAGAATAACACCACCCTGACATCCTACAGGAATAACAACACACTGACATCTTACAGGAATAACAACACACTGATATCCTACAGCAATAACAACACACTGACATCCTACAGGAATAACAACACACTGACATACTACAGGAATAACAACACACTGATATCCTACAGGAATAACAAGACCCTGACATCCTACAGGAATAACAACACCCTGACATCCTACAGGAATAACAACACCCTGACATCCTCTTGGCTTGACTTCGCGAACGAAGATTCTAGATTCTATAGGGCTATAGGAATAACAACACCCTGACATCGTACAGGAATAACAACACACTGACATCCTACAGGAATAACAACACCCTGACATCCTACAGGAATAACAACACCCTGACATCCTACAGGAATAACAACACCCTGGCATAATAAAGGAATAACAACACACTGACATCCTACAGGAATAACAACACCCTGACATCCTACAGGAATAACAACACACTGACATACTACAGGAATAACAGCACCCTGACATCCTACAGGAATAACAACACCCTGACATCCCACAGGAATAACAACACCCTGACATCCTACAGGAATAACAACACCCTGACATCATACAGGAATAACAACACACTGACATACTACAGGAATAACAGCACCCTGACATCCTACAGGAATAACAACACACTGACATCCTACAGGAATAACAACACCCTGACATCCTACAGGAATAACAAGACCCTGACATCCTACAGGAATAACAACACACTGACATCCTACAGGAATAACAACACCCTGACATCCTACAGAAATAACAACACCCTGACATCCTACAGGAATAACAACACACTGACATCCTACAGGAATAACAACACACTTACATCCTACAGGAATAACAACACCCTGACATCCTACAGGAATAACAACACACTGACATCCTACAAGAATAACAACACACTGATATCCTACAAGAATAACAACACACTGACATCTTACAGGAATAACAACACACTGACATCCTACAGGAATAACAACACACTGACATACTACAGGAATAACAACACACTGACATACTACAGGAATAACAACACACTGACATCCTACAGGAATAACAACACACTGACATCCTACAGGAATAACAACACCCTGACATCCTACTGGAATAACAACACCCTGACATCCAACAGGAATAACAACACCCTGACATCCTACAGGAATAACAACACCCTGACATCCTACAGGAATAACAACACCCTGACATCCTACAGGAATAACAACACCCTGGCATCCTACAGGAATAACAACACACTGACATCCTACAGGAATAACAACACACTGACATACTACAGGAATAACAGCACCCTGACATCCTACAGGAATAACAACACACTGACAACCTACATGAATAACAACACCCTGACATCCTAGAGGAATAACAAGACCCTGACATCCTACAGGAATAACAAGACCCTGACATCCTACAGGAATAACAACACCCTGACATCCTACAGAAATAACAACACCCTGACATCCTACAGGAATAACAACACACTGACATCCTACAGGAATAACAACACCCTGACATCCTACAGGAATAACAACACATTGACATCATACAGGAATAACAACACCCTGACATCCTACAGAAATAACAACACCTGACATCCTACAGGAATAACAACACACTGACATCCTACAGGAATAACAACACACTGACATCCTACAGGAATAACAACACACTGACATCCTCTGGAATAACAACACACTGACATCCTACATAAATCATCGCGACTAAAAGCGCTACCGACACCCAAAGGGTTAACAAATACCCACGACGCCCACTGATTTGACCTTCCCTCGCTGTGCCAGATACCGATACACATATACTTCAGTTGATGTACACACGTTTTCTTATTAATTGTATCTACATGTGTTAAACAGTGACCGCCGCCCGGAGTGTGTCCTTTCACGCTCAGCGAACAACCTGGGACCAGCCTCTGAACGCTGGAGACACACTGATATTCGACTATGTCTACTCTAACGAAGGCGGAGCCTACGACGCTACCACGGGTGTGTTTACCGTTCCTGTTGATGGTACCTACGCCTTCTTCGTCACCGCTATGACCAGCGATACCAGTGTGACAAAGAACACTGAAGTTTATCTGGCTGTGGACGGCGCAGGGAAGTGTAATGCTTACTCTAGTTTCGAGTCTGGTCAGTATGAGTCCAACAGCTGTAGCGCTGTTCTGGTTCTGAGGGCCGGGCAGCGCGTGGACGTAAGAAATTTTTCCAGTAATTCTCGCTATCGCTGGCCATCATTCTTTGGCGGGGCCCTGTTGCACGCCGCCACTCCATAGACATAACCTGCATGTGGTGACCTAACAAATTTTCTGAAGCGTATAGTTACCCCCCCCCCCCCCACCCCCACCTCCCCCCCCCCATCAACAAAAATCCTTATCGCATTTAAGGCGCACCGCATCAATAGCTGCGGAAGTGTCGCACAACGTTGCCATTAAAAACGCTATACACTTTCGCAGCTATTGATGCGGGAGCCTTGTATCGGTTACTGCCCTTGTGCATGCAGACAACGGTAGTGTAAACATTGTGTGTGATCGTACTGTCAACAATACCGGCGGCTACATCACCACGGGCAATAATCCTCAAGCAACACAATTTTGACCCTGATAAATTAATCATTTACGTCCCCTTGTAGTGACTGCACAGTTAATCATCAACATTGACGATAAGAACTAAATTACCTATTAATTTTTAATACAATCAGAAACATAATTTATATATATATATATATATATATATATATATATATATATATATAATATATATATATATATATATATATATATATATATATATATATATATATATATATATATATATATATATATATATATATATTATATATATATATATCGCTAATACACAGAGTTACATGGAAATCTGTTTTCTTCAAGACTGCAACAAAAAAAAAAAAAACCCAGCAGATAGAGCACTCTCTCTCTCTCTCTCTCTCTCTCTCTCTCTCTCTCTCTCTCTCTCTCTCTCTCTCTCTCTCTCTCTCCGCCGTGAGATGGCCTTAGTCGCCTGCTCGGCGTTAAACCCAAATAACTAACTAACTATCTCTCTCTCTCTCGCTCTCTCTCTGTGTCTCTCTGTCTCTGTCTCTCTCTGTGTCTGTCTGTCTCCGTAGACGGACAATGTCATTTACCAGACCAGGACAGTCAGCTGATGAGACTCTTTCTCCGAGTGATGACTGTAGCGTGATCTGTGAGCGCGTATGTCCACCCTCATGGATCACACTACAGTTGTCCGACCGACCGCCCATAGTGTAGAAAGTTGTACGTGCGTGTAATTATTTTTCAGCCTTCCAGCCGACCAAATGAGCATCCATCCAACCAACCAACCAACCAACCAACAAGCCAACAACCAACCAGACAACCAGCCAAACAGCCATTCAATCAACCAACCAACCAACCAACCAACCAACAAGCCAACCAATCAACCAACAAACCAGGCAACAAACAAACCAACAGCCAATCAATCAATAAATCAATCAGCCAACGAAACACAACTGCAAAACAAAATAAACGACACAAAAAAACAACAAAAACACAAATAGACAAAGAAGGAAACAAAGTAGCTATTTAAAAACAAGTAAACAAACACACAATGAACAACCCTTTTGCCAACAGGAACCTATATACAACATGGAGAATGTTTGGGGTAATGCAACTCCGCCACTAAAGAAATCTACAGAAATGACCTTCCGATAAAAAGCTTTATAATGATGACATTGGGCCATACGGCTTTAGTTTTAGCTGTGAGGCGCAAAATCACGGACCAGCGTGTGCCAGAACCTGACTTAACCCCTTGACTGCTACTGACATTACCGCTCGTCAGAAAAGACGCGTAGAGACGTAGTTAGGTAGTGACGTAGTTACGTAGTTAAGTAGTGACGTAGTTAGGTAGTGACGTAGTTACGCAGATAGTGACGTTTTTAGGTAGTGACGTAGTTAGGTAGTGACGTGGTCACGTAGTTAGGTAGTGACGTAGATACGTAGTTAGGAAGTGACGTAGTTACGCAGTTAGTTATGTTTCGGTGGCTTAGTGGGCAAGTATACCGGTATTATTATTATTAATTAGTGACGTGATTAGCTAGTTACGTAGTTAGGTAGTGAGATAGTTACGCGTATTTTCCGAAGAACGGCATCGTGAGAAGCAGTTAACACGTTCAGCCCCACGGACCAAAATACCCCTAATTTCGAAGCTGTTCTCTGAAGGACTGTATTACAATTATAGAGACAGATGGAGCATGATAGTTCAAGGGTGGTGACAGAATAGCTTGGCGCCTATGGGGACCAAGCTATACTGGCACCACCCTTGAACTATCATGCTCGATCCATGTCTTGCTGGGTTGTGTCGGGGCTGAATGAGTTAGCAATAACAGCAGAGACAATAGGATAGAGTTCACTCATGAGAATCAGTCTGTCATGCACGTGCCCTATGAAGAATTACGGAGACGAGAAAAAACAGACCGGTGTGCAACTAGACAACAAGTCAACACAAGAAATGGGTGTCAATTAAAAAAAAAAAAAAAATAAAAAAAAATATATATATATATATATATATATATATATATATATAATATATATATATATATATATATATATATATATATATATATATATATATATATATATATATATATATATATATATATATATATTATATATATATATATATATATATATATATAAATTTTTATACCTCCCTACGTCACACGACCAGTCACTTTAGCGCAAACTGTACCATGTGACCGTGATATAAAAAACCCTGTAGCGAAAAATGGCGGACGTTTTGTAGCCCTCTCTATGACTCTTCTTGGATGGCAGTTTTGTTCTAAAAAAGATCGCAAAACGTTCTAAAGTACAAAGAGTCCGAAATAGCTCAGGCGGTTAAGCGTCGTAGCAAGAGAGCGAAGACAATCGCCGGGTCGTCGGTTCGAGTCCCCGTCCCGGCCCCGGTAGCTGGACTCGCAATCCAGGGAAAAAAGACGGGTTTGTTCCGTAGCATGTCCGTTAAAAGGTCCTGGTAAATCATAGTGGCACAGTTGCAGTGCGCCTGAATTGATCAGTGTTCAGGTCGTACTCCATAGGCAATAGATTTCCCTGTCCCCCATAACCTGCCCGTCAGGGCTGTCCATTATCATTTCGGTGCCGTGGACGTTAAACCACGAAATAACCAACCACTAAAGCACAAAGTTACTTAGTGTTGTTCGAAACAACAAGCACACTCAGTACTGGAGACGGCAACGTCATGGCATATTTTAAATTACGTCTTAAGTCTATTATGTATAAAGGTATATTCCTTTGACGTCAGTCATGTCTGGCGTGATCCAGGTCGCAAGATGTCTTCTTGATTTCTTTTACGAAAACAGTGGAGGAATGAAAACAAATACGTTATTGGTCGGAGGGGTTTGCTGCACGGACCCTTGTAGGCCTTCGGGAGATCAAAGGAACCATTTTACCCCTCAGGTCTTCGGCCTTCGGGGTACAATGATTCCTTTGACCTTCCTCAGGCCTACAAGTAGCATACCCCTCCGACCAATAACTTATAATATGTACCCACTCTATAAAGTTTTCCCTTCTTTGACACTTGTATTGATATATAGTATAACAAGCAATTTAATAGTGATGAGCTTGCTCGATATGCTTTCCTTCCCAAAACCCATTGCGCACAAAGAAGACTCGATCTTGCTGATACCTGGATTTTAAAAAACAGAATCGCGAAATATGCTCATACTGCAACATTAACGCGTTCCTTATGTGTAGTAGTAATGACATACTCCTTAGTGTGTATGACTGCTGGAAATGTATATCCTATACACACACACACGAAACGGAGAAAAGACGCCAGGAAACATGCGAGTCGCTGGACTGACAAGTGATATTGATAAGATCGACAACCTGGGAAAAGAACAAAATAAACAAACCTGCTGGCATTTTCCGCAATTATTCATGATCTACTTACAAGTAGAATTTACTCAGAAACACGCACGGTTATACAATGCACTGATGTTTTCCTAGTCGATCGAAATCTACGCGCTGAGTCGACAGCGATGTGCGACCGTCTGTCATTCATGTGTTTTGTCTGAACACCGCAATCAGCCGCAAAATGAATGACGCGAGGCATACTTTTGTTTTGGACCGGGTACATAAATTATATTGAGCAACAATTTTTTTGATATTGTGCCGATAAACAGACAGATGTGATCACTTGAATCAAATGTCCTCGTCTCCGACTCGGATATTTTGATTCGAGTCTTGCAATCACATCTGCCTGTTATCGCACTATATCAAGCAAAATGATGCTGGGCGGGGCACGTCTCCAGGATAGAGGATCATCGCCTACCCAAGATCACTCTGTTCGGCGAGCTCGCCACTGGACACCGAGACAGAGGGGCACCAAAGAAGAGATACAAAGACGGTCTCAAGAAGTCACTTAGTGCCTGCCAAATCGACCACCGCCAGTGATCTTCGCTTGCTGCGGACCGTGACACCTGGCGCTCCACCATTCACAAGGCAGCCGTCTCCTTTGAGGACTCTCGCAGAGCTAACCTCAAGGACAAGCGGCTCAGGAGAAAAAACAGAGTTGTCGTAACTCAGAACCCTGACCAGACCTTCCCCTGCAGCCACTGCGGTCGAACCTGCCTGTCCCGGATTGGCCTCCGCAGCCACGAAAATGCCTGCAGACGACGTGGGCAAGCCCTATAGAATCTTCGTTCGCGAAGTCAAGCCAAGATAAGATATATATATATATATATATATATATATATATATATATATATATATATATATATATATATATATATATATATATATATAATATATATATATATATATATATATATAATAATAATAATAATAATAATAATAAAGTAATTTGTTTAGCGCCCAATCACCAAGGTGCTCTAGGCGCTTTACAATCACAGTAATGAAACACAAAGCAAAATACAAAAACAAAGACATATAACAACAACAAAACAAAAACATACGTTGATTTGCAAGGAGCAAAAAACTCTCTCTCGAGTGCGCGCGCGCACACACACACACACACACACACACACACACACACACACACACACTAACACACACACTAACACACACACCCACCCACCCACCCAGTAGAGGCATAATGTGTTCACGTTTCGGTACACGAAAAATCAGACGTGCAGCACAGTTCTTGACTCTGTGGATTTGGTCGAGAAGATTTTGCGAACACCGGACAAAAGAAAATTGCAATAGTCTATTCGGGACAGTACAAGGGAGGTAACAAGTGTTTTGGTAACTTCAACAGTCAGCAGATGTCGAACAGTGCTGATCCTTGTGAGTTCAATGAATGCAAGCTGGCAAACTTTCTTCCCTTGTTCCTTCATTGTCAGCCTGTTATCAAAAATAACCCCCAAGTTACGGGCCGAGCTAGAAAAGGAGATGGTGCTCGCGCCCACCATAATTGACTCGGGAAGATCAGCACTGCACGTAGAGAAGCACGTCATTCGGAGGGCCTCAGTCTGGTCACTGTTTAGCTGGAGCTTGTTTTGTGTGGTCGACTTCTAAACATCACAAATACAAGCCTCCATAGACTGCACCATCCGATCAACATGTTCACGAGGGGAGCTTTGAACAATTCTGTGTCATCTGCATATAAATGATAAGAAAAAAGTGTCGCTCAATGACATTGGACAAGGGCTGTGTATTCAAAGTAAAAAGAACAGGCCCCAAGACCTGCCCCTGTGGAACGCCACAAAACAGCTCCACAGGATGGGACACGAATCCTGCCACTGAAACCATCTGCAAACGACCAACAAGGTAGGACTGGAAAAAATTCAGTGCAGTGCTTTGAATGCCAAATACATTATGAAGGCGAGCAAGTACAATGTCATTGTCAATAGTATCAAACGCTGCGCTCAGATCGAGCAGAGCCAAAACAAAGATAATATCCTCATTGCTAGCACTTGCTAGCAGCAAGTTGGTCATTTACAACACGTAGCAATGGGTTAAAAGTTGACCTTATATATATATATACACTAATGGTCAAAACTTAAAGGCCACTTTTTATCGCAGACGCACCGACAACACCACACAAATAATGTAACAATACTTGGAGTCAGTACTTTGCTAATTTATTGAGTAACAATTTCTTTTAAGTTTTCAGTAAATCAAGCAATTGTAACAACAGCAGTACGTTAGAATGTTCACCCACCCCTCGTTTGAAAAGTCACACAAGACTGGTCCAGTCAGTAGCGAGTGTACCCACCGTTTGCAACCAAGCATTCAATGCAGCGTTGACGCATGGAGTTCACCAGGGTTCAGAGAACATGTTGTAGGATCGCTTCCCACTCTTGATGCAGGAACTGAGTCAGCTGGGGGACGCCTAGAGGTGGGGGGTGGTTGCTTAGTACACTTTGCCCCAGCACGTCCCAGAGGTGCTCGATGGGAGCCAGATCAGGTGAACGAGCCGGCCACTCCATCCTCATGATGACCCGTTACTCAAGGTACTCATCCACCACACGGGCGCGATGACGTCGAGCGATGTCGTTCTGCAGAACAGCATTGTCGCCTATGGCTTGGAGAGCTGGCTGGATGAGGGGATGCACAATCTCGTCCCGATAGCGCAATCCAGTCAGGGTGCCTCGGATGACGTGGAGGGGGGTCCTGCCTTCCCTGCTGAAGCCCGCCCAGACCATGACTGAGCCTCATCCGTAGCGATCCACCTCTTGGACGCATCCATGCGTGAATCGCTCGCCCTGGCGTCTCCAGACCCTAACCCTGCCGTCGTTGAAGGACACAGTGAACCGTGAATCATCAGTAAACCTGAGTCCACTGGAGTCTTTTCCGCCTCACATGTTGACGACACCAGGCATCCCGGGCTCTGCGATGAGCTGGAGTGAAGGGTATTCTCACTGCTGCTCTGCATGAAGCCATGCCAATTTCCCGCAGACGTCGACAGACTGTGCTTCTGCTGACGTTAACGTTTGCAGCTTGCATCAGTTGACGTCGCAGATTGGTTGACGTGACAGTTCGGTCGCGCAGAGCCGCCACACAGAGGTATCTGTCCTCCCTTCTGCTGGTGCAGTTCGGGTGTCCTGAGCAGGGTCGTCGTTCTGCCCTTCCAGTTTCTTGGTATCGTGCCAGCAGCCTCTTGATCACTGAATGGGACACCCAAAGACGTCTCCCAACGTCTCGTCCGGAAATTCCATCATGCAGCCATGCTAGCGCCCGGCCTTGATCTACTGGCGTTAGGCTTCGTCGTTGTGGCATGGTTAGGAAAGTGACAATTATGCCCCTGCTGTACCGGTATTTGTAACGAAACAGACTCAGTGTTCACGACTGACCTCTTTAGCACGTGCATCACGACTTTACCGAGTGTTTCCACCTGCCTGCATTTGGCACGCTTGCCAATATCGCACAGCTTGTCACAAAAACGGACGATGTTTCACGTGCATTTGACACGTTCGTGGAAATTGATGAATTGCTGTCTATTGATCCCTATACAGTGGACTGTCGGTCAACTTTTAACCCATTTAGATCGAAAGAACATTGTATTTTATTAGCGTAATTACGACGATAAACAATCACACCAAAAAGTGGGGTGGTCCTTAAGTGTTGACCATTAATATATATATATATATATATATATATATATATATATATATATATATATATATATATATATATATATATATATATATATATATATATATATATATATATATATATATATATAATATATATATATATATATATATATATATATATATATATATATATATATATATATAATATATATATATATATATGTTCGGCATCCTGTCTCGGAAGACAATGGAGTATGCGCTTGCTGGGTCAGTCACTGGAGTGACCTCTCCAGTGCGCAAGCCTGGGCGAAGTGTATGGAGATCCTGGGATGCCCAGTCGTCAAGATCCCCCTCTCGGCCTCGCTGATGTATCCAAAGGAATGCAAAGCAGTACGTTTGGCATCAGTTTGGCTGCAGGAGCTGCCAGAACAGTGCGTGAATACAGGCAGCTGTCTGCCTTCGGGGCTCCACTCCTGATTTGAAGGGTTTACTCCTCCACATTTGGCCGTTGGATCCAACCTGATCTCCTCCGTCCTCTAGCCGTTGGCTGTCAGAAACAGCTCATCCGCCTAGTGGTGCAATGTGAACACCACCCCCTCACGTGGTTTAGCCCACCAGCTGAGGTGGTTTGCCAGGGTGTGGCGCTTGGAGCCAGCACGTGAGAGATTAGGGAGATGGATGAGGACCAGTGATGCCCGTCCGTCCTATGTAGGACGCAGCTGCCGAACAGCAAAGGTACTACCTCTATCCAGAGCCAGAGCCCCCTACACCCCATATATATATATATATATATATATATATATATATATATATATATATATATATATATATAATATATATATATATATATATATATATATATATATATATATATATATTAATATAAACAAACGTGCAGATGACCTTTTATTGATTTTACAAAATAATGAGCAAATTGGTAAGCAATAAAAGATTTTTTAAAAATTGCAATAAAATGATTGAAACATTGAGAAACACAAGTTTTGGGGGTTGTATTTTGTTTTCTTCAAAACTACCTACTTTATAATGGAGTCGGCAGGCTATAAACTGCTGCCAGTCTAGACAAACAGTGGCCCGCACCTCTTAGCGTGGCGGAAAACCTAACCGATAAAGTGTGAACTTTAAAACAGAGTAAAGGGGTCTGTTGTTTCCTAAAACCATTACCGCGGTGAGATGGCTGTAATCGCCTGCTCGGCGTTAAACCGCATTGACCAACTAACTCCTAAACCATTTTTCCTCTTCAGGGCAAGTCCAGCATGTTGACGTTTGACTTGCTACGTTTTGCCTTCAAAGAGTGGCATTAGTGTGGAAAGGGCGGGGAATGGCGTGTTTGAGTTGAGATGTGCAGAACCCACACAGCAGTCAAGGTCATTGACCCCATCACTGTCACTGATCGCACACTGTACGTCTGAGATCTGTCAATGCTCAACGTTAAAGAGCCCCAGGTAGATCCTCATGAGCCCCCGCCGTCCGATGAATAATACACAGTGGTTTCTGCACGAGGTATAGATCCTCATGAGCCCCCGCCGTCCGATGAACAATACACAGTGGTTTCTGCACGAGGTATAGATCCTCATGAGCCCCTGGCGTCCAAAGAACAATACACAGTGGTTTATGCAATTGCTAGGGCTCATGAGGATCTATACCTCTTGCAATAGTGTGTTGTCCATTTGTTTATCGGCAGTGAATGGGTTTATGTGACGTCGTCCCGTGTAGATAAGGGGTTAAACTGACGTTGGCCGGTGTAGATAAGGGGTTAAACTGACGTCGGCCCGTGTAGATAAGGGGTTAAACTGACGTCGGCCCGTGTAGATAAGAGGTTAAAGTGACGTCGGTCCGTGTAGATAAGGGGTTAAACTGACGTCGGCCGGTGTAGATAAGAGGTTAAAGTGACGTCGGCCCGTGTAGATAAGGGGTTAAACTGACGTCGGCCGGTGTAGATAAGAGGTTAAAGTGACGTCGGCCCGTGTAGATAAGGGGTTAAACTGACGTCGGCCCGTGTATATAAGGGGTTAAACTGACGTCGGCCCGTGTAGATAAGGGTTAAACTGACGTCGGCCCGTGTAGATAAGGGGTTAAACTGACGTCGGTCCGTGTAGATAAGATTAAACGTCGGCCCGTGTAGATAAGGGGTTAAACTGACGTCGGCCCGTGTAGATAAGGGGTTAAACTGACGTCGGCCCGTGTAGATAAGGGGTTAAACTGACGTCGGCCCGTGTAGATAAGGGGTTAAACTGACGTCGGCCCGTGTAGATAAGTTACTGGGCTTTGACACCGAGCACGCCGCTTGCCATAATTATATAGGCTCTCAAAAATTGAAATCTGTCCTTCCGTTATCTCCCAAAACAGTTACACTCACAATTTATTTTCCCCTAAAAAATCTTGGGCGGGGCTAGTGGTAAGAGATACAAGATACCTTACATCACTAAATATCTCACCAATGTCTACTGCCAGTAAGCCATGATAATCGTTTATTGCGATTTGAGAATAACTGAGTAAACAGATTATAACTGTTTTACAACCAGGCAAAAAGCCCGAAAAAGTAAGCCTCTTTGTCAAACTTGTCCATTTTGAAGGCGGAGGAACACATCAACTTTAACTTGTTCTATATTATCAAATGCATAAATAGAAGCGCTAAACACTCTAGAATCGAACAGTACAAAACAATGTGACCAATCCGATCACTAAAGTGTCATCAGTTACATGTTTGCAACCCCACCGATAGCATAAAAAAGCGTCGCTTATTTCACGCTAAGGATTTCACAGTAGGCAAGGCAACAATAGTCTGACTGCTTATGTCATGCTCTGCCATCTTGAATTTTGACTGCTAGTTTCACAAAGTTTTCGAGGTAGGCTCTGCAAAACGTCTTGCGCTCGCGTTTTAGGCCACTAAAACACGTACACTCTTTGCAACATATTAAGTGGACGCTTCTCGTTCGGAACATGTTCTTTTTATTGTTTTGTGTATCACATGTATGTGTATTTTGTATGTTTTTAAAAAGACTGTTAACTTCGCGTTCGTCCTTACAGATGATTTTGTCCGCCCTTCCCTTGTCTTGTGCTGTGATGTTTCCTCCCCAGCAGGTTGCCCAAAAGTCAGCACGCTACTGACAGTGCTACAATAAAAACATCCGTAAAATGGTAGGACTTACATTAACTCATTCTACCCCAAGACTGAAATCCCCCAAATTTTGCCGTTGTCCTCAGAAGACTGCATTACAGTGCAGGACACAGATCGACCATGATAGTTCAAGGGTGATGCCAGAATAGCTTGGCGCCCATAGGCGCCAAGCTATTCTGGCATCACCCTTGAACTATCATAGTCGATCCTTATCTCGCTGTGGTGTGTCTGGGGTAGAATAAAATAAACGAGCTTAACTTCCTTACACAGTACATTCGCGGCTGGACTTTTTAAGAATGGCATTTGAATTTTTCTGCCAGTTCAATTTCTTGTCAATAATGACTCCCAGATACCTGTACGAATCAACTCTTTCCACCTCAACTAAGGTGTGTCTGGGGTAGAATAAAATAAACGAGCTTAACTTCCTTACACAGTACATTCGCGGCTGGACTTTTTAAGAATGGCATTTGAATTTTTCTGCCAGTTCAATTTCTTGTCAATAATGACTCCCAGATACCTGTACGAATCAACTCTTTCCACCTCAACTCCTTTGATACGTACAGGATCGGGAAAACCTGGTAGCTTGTGCTAAGTAACACCGCTACATTATTTAACACACTGGCAGCTTGTGCTAAGTAACACCGCTACACTACATTAACCCACGGGTAGCTTGTGCTAAGTAACACCGCAACATTATTTAACACACTGGCAGCTTGTGCTAAGTAAAGGCCCCGCCACACGTGCCGTTGTGCCCCGATTTTGAAGCCGATTCCGTTCCGATTGCGATCGGATGACGTCAATTATCCGATCCGGTCCCAATCGGCTGGGAATCGGGTGTCTAGAACCTGCTCTATTTTTCCGATCCGAATCGGTCCCGATCGTAAGCTTCAACCAATCAGAGCGCGTCTCGCAAAGCATGTCGTTTCCGCAGTTTGCAAATGGCGGAACACGCCTGTTGTGATCAGTACCACCGCCTTTGATGATGTTTCGCACGCCTCTTCCCGAATATGATGCAAAACTGCTGATAATGCAAGCACATCATCATCACTGTCCAAACTAGCAGCTATTTCGCTGAACAGGTACGACCTTGATCTTCGATTCAAACCGGTCGGCTAAATAAAGTCGGGGAATGTGTGGCAGCGCACACGTTTTGCAGTCCGGTCCGATCACCTACCGATTCGAAACTGATCGGGAATCGGCCTCAAAACCGGGCATGTGTAGCGGGGCCTTAACACCGCTACATTATTTAACACACTGGCAGCTTGTGCTAAATAAAACCGCTACATTATTTAACACACTGGCAGCTTGTGCTAAGTAACACCGCTACACTACATTAACCCACGGGTAGCTTGTGCTAAGTAACACCACTACATTATTTAACACAATGTTAGCTTGACGGGGAAGTGGCGCAGTGGTTAAGGCGTCTGCCTCCAATGCCAAAGGTGCGAGGTTCGATACCGGGTTCCGGCGTTGGAGTTTTCTCCTCTGGTAAGTGTCATAGACGACCCCGGCCCCGACGAGTCCCCTGCTGCCTTGCAGGCTTGGCCGCTTGGCTGCGGAAAGGCTAAGGGAGGAAACCACTGACATCAAAGCCCCCGTGTCTCCGAGGAAGGCTTTTGAGCCAGAGACTAAGACAAGGACAGTCTGATATAAAACCTACGACCCGAGGACCTCGATGCCACCGTCCCAGCTTGCTAGGCCATGGCAAACGAACCAAGGGTTTAAAGGGTGGGGCCAGTACTGCGCACACTGCACTCCACCAAAAAGCTCCACCGCGCAGGCTTTAGGAAACGCCCACGGACTATAACACTGAACTTTCCAAGTCCTGTAGCGATGGGCAAGGGGCAAAAACCGCAGGTGAAAGATGTCACTGGAAGCCGCAGTCTCAAACCTGCATGCAGGCGGTTCAGGATATTGGTCGCCTGATGTTGACCTGGGGATGACAACATCACTCGGCACACCCTGAACGACCAAGCAGCCTTCTCTAGGGACAGCACTGCTTGCTCCACACGGAGAGGGGCCTAGAAAAGGAGGCCTAACCAAAGCTCATCCCCTCGTAACCCAGTTGGCTAGCCGCGGTCAACGGGCATCTTCTCATGCGGTCAGAAAACAAGAAAAAACAATGGATCCACTCTCATGACGACCACGACCGGACTCAACGTAGCATGCTGGAACATCCGAACCATGCTCGACACAGCAGACAGCGGACGCCCTGAACGTCGCTCCGCCCTCATTGCCCATGAATTGCGGAGGTTAAACATCGACATCGCCGCACTCAGCGAAGTACGCCTCCCGGAGGAAGGCAGCCTCCAAGAACTTGGCGCTGGCTACACCCTCTACTGGTCAGGCAGGCCTGCATCAGAAAGACGGCTCTCAGGCGTGGGCTTCATGGTGAAGACCCCCATTGCGACTAAGTTGGAAAACCTACCAACGGGTCACTCCGACCGCATCATGTCCATGCGCCTCCCACTGAGACACCAGCAATACGTCACCCTTCTCAGTGTGTACTCCCCAACCCTCCTGGCAGAGCCTGCAGAAAAAGACAAGTTCTACTCTGACCTGCGCAGCCTCCTCCAGAGCACCCCTGCAGACGACAAAGTCATCATCCTTGGCGACTTCAACGCCAGAGTGGGCCAAGACTCCGAAGCCTGGAAAGGAGTCCTCGGCAAGCATGGCGTTGGGAACTGCAATGACAATGGTCGCCTACTGTTGGAGCTCTGTGCAGAGCAGCAACTTGTCATCACCAACACTACTTTCCAGCAAAAGGACAGTCGAAAGACCACCTGGATGCATCCTCGCTCCAAGCACTGGCACCTTATCGACTATGTCCTAGTGCGTCAGAGGGACCGCAGTGACGTCCTTCTCACCAGAGTGATGCCCAGCGCAGAGTGCCACACTGACCACCACCTTGTTCGCTGCAAACTCAGGCTCTGCCTCAAGCTGAAACCCAAGAAAGGGAGCCCCCCCCCCCCCCCAAGAAAAAGCTTGATGTTGCCAGCCTTCAGCGTGACGACAAGAAAGCTGCCCTTCAGGCCGATTTACAGCGCATGCTCAAAGACACAGTTGATCCAGCAGACTCCTCCCCTGAAACACTCTGGGAACAACTGAAAACTGCTATTGTAAAATCTTCTGTGGAAGTCTTGGGCTTTGCTAGAAAGAGGAACAAAGACTGGTTTGACGAAAACGACGTAGAGATCCAGGAACTTCTAGCAAAAAAAAGAGCCGCCCACCAGGCCCACCTAGCCCAGCTTTCCTGCCCTGTGAAGAAGTCTGCCTTCCGCCTCGTCTGCAGCAGTCTCCAGCTCAAGCTTAGAGAGCTCCAAAACGAGTGGTGGTCCAGACTCGCACAGAGGACCCAGCTCTGCGCTGACAACGGTGACTACAGGGGCTTCTACGAAGCACTGAAAGCAGTGTATGGCCCTAGGCACCTGGTACAAAGTCCCCTGCGAAGCGCTGATGGACAGGCACTCCTCACAGATAATACCTCCATCTTGAACCGCTGTTAGCTTGTGCATGGGGGGCCCCCCAAGAAAAAAAGCTTGATGTTCCAGCCTTCAGCGTGACGATGTGAAAGCTGCCTTTCAGACAGATTTACAGCACAGGCTCAAAGACATAGCGGACCCAGCAGACTCCTCCCCTGAAACACTCTGGGAACAACTGAAAACTGCTATTGCAAAATCCTCTGCAGAAGTCTTGGGTTTCGCTAGAAAGAGGAACAAAGACTGGTTTGACGAAAATGATGTAGAGATCCAGGAACTCCTAGCAAGAAAAAAGAGCCGCCCATCAGGCCCACCTAGCCCAGCCTTCCTGCCTTGTGAAGAAGTCTGCCTTCTGCCTCGTCTGCAGCAGTCTCCAGCGCAAGCTCAGAGACCTCCAGAACGAGTGGTGGACCAGACTCGCACAGAGGACCCAGCTCTGCGCTGACAACGGTGACTACAGTGGCTTCTACGATGCATTGACAGCAGTGTATGGCCCCAGGCACCTGGTACAGAGTCCCCTGCGAAGCGCTAATGGACAGGCATTGCTAACAGATAATACCTCCATCTGTTGGAAAAAACGGTGCTCACATCGCACACATGAATGTTTCAGCCTGATTCTGGCCTGGCCGTATATACAAAGTTTTGTGACACAGGTCTCGATTTTGTTGTAGTCACTCATCCTTTGTATATTTCGAACATGTTTCACTTTGAAAAGTCAGGTACTGCTCTCGTCAGCGGACCAAACCTGACCACAGTTGTGATTTAGTTATCACATCCGTCCTTCTGTTCAAAGGAATATCTGTGGATTTGTTGTTTGACGGTATTTGTTATCCGTTCATTGTGAGTTGGTTGGGTTCATTGCGTCTCCCCGATGAGTACGTCAACGCGCTCAGTGTGGGAGGTTTACCACTACTAGATTGTTTTGCGTCACTAATTTTGGTGCGATTACCTCGCCGTTTATGTTACCTTCATTGCGTTTTCGCAACGGTGTTTTCAACGAGGCATTTTGGGTTGTTTAGCGCCAGGCTGTTGTACGTCACCAATATGTTTGGTGCGCCGGATTTCAGTTGGTTGTTGGATTCCTCTAACCACCGCATTCTGGTTTATGCCAGTGCTCAGTTTGTGGTGAGGCTGTAACTCTTACTACGACCTTCTCGTCTGCAGTTCAGTCGACGTGTGTTGGCTACTGCCACGTTCAGTGATGTTGTGGGGCGGCTCGCGGTGCGGTCCGGTCACGTGGTCCCGCACAGCGCACTACGCGCGTGCCTTAATGCTGGGCGGCGGTTCGTCGTTGACTGTTTAGCTTTCGCGCGCAGACTCCTTGGCCATCCGTCCATCCCGGGCCCTGTACATGTATCTCAGCGGAAAGAGACATAGATGTTAACGTGTCCCTGCAAGAAATGGAAGTTTGAAAACATACATGCACCAGGATCCATGCAGAAACAAGCGGCATAGATGTCCCTGCCGAAGGAGGCATAGATGTTCAAATGTCCCTGCAGAAAAAAGAAGAAACACACATGCATGAAATAGTTTCCCTGCAGAGAAAAGAGACACACATGCATGAAATAGTTTCCCTGCAGAGAAAAGAAACACACATGCATGAATTAGTTTCCCTGCAGAGAAAAGAGACACACATGCATGAATTAGTTTCCCTGCAGAGAAAAGAAACACACATGCATGAATTAGTTTCCCTGCAGAGAAAAGAGACACACATGCATGAATTAGTTTCCCTGCAGAGAAAAGAGACACACATGCATGAATTAGTTTCCCTGCAGAGAAAAGAGACACACATGCATGAATTAGTTTCCCTGCAGAGAAAAGAGACACACATGCATGAATTAGTTTCCCTGCAGAGAAAAGAAACACACGTGCATAAAATGTTTTCCTGCAGAAAAAAAAAAAAAACAACAACAAAAAAAAACCCCACATAATTATGCATCAAGTGAATAGGAGGAGGTTGCCTCTCTAATTCGTGTTTCTTTACAAGCACAACTGTTTGAACATAATTTTTTGCGTTCATGCTTTTAGTTCTGTGACCTGTATCACCAGTCCCAGAGTGTTCACAGATTTGTATGGTTTGAGTCAGAGTGTGACGCCGGGCCCAGCTAGTGAGTCACTTCCAAAGACTGTACCCTCCTTGTGATTTTTACTCTGTACTCGGTTGCATAACGTTTGGTCATCGGTCTTCGGGTGGCTTGGCCCCCGCGCCGGCTGTTGGCATGTTCACGTTGCAAGTTCAAGGCTGGGCTTGGGACAGTACATTCGTGTACGTGCGTGCCATCATTTTCGGCACGAGTTATAGTACATGTACTGTTTGTGTTTTTCGGACGACCCACGTAGTTCTGTGTCAACCTTTCCATATTGGTTAGATATTTATCCGACACACGTGTGTTCATGTGTTAACACCCGTTATCTGGGCATATTTTGTTTCAAGTGTACAGTTTTAGGTTGTACATTCCCCTCACGGCTGAGCTAGTCAGTTCCCGTGATTCAGGGTGCAGTTTAGTTGAGATTCACTGCGTTAAGTTGTTTGTTAAAAGCTGTTGTACAGCTTAGCGTTGTTCACTGGATACACCAGTTAGAATTGTAGATTGTTTGTGACGAGACCTGTGTCAACTTTGTTTCGACCATGGCCAGGCAGTCTGTCACATTATGCGGATCGACCCAAAGATCAATCTACGCGGGAGAGCACGAGCGGGGTACACCCCAACAGTCCCTGTTGGAAAAAACGGTGCTCACATCGCACAGTGTTTCAGCCTGATTCTGGCCTGGCCGTATATACAAAGTTTTGTGACACAGGTCTCGATTTTGTTGTAGTCACTCATCCTTTGTATATTTCGAACATGTTTCACTTTGAAAAGTCAGGTACTGCTCTCGTCTGGCGCTAAACAACCCAAAAATTAATGCCTCTATAAAAACACCACTGCGCAAACGCAATGAATGTAACATAGACGGCGAGGTAATCGCACCAAAATTGGTGACGCAAAACAATCTAGTGGTGGCAAACCTCCCACAGTGAGTTGAATTACTCCACGGGGAGACGCAATGAACCCGACCAACTCAAAATGAACGGACAACAAATACCGTCAAACGACAAATCCACAGATATTCCTTTGAACAGAAGGACGGATGTGATAACTAAATCACACCTCTGTGGTCAGGTTTGGTCCGCTGACGAGAGCAGTACCTGACTTTTAAAGTGAAACATGTTCGAAATATACAAAGGCTAAGTGACTACAACAAAATCGAGACCTGTGTCACAAAACTTTGTGTATACGGTCAGGCCAGAATCAGGCTGAAACATTCATGTGTGCGATGTGAGCACCGTTTTTTCCAACACGGCCAGGCCAGAATCAGGCTGAAACATTCATGTGTGCGATGCGAGCACCGTTTTTACCAACACGGTCGGAGTACTTTCAGAGCCTCTTCAGCGCTGAGCGCACTGTTCAAGAAGCAGTCATCCTCCAAATCCCACACCTCCCAGTAAAGGTTGAATTGGACGAACCGCCCACCGCTGAAGAGACTCTCACAGCCATCCACCAGCTCAAATGTGGCAAAGCAGCAGGCATTGATGGAATACCGCCAGAGATCTGGAAACATGGAGGCCCAGCACTGCACAACAAGCTCCACGACCTCTTTCTATGCTGCTGAGAGGAAGGAACACTACCAAAGGATCTCCGTGATGCAGTCGTCATTACCCTGTACAAGAACAAAGGCGAGAAGTCTGACTGCTCCAACTATCGTGGAATTACCCTGCTGTCCATTGCCGGGCAAATTCTTGCATGGCTGCTCCTGATTCGGCTGAAGACCACCTCCCAGAGGGCCAATGTGGCTTCAGAGCCAACAGGAGCACCACCGACATGGTCTTTGTGCTGAGACAGCTTCAGGAGAAGTGCCGCGAGCAGAACAAAGGGCTGAATATAACGTTTGTTGACCTAACAAAAGCGTTCGACACTATGAGCAGGCAAGGCATGTGGCAGATCCTGGAGCGACTTGGCTGTCCCCCAAAGTTCCTTAGCATGATCGTCCAGCTACACGAGGACCAGCAAGCCCAGGACAGACTCAACAATGACCTCTCAGAACCATTCCCCATTCTCAACAGTGTAAAGCAGGGCTGCGTGCTGGCACCGACCCTCTTCACCATCTTTTTTAGCATGATGTTGAAGCAGGCCACAGTGGACCTCAACGATGACGATGCAGTGTACATCAGGTATCGTCTCGATGGCAGCCTGTTCAACCTCAGACGACTGCAGGCCCACACCAAAACCCTAGACCAACTGATTCGTGAGCTGCTTTTTGCTGATGACGCTGCCCTCGTTGTACACACAGAGAGAGCCCTGCAGCGCATCACGTCCTGCTTCGCAGACGCTGCCCAGCTCTTTGGACTTGAGGTCAGTCTGAAAAAGACAGAGGTCCTTCATTAGCCGGCACCAACGGTAGAGCATCGCCCTCCCCACAACACCATCGACGAGTCTGAACTAAAGTCAGTGCACCAGTTTACTTACCTTGGCTGCATCATCACATCGGACGCCAAGCTGGACAAGAAGCTTGACAGCAGGCTGGCAAAAGCGAACAGCGCTTTCGGGCGACTATTCAAGCGGGTGTGGCACAATCAACAGCTGAAAACAGGCAATAAGATCAGCGTGTACAGAGCTGTCGTCCTCACCACCCTGCTGTATGGTTCCGAGTCCTGGGCCCTCTACCGCAGCCAACTACGACTTCTCGAACGCTTTCACCAGCGCTGCCTGCGTACCATCCTGGGCATTCACTGGAGTGACTATGTCACCAACGTCGAGGTCCTTGAACAGGCAGAAACTGTGAGCATCGAGGCTTTGCTGCTGCGGACGCCGCTCCGCTGGGCGGGGCATGTCTCCAGGATGGAGGATCATCGCCTACCCAAGATCACCCTGTTTGGCGAGCTTGGCACTGGACACCGAGACAGAGGGGCACCAAAGAAGAGATACAAAGACTGTCTCAAGAAGTCACTTAGTGCCTGCCAAATCGACCACCGCCGGTGGTCTTCGCTTGCTGCGGACCGTGACACCTGGCGCTGCACCATTTACAAGGCAGCCGTCTCCTTTGAGGACTCTCGCAGAGCTAGCCTTAAGGACAAGCGGCTCAGAAGAAAAAACAGAGATGCCGCAACTCAGAACCCTGGCCAGACCTTCCCCTGCAGCCACTGCGGTCGAACCTGCCTGTCCCGGATTGGCCTCCTCAGCCACGAGGAGGCCTGCAGACGTCGTGGGCAACCCTTATAGAATCTTCGTTCGCGAAGTTAAGCCAAGAGCTTGTCTTAAGTAATACCGCTACACTATTTAACACACTGTTAGCTTGTGCTAAGTATACCGCTACACTACATTAACCCACGGGTAGCTTGTGCTAAGTAACACCGCTACATTATTTAACACACTGGTTGCTTGTGCTAAGTATCACCGCTACATTATTTAACACACTGGCAGCTTGTGCTAAGTAACACCGCTACATTATTTAACACACTGGTTGCTTGTGCTAAGTATCACCGCTACATTATTTAACACATTTATTGCTTGTGCTAAGTAACACCGCTACATTATTTAACACACTGGCAGCTTGTGCTAAGTAACACCGCTACATTATTTAACACAATGGTTGCTTGTGCTAAGTAACACCGCTACATTATTTAACCCTTTGAACTCAATGGCCACATTTCGCAAAGTTTGAGGGCGTCATCTGACGACTGTGTGCCAGCTGCAGGAGATGCAACAAACGAGAAGGCAATCACAGCGGACAAACAGATTATACCATAATCATAGACAACCCTCCAAACATATCTAAGAGGCACGGATCCTCATGAGGATCTATGCCTCTTGATGACACACCATTGCACCGTGCTCTTTGGACGACTAGGACTCTCTGGCACTGAGCTATTTGCAAAACACCAATGTGCGTCCACTGGCAGGGAAGGCGTTTGTAACAAGGAATGGAGGCCGCATTAACACCGTTAGTACCATTGTGGTTAAATGTAAGTCAGCGTCAGTCTGTTTAACTCATTCTGCCCGACGCACGTATTTCCCAAATTTTAGAGGCGTCATGTAACGACTATGCACCTGTTGCAGGAGATGGATCGACCATGATAATTCAAGGGTAGTGCCAGATTAGCTTGGCGCCGACGAGCGCCAAGCTAATCTGGCACCACCCTTGAATTATTATGGTCGACCCATCTCCTGCTGTAAGGCGTTGGTGTTGAATGGGTTAACATCAAGGCGTAACTTCATCACTCCAAGCTCGAAGATAGATTTATTTAAAACCACCCTCTCTTTCTCGGGCGCCTCGTTTTGGAATAAACTGCCAGCGCACATAACACACACTAGTTGACACTGAAAGCCTCTTCAAGTACCTGCTATCTAACAGCTTATTCATTGGTTAGGGTATCCCCATCGCCTCAAACCTCGATATTAACCTCCGCGCGTGCGTGTGTGTGCATGTGTGTGTGTGTGTGTGTGTGTGTGTGTGTGTGTGTGTATGTGTGTGTGTGTGTGTGTGTGTGCGTGTGTGTGCGTGTATGTGCGTGTGTGTGACAATTTGATTTAGGAAGACCGCTTATAGAAAGTCGGTTGACCACATTAGAGTCCGCAATTTTTGTTATATTCATTTTGAATTTTGGATATTGCTAGCTTGGAGAAAGACATTGGATGAGTTCGTTAACCAGCTTTGCACCTTTTCAACTTTAGAAGTTAAAAATAATTCTTTGAAGAAAGAATTTTTTATCGTCTTCTGGGGAAAATCAGACAGTGACGGTGACGTAAGAGCAGCAACTTCGTCATCACGCAAATATTGACAAAATACTTTAGATATGACGTCAATCTCTCACTCTCTCACGCACGAATGAATTACGACGCGATTTCGAAGATCTGTGCAATATAATCTAAGATTGTTTGCACGTCATGATCACACTGTACGTTCGTGTAAACGAAGCCGATTTACCGGTAAGTAACGGCCACTGTAGGAAACGCATTACATAGACGCGCTTTTTTATGTCGCTGAGTCGGACGACGTATAGCCAGGAATTTTATAACTCTGTCGTACACTCAACAGATCTATTCAACTTGCACAGATCTTGATCTAGAGCTGGAAAATTAAGTGACGTTGTCATGTATCAGAGTTACAGAAAGCTATCAGTTTAGCGGTAGGCTGAAAATAAAAAATCCGGGGGGGGGGGGGGGGGGGGGGGGGACACATTCTGAAAGTCCGAAATGACAACAAAACATTACATAGCCATTTTCCGCGTATTTCAAACAAACTGACCTTTAAAACGGTTTTATTACCAAATCTGCACCATATGTTTCAAAACTAGTTTACACGTAACAATCTGCCCCAACAAAGTGCGCCACTGTATGGAGAGTTGAAAAGACGTCTGCACTGACTGCCTTCCACGCACTCGCTGTCATGACTAAAAGCAGACCTAACAAAACCAATAACATCTGTTGGAAATGAAAAAGACAAAATGTATCGCCGTATAACGCACCTTCACAAGTCAAACGATTTAAATGAAAGCGAGTGGAAAGATTAAGTAGCAACAGCTCTGTGAGAACATGTGCACAGCGTCAGGCTGCCGAAGTATTTGTGGCGAGGCGATGGCAGACGCTGAAATGACAGGAGGTTGGGGCTGTCTTCAGACTCGTGCCGCTACAATTTTTAGACCACGCGGCCACGGCGTTCGAAATGACGCAATTTCCACACGTAATATAAAGAAAACTACCGCAAAGTTGTTTTTTTTTCACGACCAGACAGTACGTATTTGACAGTATGTATTTGTCTCTCTATCTCCTTGCGTGGATTGAACCAACATGTATTTTGTTCACTACAGGCGTGTGAAATGGGCACGTTGTGAAGCGCACAGTGCTAGTAAGCGTGAGACTAATAATGAAGACAACGCGTGCGTCACTCGTACAGAGTCAGTGAGACGGCCTTCGGTTTACGAAGTAAAATGGTGTCAGTGGTCAAAACAGTTATCACGGCTGTATTTTACCATCGTGAGACTAAGAGAGAGAGAGAGAGAGAGAGAGAGAGAGAGAGAGAGAGAGAGAGAGAGAGAGAGAGAGAGAGAGAGAGAGAGAGAGAGAGAGAGAGAGAGAGAGAGAGAGAAAGAAAGAGAGAGAGAGAGAGAGAGAGAGAGAGAGAGAGAGAGAGAGAGAGAGAGAGAGAGAGAGAGAGAGAGAGAGAAAACAATGAACAATGAACAATGAACAATGAACCTTTATTTTCCAACGGTAGAAGTTATTGGTAACAGGACCAGTTTTCAAACTTGCCGTTGCTACATCTACTACATAAATGACATAGACGTGTAAACATACACATACCACACACTGACGCATGTATGCACTCGCTCACGCACGCACGCCCGCACATACGCACGCACACGCACGCTCACACACACACACAAACACAAACTTGCACACGCACGCACTTAGACACACACGCACACATACACACACACGCTCTCGGACACGCACTCCAGACATACGTACGCGCATACCGCGTACGCACAAAAATATAAAATGAGTAAAAATGCAAAGTAAAGCAATACACAGAAAATCATTAAGTACATTAGAATCCATACAGCAAAGGCAAATATGTATATATGTGCTCTCTCTCTCTCTCTCTCTCTCTCTCTCTCTCTCTCTCTCTCTCTCTCTCTCTCTCTCTCTCTCTCTCTCTCTCTCTCTCTCTGTGTCTCACACACCCACACACACACAGCATGCACGCACGCACACACACACACACACACACACACACACACACACACACGCACGCACGCACACACACACACACACACACACACACACACACACACACACACACACGTGAACGCGCGCCCAAAAATATCGCGTACACACATATGAAGGCAAAAACATTATACATAGAACATGCAGTATTCAATGTACTCTTGACACTCAGATATTATGGTCTACTGTATATTATATATTTAAAAAAAAAAAAAAAAAAAAAAAAAAAAAAAGAGACGCTCTCTCTCTCTCTGTCTTTCTCACTCTCGCACACACACACAAACATTCTCACACACACGCACATTCACACATCTGAACACACGCGCAAGTTATCCCTGTACTGTTATGATTAGATTACGTCAGAGAGAGAGAGAGAGAGAGAGAGAGAGCGAGAGAGAGAGAGAGAGAGAGAGAGAGAGAGAGAGAGAGAGAGAGAGAGAGAGAGAGAGAGAGAAAGAGAGAGAGATAATGAGATTCCAAAACCAGCATTCTCATCATTGCCGCAGCCATGCCTGGAACAAAGGTATGTCGGCTATCACCCTCCCTCGCCCCCACCAACTCCCCGCCTTTTTAGTGCACTCGGTACATTTTCAAATCGTTGAAAAAGCGTTTATTCGATCAGTTGTCAACCCAGGATCCTTCAGGATTTGGAGATTGTCTTAAGCTGACCGTTAATTAATGACTATCTTGCCCCATCACCCTCCCCGCCTTGTCAGTACACTCAGTACATTTTGTTTTGATCGGCTGCCAACCTGGGGACACCGCCTACACATGCCACTCAGTCCATAAATTAAACCTATTTCATTTCATTAGAATCATGCATGAATATCACAGTGACTCAGGCCGCCCGCGTGTCTGTGTAGTGTCCCGCTTTGATTTTTCAAACCGCACACAAGGTGGGACCATCTTTCGTTTAATTTGTTAAGTTACTTTGACAGCAAAATAACTTTTTTTTCTCAATAATAGTCTGGTGGTGGAAATCGGACGCATGTGTTTGTTACTGGGGTGTTCCATTCACAGCCAGGGGTGTAGTTCTATAGTGTAGGTCTAGTCCTAGTTGAAAACAAGATCTGAGTGAGTTTAGTCAGGCGAGGCAAGCTTAAGTATATTCATGTCAGGTTCATACCTGCTGGGGACAGGCAAGGCCTTCCTACCGTCTGCCTTTTAAGTCCAGCGTGCTGTACAAGCATAAGGGGGACAGGCCTAACATAAACACAGACCAAACCAGTTTTAAACTGTGCAGTTTACTGATCTGTTTGGCGTGCTTACCCACTAATTTCATTGGAGGTTTTATTGAATGCGTGCCCTGATATTTTAAATTAAAAACTGTCAACCTTGTACTGTCAGTCTTTTCCAGAATTCATGATTAAGTGGGATGATCAGTGTAGTGCTTGTGAAATGTGTTTTGCTGTGAAGGGTTATAGTGATGATGTTTTGCTGTCAAGGGTTATAGTGATGATGTTTTGCTGTCAAGGGTTATAGTGATGATGTTTTGCTGTCAAGGGTTATAGTGATGATGTTTTGCTGTCAAGGGTTATAGTGATGATGCTTTGCTGTCAAGGGTTATAGTGATGATATTTTGCTGTCAAGGGTTATAGTGATGATGTTTTGCTGTCAAGGGTTATAGTGATGAGGATTTATGCCAATATGAAACAGCCTAAACCTAAAGATAGTGCATAAATTTGTTTCATTTTATTTTTTTGTGATTTAATAAAATAAATGAAGACGAACTTCTTCTTCTGAGTGATATCTGTGCCAACAAGGATCACTTATATTTAAATACTGTTGACAGATGTAAAATACAATTGACTAACAAAAAAGACTCTAGAAAGATTTTAGCTTTAAGTACGATAAGAGCTAAAGTTGGTGGTGTTGCCGGGCTGCAGCGTTACCTTGATATTGGTAATGTTAATAGAGTACCAAGCAAACTTGAGAGTGCTCTTCATGATGCGGCAATGATGAGGATGCTGGTTTTGGAATCCTTTTATCTCGTTCTCTTCGTGTCCTACATCTCTTTCACTTCTCGGGCCAACTGGATGGCCCAACCGATGTGCTGAGGTGTATGGGTATTTACGGTCACGTCTTTAATCCTAATCACACAAAAATACGTCACAATCATTCACAACAATTGTTTAATCCTTCACTGTCGCAACTCAACGAAAAAACACAAAATTCAAGAGACATTGAGCCAACACAGTTGTGGGGGCTTATGAGGATCTATGCCTCTTGCTGAATGCTTTTTTGTTTCCTAGTTTCTTAGACAATCTTTGTCATATAATAATAATAATAATAATAATAATAATAATAATAATAATAATAATAATAATAATAATAATAATAATAATGATGATAATAATAATAATAATAATAATAATAATAATGAATATTTACATAGCCCTTAATGTCCTGACGGGCTCTAGACACTTACAATGGACAAACATCACGCAAACATAAACATACAAATAAATAAAAATTAACAAAATAAAGAACAAAACCAAACAGCCACAAAAAACACTGGTGTGTATGTGCACACACACGATCACGATCACACACACACACACACACACACACACACACACACACACACACACACACACACACACACACACACACACACACACACACACACACACACAAGAATTAGTCTTATATCTTTGAGTTCTCGCTTTAATAAAAGCCGCAGTCTGTGTCTGGCAGCAAAGGTGTTAATGACCGATTCACGACGATATTCTGTGACAAATGTCACGTACTTCAAATTGAAATGGTATCTACACGTGTAGTACACCAGCTGGCTACAGTGGAGAAGTGCATTTAGGACTGATGGTGGGACACAAGATATGGTTACAAGATGCGCGTAAGGAAAAGTAGTCCCAAGTATATGAGCGACTTTAGTCTCGTAGTCCGCTCACTTACGGTTTAGCCGCCACGAGGCGTCAGTCTTGTTAGATTGTTTTTTTTTTTATTTTTTTTTTATTTTATTTTTTTAGGGCTACCAACATGGGCTTGGTCTAAATAAGAAGTTATAGCCTACTGCTCCTAGCAGTAGACTAGAAGTTCTTATTTAGACCTGTCCGAGGTGTTTAGTCGTCCTTCGTGCTTTAGATTCTGTCTCTCTGCTACAAATCCCTGAACAACTGCGCTCCTGCCTATCTCTCCAACCTACTTCACCCCTACACTCCTTCCCGCTCCCTCCGCTCCGCCTCCGACCCTCTCCGCCTCCACATTCCCCGCACCAAACTCAGCACTTTCGGCCCCGCTCCTTCACCGTCTACGGTCCATCCACCTGGAACACTCTCCCACTCTCTCTCTCCGTCAGAAACACTCTCTCTCCGCCTTCCAGTCCGCCCTCAAAACTCACCTCTTTCAACAGTTCTAGCACTATACTGTCGTAATGTATTGGTGGTACATTGTCTAAAGCGTGCGCATGCGTGCGCGAGTTGTGAGTGCGCGCTTATAGTTATAATTGTTATAAGATAAGCGCATTATAAATACCGTAATTATTATTTTATTATTATTATAAACCTGTGGAAAAAAAAAACTCGCTGAGGCCTGATCGGGGCTACACCATATTGTGACATGTGTGGGCAGTGGTTCAGACACAGAGCTGGTGAAGCGGTCTGGAGCGAAAGGCAGCATGAAAGTTCTTCACCTGTGTCTAACGGCAATTTTCTTCCATGGTGAGTACATACGGCATGCATGATTTCTGCAGTAGTTGTTGTTGGTGGTGGTGCTGGTCGTGGTGGTGGTTGTACACTATCGTCAATTTGCCTGCGTTTCTTGGCTGTACGACAACTTTGGTGGTGTCATCTTTGCTGTAATTCAGCCAGTAAGTGTGCCTTGTAGCCGTTCAGTGTACGTGATAAGGGCACACGCACAGGCTGAGTATACGATCTATGTCTTTTGTCTGATGACAGTTTTGGGGTCATTGTACAGATCGTCTACAACTAGTGTCTGTGCTACATTTGGAAAAACAACAGGCCAACTGATGTGCCAACAAACAGACTTTGTGTCAGCGTAACTGAGTCACACAGCTCTAATATGACAAACAACAGATCAACGTACGTTGTAACGATGTCGCGATGCATAGAATCTTGGGGTATCATCATAATAATAGGCTTGGCTTGACTTCGCGAACGAAGATTTTATAGGAGTTGCCCACGACGTCTGCAGGCTTGTTCGTGGCTGCGGAGGCCAATCCGAGACAGGCAGGTTCGACCGCAGTGGCTGCAGGGGAAGGTCTGGCCAGGGTTCTGAGCTGCGGCATCTCTGTTTTTTCTCCTGAGCCGCTTGTCCTTAAGGCTAGCTCTGCGAGAGTCCTCAAAGGAGACAGCTGCCTTGTAAATGGTGGAGCGCCAGGTGTCACGGTCCGCAGCAAGCGAAGACCACTGGTGGTGGTCGATTTGGCAGGCACTAAGTGACTTCTTGAGACAGTCTTTGTATCTCTTCTTTGGTGCCCCTCTGTCACGGTGTCCAGTAGCAAGCTCGCCGAACAGGGTGATCTTTGGTAGGCGATGATCCTCCATCCTGGAGACATGCCCCGCCCAGCGGAGCTGTGTCCGCAGCAGCAAAGCCTCGATGCTCACAGTTTCAGCCTGTTCAAGGACCTCGACGTTGGTGACATAGTCACTCCAGTGAATGCCCAGGATGGTACGCAGGCAGCGCTGGTGGAAGCGTTCGAGGAGTCGTAGTTGGCTGCGGTAGAGGGCCCAGGACTCGGAACCATACAGCAGGGTGGTGAGGACCACAGCTCTGTACACGCTGATCTTGGTGCCTGTTTTCAGCTGTTGATTGTGCCACACCCGCTTGAAAAGTCGCCCGAAAGCACTGTTCGCTTTTGCCAGCCTGCTGTCAAGCTCCTTGTCCAGCTTGGCGTCCGACGTGATAATGCAGCCAAGGTAAGTAAACTGGTGCACTGACTTTAGTTCAGACTCGCCAATGGTGATGTGAGGAGGGCGATACACTGTCTTGGGTGCCGGCTGATGGAGGACCTCTGTCTTTTTCAGACTGACCTCGAGTCCAAAGAGCTGGGCAGCATCTGCGAAGCAAGACGTGATGCGCTGCAGGGCTCTCTCTGTGTGTGCAACGAGGGCAGCATCATCAGCAAAAAGCAGCTCACGAATCAGTTGGTCTAGGGTTTTCGTGTGGGCCTGCAGTCGTCTGAGGTTGAACAGGCTGCCATCGAGACGATACCTGATGTACACTGCATCGTCATCATCGAGGTCCACTGTGGCCTGCTTCAACATCATGCTAAAAAAGATGGTGAAGAGGGTCGGTGCCAGCACGCAGCCCTGCTTTACGCCGTTGAGAATAGGGAATGGTTCTGAGAGGTCATTGTTGAGTCTGACCTGGCCTTGCTGGTCCTCGTGTAGCTGGACAATCATGTTGAGGAACTTTGGGGGACAGCCAAGTCGCTCCAGGATCTGCCACATGCCTTGCCTGCTCACTAATATGACAAACAACAGATCAACGTACGTTGTAACGATGTCGCGATGCATAGAATCTTGGGGTATCATCATAATAATAACAATAATAATAATAATACATAGGTTACAAAGCACTGGCAGTCTCCCCTTTTCTTTTCATAATAATACATAGTTTTTATACAGCGCCCTTCCCCACAGACAGCAAGCTCGGAGCGCTTTACAACACTTAACATAATATAAAAAGAAGAATTAGAACAAAACACGCACTCACTCATTAAATAAACAGCTCGCACCATGTAGGCACATTCCTAACACGAAACACACACACACACACACACACACACACACACACACACACACACACACACACACACACACACACAGAGAATACATACATGGGCTACACATATAAGACAACAGCCACCATTTCCAGGCAGCACATCCAGACTAAGCTAATCCTGATATGCCACCTCAGTCGAAAAGACTGATGGGTGTTCAAATTTGTTTTGAAAGGCATCAGGGTAGGGGATACACGGACATGCTTCAGTGGAAGTGAGTTCCAGACGTGAGGGGCCTGATAACCGAAAGAACCGAAATAAACATTTACGACAAAGAAGGATGCATCCAAAGTAACAGAAAATACACATAACAGCGCGCAAATAAACAGTAGGTCTACTATTTACACAATGAGCTGACAGATAAGGAGCTGGTCTCCCCGAGCCTGGAGTCCCGAATTGAAGGTCAGTGCTGGCCGGCTTTGCGCAGTCCTCTCTTAACAGCCGACGCGGCTGTCCTTAGAGAGCAGTTCTTGCCCTGTCAACACCGGTCGGAGTACAAGGCCCTGAAAGTGTCTCCGTCGCCCGGCTGTCCTTAGAGCAGTTCTTGCCCTGACAACACCGGTCGGAGTACAAGGCCCTGAAAGTGTCTCCGTCGCCCGGCTGTCCTTAGAGCAGTTCTTGCCCTGTCAACACCGGTCGGAGTACAAGGCCCTGAAAGTGTCTCCGTCGCCCGGCTGTCCTTAGAGCAGTTCTTGCCCTGACAACACCGGTCGGAGTACAAGGCCCTGAAAGTGTCTCCGTCGCCCGGCGCAGACCCGGCATGGCCCCTAGTATAGTGTCAGCACGGATCTCTTCCCTGACCGCCTTGAAGGGCGAATCAACGATTACACCGTCCTTACACATTCACGGTGGAAGCAAGCCAAGTGACTACTGAGTGCAGCCATGCAAGTGATCAGCTTCCGTGTATCATAACGGAAGCCATCCATCCATCCACTGATATTTTGGCCGTTGTGAGAAGTAATTTCAAACCACGAAGAGAGTGCTCCAATTGACGTCGGCTTTCGTGGATGACGCGCGCCAATCCTGCTAACTCACTACATCCTGAGGCTGATTGACAGACAATTGTTTATTGGCCTATGAAGGCTACACTACAGACAATTGTTTATTGGCCTATGAAGGCTACACTACAGATTAGACAGTAGATGGGCCGTATTAGTTCAAGTTAGTTATTAGGATTTAACGCCGAGCAGGCGACTAAGGCCATCTCACGGCGAGTTTTAGTTCAAGGGTGGTGCCTGAATAGCTTGGGGGCTTTTGCAGACTGGTGTGTCATTTCTTCTTTAACCACTTCACTGTCGAGAATAAGTAAACTAGCGCATTATATGGGCGCTTTATCCCAATTAAACATCGGCTCAAAACGCCGCCGCAAACTGAACCCAACAAGCACGCTCACGTGAATCACGCGCATTCACTCACACACTGTACATAAACACAGAACATTCACGTGGTGCTAAGGGTACTACTGAAGGCAACAAGCACGCTCACGTGAATCACGCGCATTCACTCACACACTGTACATAAACACAGAACATTCACGTGGTGCTAAGGGTACTACTGAAGGCAACAAGCACGCTCACGTGAATCACGCGCATTCACTCACACACTCTACATAAACACAGAACATTCACGTGGTACTAAGAGCAAGCTCAAGCGAGCTACTGCGGATTTGGGAAATTAAAATCGTATGTATTTGTATTTAAAATTTGATTAAGGGCGCTGAAACTGATACCAAAGTCGTGGGGGAGGAAGCAGAGTACCCGGAGAAAGAACCCCCGCCGGTCCGCCAAAATACGGTGACACTTTCTAGAGGAGAAAAGTCTGACGCCGGAACTGGGTATCGAACCTCGCACCTTTAGCATTGGTGACAGGCGCTTTACCGCTGCGCCGCAAACCGCCCCCCCCCCTCACCCACCCCCCCTCCCCCCACCCGCCAAAAAAAAAAAAAAAAAAAAAGTGAACATGATCCAACTGCAAGAGATATAGATCATTATGAGCCTACCGACTGCGGGGGCTCACGAGGATCTATGCCCCTTTAAGAGACCAATTTGTATCTATGTTTCGTGGACGGTGTTTGCTTTTGGTCGTTGAATGAACCAAGATTTCAGAAAACATGGAGCTACAGTGGCAGGGACGGGGTCCACACGCTGTCTGTTAGTGTCATGTGTTTGTTGGTAATCGTGTACGTGTACATGGGCTGTCCACAGTCTCCGGGACGAACGCCTTTCAGTGCACGTCCACGGGCAGTTTACCTAATGGAACAGTCATCCTAGCATGCCCCGGACAGGATGTGACGCTAGCCTGGAGCGACGCGGCGAAACCGGAAGAACATCTGAACAACGTGGAGTGGCACTACACGCCATCAGGTGGGTGCTGGGTTTACTGAACAGCTGAAAGGCAAAATTGATGTAAAGGCCCACTACCGCCGTAACTGTTCAAAGATACACTTTTGTAACAGATGGCTACGAAACGCTACACACATAATTATTTGGCTATAGTTTCATTTAGACACAGGACAATCCAGTTCAGCACATGCCGTCTTTATTTTCAGTATCTGGCATTGACTCCACACCGTTCTATAAATACAACGCTACCATTGTGAGAAACAGCTAAAAATAGACTGACACACTAACGACAGCGCAGAATAAATAAGTGCGATTACACGTGTACTTTTGCTGTGTTTCCAAACTGCTGTAAAAGTTCATTAGCTGTGTCGACAAGGGATAACAAACACAGTTGGTGCGGAAATATGTCTGCAATGTGTCTTCATATTTATGCGTAGTGGTACATTAACAAGTTTACATTTCTCTTGTTTCTGCACTTGAAGTACCGAACTAGAAGTATTCAACAAAACGACCGTTCAGCTCTGGTGTAATGTGCTTTTTGTTGCTTGTTTAATTTCCAGGTGGAAATGAGACGCTGTTGGCCACACGAGTCATGGGCATATTTTTCGAGGCTCCGGGTTCCCCCCAACATCTGCAGTTCCTAGCTAACGCCGGTATCCGTCTACAACACGTGACCACAGCGGACGCTGGAACCTACTCCGTTCACGTCATCCTAAATCTACACGGGACAATCGTCAGACAGGTGCACACGGTGCAGGTGCAAGTATCAGGTGAGGACCAATCACTGTGAAAAATAAATGTACAACCAGAACTTAATAATTATTATAATAATAGCAACAATAAGAAGAAGAAGGGTAATAATAATAATAATAATAACAGTGATAGTAATATTAAACTTTTGAAGTCGTAATAATAATAATAATAATAATAATAATAATAATAATAATAATAATAATAAACACAGCACATTATGTGGACACTTTATCTCATTCACAATCGGTTCAGAGAAAAGTGTCGCCGCGAGCTGAGCCCAACAAGCACGTGCACGTGAAACACGCGCATTTACTGACACACTTCATGGTAGTATGAATTTATTTACTACTGAAACAAAAGCTTTATGCTAACTGTGGTTGTTTCAATGTGTGTGCTGATCTGTGATTGTGGACCTTACAGCCGAGAGTCGTACAATCAATCCATCCCAGTTGTTTGGAATGACCTCCCACGCGCACTGAGATACGTGGATTCGAGAGAGGCGTTCAAGTGAGCACTGCTACAAATTACGTTGTCACACGCCTGTCATTTTAAAGTCATCTCTATCTATATTGGACGTAGTGTGTGCGTGTGTGTGTGTGTGTGTGTGTGTGTGTGTGTGTGTGTGTGTGTGTGTATGTGTGTATGTGTGTGTGTGTGTGTGTGTGTGGGTGTGTGTGTGTAGTCCAAAGCATGATCCGCTGAAGGTTAACCCGATATTATTTAAGGTAGCGGTGATTGCGCAAACATGGGGGATAACCTCTGGACCAAGTAAGATGAAAAGCAGATGAAAAACACACACATTCCCCTTACCGCCAAAATGTCCTGTTTTATGTGGACAGACACCATCCGGACAGAGCCTCCCCAGCACTGACTACGACAACGGCCGCTTCCTGCTGTCTGTCTCCAACCCCGTCGTCAGCGGAGAGTACGCCTGTGTCATAGAGAAAACCCCCTCGGCCAGTCCATGTGTACGGTGTGATTCCCCTTTACTCAGTCTATGTGTACGGTGTGATTCCCCGTTACATAGGGGCGCCACAGTCAGCGTAGACGGCGTGCAGGCCCGGTTTGCTCTTGTGGATGCCCGGATAAATTCTGAAGAACAGAAAAATAAAGCACTAGAGCAGAAGAACACAGTACTAGAGACCCAACTGACCAGCTACCATCAGGAGAACACGGCTCTACAGACCCAGCTGACCAGCTACCATCAGGAGAACACGGCTCTACAGACCCAGCTGACCAGCTACCATCAGGAGAACACGGCTCTACAGACCCAGCTGACCAGCTACCATCAGAAGAACACGGCTCTGAGACAGCAGCTGGAGACCCAGCTGACCAGTACCCAACAGAAGCACGCAGCCCTTGCGACCCAGCTGACCAGCTACCATCAGGAGAACACGGCCATACAGACCCAGCTGACCAGCTACCATCAAGAGAACACGGCCCTGAGACAGCATCTGGAGACTGTACGTCAAAACCTGACCTCCATGATACGTGAGTCAGATCGAGTGTTCTCAATAAATACTAGTGGTTGGTCAGTTCAACAGACAGAAGAGGTTCATCAGTATTAGGTTTCATATTTCTACAGTAACAGTTATAAAATTGTGCGTCTTAACAATAGACGATTTCAATTAGTTTAAAATTAAACGTGTTTAAACAAAAACGGTGGATTATAATTATAGTCCGGACAAATATGCCTATCGCCTGTTTGTCAGAAGTTATAGTTCACTGTTTTCGTCAAAGCACGTGCACTGTTGACCTACTTATGATTTCCGTACGTCTATTATTACACGTCTGCTGGTCTGTGGTTGCGGATCAAACCGTAAGATTCAAAATCACAGACTAACACACACGTGGTAAATTTCACTGATAATGTGACGATCAATTGTTACCTTGTCAATTTATAAATTGAAGGTGTTTGTTAAGCGAGTTACCGCGTTTCATGTGACACCGTGTGACAAGACGATGATGAAAGATAGTATAATCTAACTAATTTAAAAAAACAAACAAACAAATGTCAATGAAAGTGCCCCTCAGTGTTGTTTTAGGGTTAAAATACAATGATGAAAGATAGTGTAACCTAAGTCAGTTTGAAAAACATTGAGAAAAATGCGCCACAGTGATTATTTTAGCGTTGTAGCGCTTCATATGACTAATCAGCAATTTTCAGTCAGAGGCCATTTACACTTGCAACCACGGTTTAACCCGAGTAGAGTTCAACCCGGGTTAAGCCCGCTGTGGTGCGTTTACACTTGCATTTGGAACCGGGGTTGACCAGCTTACATGACCTTGGCAAAGCATCTTTAGATGGCGCCCCTCCAGTTATTTATTTATTTGGGTTTAACGCCGATCAGGCAACTAAGGCCATCTCAGTCACGGCGGTGCGCCCCTCCAGAAACACCTTACAGTTGAGTGGTGACCATTCGTGTTATATATATTTCTTTTCAATACATACAATTAGTATGATGTACTTTTCATTTCGGCACAAAAAGAGACGATCTCGAGATATCTAAGCATGAGATCAAAGTTGT
>BTPG01000002.1:327578945-327661412 GCA_036245525.1 Semisulcospira habei
CAATACCGGCGGCTACATCACCACGGGCAATAATCCTCAAGCAACACAATACCGGCGGCTACATCACCACGGGCAATAACCCTCAAGCAATACAATACCGGCGGCTACATCACCACGGGCAATAACCCTCAAGCAATACAATACCGGCGGCTACATCACCACGGGCAATAACCCTCAAGCAATACAATACCGGCGGCTACATCACCACGGGCAATAACCCTCAAGCAACACAATACCGGCGGCTACATCACCACGGGCAATAACCCTCAAGCAATACAATACCGGCGGCTACATCACCACGGGCAATAATCCTCAAGCAATACAATACCGGCGGCTACATCACCACGGGCAATAACCCTCAAGCAACACAATACCGGCGGCTACATCACCACGGGCAATAACCCTCAAGCAACACAATACCGGCGGCTACATCACCACGGGCAATAACCCTCAAGCAACACAATACCGGCGGCTACATCACCACGGGCAATAACCCTCAAGCAACACAATACCGGCGGCTACATCACCACGGGCAATAATCCTCAAGCAATACAATACCGGCGGCTACATCACCACGGGCAATAACCCTCAAGCAACACAATACCGGCGGCTACATCACCACGGGCAATAACCCTCAAGCAACACAATACCGGCGGCTACATCACCACGGGCAATAACCCTCAAGCAATACAATACCGGCGGCTACATCACCACGGGCAATAACCCTCAAGCAATACAATACCGGCGGCTACATCACCACGGGCAATAACCCTCAAGCAACACAATACCGGCGGCTACATCACCACGGGCAATAACCCTCAAGCAATACAATACCGGCGGCTACATCACCACGGGCAATAACCCTCAAGCAATACAATACCGGCGGCTACATCACCACGGGCAATAACCCTCAAGCAACACAATACCGGCGGCTACATCACCACGGGCAATAACCCTCAAGCAATACAATACCGGCGGCTACATCACCACGGGCAATAATCCTCAAGCAACACAATACCGGCGGCTACATCACCACGGGCAATAATCCTCAAGCAACACAATACCGGCGGCTACATCACCACGGGCAATAACCCTCAAGCAACACAATACCGGCGGCTACATCACCACGGGCAATAACCCTCAAGCAACACAATACCGGCGGCTACATCACCACGGGCAATAATCCGCAAGCAACACAATACCGGCGGCTACATCACCACGGGCAATAACCCTCAAGCAACACAATACCGGCGGCTACATCACCACGGGCAATAACCCTCAAGCAATACAATACCGGCGGCTACATCACCACGGGCAATAACCCTCAAGCAACACAATACCGGCGGCTACATCACCACGGGCAATAACCCTCAAGCAATACAATACCGGCGGCTACATCACCACGGGCAATAATCCGCAAGCAACACAATACCGGCGGCTACATCACCACGGGCAATAACCCTCAAGCAATACAATACCGGCGGCTACATCACCACGGGCAATAACCCTCAAGCAACACAATACCGGCGGCTACATCACCACGGGCAATAACCCTCAAGCAACACAATACCGGCGGCTACATCACCACGGGCAATAACCCTCAAGCAATACAATACCGGCGGCTACATCACCACGGGCAATAATCCGCAAGCAACACAATACCGGCGGCTACATCACCACGGGCAATAACCCTCAAGCAATACAATACCGGCGGCTACATCACCACGGGCAATAACCCTCAAGCAACACAATACCGGCGGCTACATCACCACGGGCAATAACCCTCAAGCAATACAATACCGGCGGCTACATCACCACGGGCAATAACCCTCAAGCAACACAATACCGGCGGCTACATCACCACGGGCAATAACCCTCAAGCAACACAATACCGGCGGCTACATCACCACGGGCAATAACCCTCAAGCAACACAATACCGGCGGCTACATCACCACGGGCAATAACCCTCAAGCAACACAATACCGGCGGCTACATCACCACGGGCAATAACCCTCAAGCAACACAATACCGGCGGCTACATCACCACGGGCAATAACCCTCAAGCAATACAATTTCCTGAAAAATAATAATCATTTACGTCTCTTTGTAGTGACAGCAAAGTTAATCATCAACATTGACGATTACAACAGTTACTAATTACCTATTAATTTTAAATACAATCAGAAACATATTTTTAAAAATATATATCGCTAATACACAGAGTTACATGGAAATCTGCGTTCTTCAAGACTGCAATAAAACAGCAGATACAGCACGAGTCGTTGTTGACCTTGGCTATTGACTTCTCTCTCTCTCTCTCTCTCTCTCTCTCTCTCTCTCTCTCTCTCTCTCTCTCTCTCTCTCTCTCTCTCTCTCTCTCTCTCTCTCTCTCTCTCTCTCTCTCTCTCTCTCTCTCAGGCCAAAGATGCTCTGCTTCTTGGAGATTTTAATATTTTAATATTGACTTTTTTAAACCTCATACATCATGGGAGTGTACTACTAGCTTAGTCGGTCTCCAACAAATGGTGACATCCCCCACCAGAATTACTCCAACATCAGCCACTATTATAGACTATATCTATACCATTAAACCTCTCGCAGTTAGCAACACTCAAGTTGGTAATCTGAGTGTCAGCGACCATTATCCAGTTATCTGCATATGGGTGTCAAATCTTATAAAAATGAAAAAGGAAGGTCACACGTGCATCACTTATAGATCATTTAAAAACTTTAATGAAAATGCTTTTTGACTGATTTAGCTGGAGCACAGTTCACGGACGTGTATAACGCTAGTGACCCGAACAAAGCATTAGACACCTGGTACGCGTCTTTCTCGGTGTGCTGAATAAACACGCGCCCCTGAGGCAAAAGAGAGTTAAGTACGCCGCCTTACCACCCTGGCTAACTGCGGATCTGATAGAGGCTATGGAACACAGGAACGAGAGAAAAAAAAAAAACGTAGCGTTTTTCTGAGTACAAAACACAACGTAATCGTGTAAAATCAATGGTTTTAGAAGCAAACAAATCTCTCTTCAGTAAGGTAGTTAAGCAAAGTAATAATAATAAATAATAATAATTACAGTATTTATAATGCGCTTATCTTATAATAATTATAACTCTAAGCGCGCACTCACAACTCGCGCACGCATGCGCACGCTTTAGACAACGACTCACGAACCACAAATAGTGAAATACATTACGACAGTCTGCCTAGGGTGGGGAGTGTGGTGGTATAGTGCTAGAACTGTTAAAAGAGGTGAGTTTTGAGGGAGGACTGGAAAGAGGAGAGAGAGTGTTTCTGACGGAGAGAGAGTGGGAGAGTGTTCCAGATGGATGGACCGTATACTGAGAAGGAGCGGGGGCCGGAAGTTCTGAGTTTGGTGCGGGGGATGTGGAGGCGGAGAGGGTCGGAGGCGGAGCGGAGGGAGCGGGAAGGAGTGTAGGGGTGAAGTAAGTTGGAGAGATAGGTAGGAGCGTAGTTGTTCAGGGATTTGTAGCAGATAGACAGAATCTTGTATTGGATGCGTTGGGGGATGGGTAGCCAGTGAAGGAGTTTGAGCAGGGGAGTGATGTGATTTTTTCTTTCTGAGGACGAGGCGGGCAGCATTGTTCTGGACGCGGTGGAGAGTGAAAGTGATGGAGTGAGGGAGGCCGGAAAGGAGAGAGTTGCAGTAGTCGATGCGAGATAGGATGAGAGAGCAAGTTTTGTGGCAGCATCGGTAGTGAGGTATTTTCTGATCTGACCGATGCGGCGGAGGTGGAAGTAGCATGCCTGGGCCGTGGCGGAAACAAAGCTGGTCATGGAAAGAGAGGAATCGAGGATAACGCCGAGGTTTTTGGCCGAGTCAGAGAGGGAGATGGGGGTACTGTCGAGTTGAAGGTGGAGGTAGGGAGGGAGCTGGGAAAGTTTCTGGCGAGTGCCTACCAGCATGGCTTCCGTTTTGTCGTCATTCAGTTTAAGCTTGTTTGCTGTCATCCAGTTTTTCACGTCTTCGTAGCAGTCAGCCGTGCGAGTCAGTAGTGACTGAGTGTTGTCGAGTTTGTCTTTGTCTAGTAGTTGTGAGTCGTCAGCGTAGAGGTGGTGGTGTATGTGGTGAGACTGGATGATGTTGGACAGGGGAGACGTGTAGAGTGTGAAAAGGACCTTGCCCAGGACGGACCCCTGTGGAACTCCGCAGGAGAGCGTGACTGGGTTGGAGGAGACGCCGTCGATGGTGACGGACTGCTGTCTGTCGGAGAGGTAGGAGAGAAACCAGTAGTGAGCAGAGTCAGTGATGCCAAAGGAATGGTGAAGGCGGTGGAGGAGGATAGAGTGGTCTATAGTGTCGAAGGCGGCAGAGAGGTCGAGTAGCGTAAGAAGGGAGATGTTGCCCGAGTCGGTGGAGAGAAGCAGGTCGTTTAAGATATGTAGAAGGGCTGTTTCAGTGCTGTGATGTTTGCGATAGGCAGACTGGAAGGGACTAAGGAGGTTGTTGTCGGCGAGGTGGAGGTTGAGCTGGTTGAGAACGACCTTCTCAAGAAGCTTAGACAGGAAAGATAGATTGGAGACTGGGCGATAGTTTATGAGTTCGTTTTGGACGAGGTTGTGTTTTTTGAGGAGAGGATGGACGATGGCGGATTTAAAGATATCACGGACGGAGCCGTTCTCTAGATATGTGTTGATGATGTCGGTAATGAATGGCCGAAGTTTTGGAAGGCCGTCCCGGTAGAGAGAAGCTGGGAGAGGGTCTAGTTCGCAGGTTTTGAGAGGCATGGACTTTATGGTCTTGAGGACTTCATCCTGAGAGACGGGCTGGAAGGACAAGAGGGGGGTGCCGGAAAAGGGGGTGTCAGGAGGGCAAGGCGGAGAAAGCAGAGTGTCGAGTGTGTTGCGCAGAGTTTGGATTTTGTCGAAAAAATAGGTGGAAAAAGCGGACGGAAGTTCGTCTTTGCTGCGTGTGTTGGGGAGAGGAGTGTCTTTTGAAATGCCTAGGAGTGAGTTCATGGTATCGTAGAGGGTTTTGGAAGAAGTGGATTCCAGGATTTTGTTTTGAAGGTGTTTACGTTTGGAGTCGGAGATCATTCTGCAGACTTTGGATCTAGTTGTTTGGAAGATCTGTCTGTGTACGGTGAGGTCAGATGAGCGCCAGCGGCGTTCCGCTTGTCGGCGCTCGAGCTTGGCCTCAGCTATGTCGTTAGTGAGCCAGGGGTCGGGGGGTCGGTTGGGTATGGAGCAGGTGGTGACAGGTGCATGGGTGTCTAAAAGTTTTCGAAGGGAGGAGTTGAAATGGGATGCAAGATCAGGAGAGGAGGCGGGGTCCAGGAGCAGGTCGACAGCTTCGTAAGTAAAGTAAAGACTCCTCCACTGTATGGCGCGCCATAAATTTAGTAACGACCATTTTGTCTCTGTGGCGGAATCACTAATGCCACTGGGAAATAACTCACATAAGTATATTTGTCCAGACAATCTACTACACTACTGTAACCAGAAAAATAAAAACAACGAAACTTTTATGATACCGCCTATAGCTGAAGTGGACAGATTAATTACCTCGATGAAAAATAAAAAGTCATCCGGGCCTGATGAGATCAGCTCAAAAATACTCAAGACATCTCTTCCATATATCGTTGAGAGTCTCACGTACATCTACAATCTCTGTATAAAACAAAACTTTTTTTTCGGATGCATTGAAAGATGCAAAAGTAATCCCACTACTACCAAAATTAAACGATCTAAGTGAAATTAATAAATTTCGTCCCATTTCATTGCTACCAGTTTTGTCAAAGCCTTTAGAGAGGCATATTCATAAACATCTATCTAAATATTTAGAAAACCGAAATCGTATCCATTCATTGCAGTCAGGTTTCAGACCAAACCATTCCTGCCATACCGCGCTGATAGGATGACAGATACATGGTTAGCATCTGTCAATTAATCCAAACTAACAGGTGTAGTCTTTTTAGACTTCCGTAAAGCTTTTGATTTAGTAAACTATGATATACTGATAAAGAAAATCTCATTATACACCAATAGCGCTGCCACGTTCTTCAAATCCTACTTGGATGACAGAAGACAAACAGTCCTTCTTAATGGTACATATTCTAATCACCGCTTAGTCAAGCATGGCGTGCCCCAGGGCTCTATTTTAGGCCCTCTTCTATTTTGTTTGTTCATTAATGACCTTAAGCTCACAATTAGCGATCATAATGTTTAATGCGATATGTTCGCGGATGATGCTGCAATACACACGCCCGACGAGGATTTATCTATTATTGATACACGCCTACAAAACGCATTACAAGACATTGACAACTGGTTTAGTAACAACTCCATGATCCTAAACCCAGCGAAGACTGAATGTATGGTATTAAGTACCCGTCAAAAGCACCAGCTCGGCTCTCTCTCACTCAGCTTGTCTCTTCAAGGAAAACCCATCAGTCAAGTAACAGAACATCGTCTTCTCGGTGTTATTGTAGATAACCAGTTTAAATGGCAGTGTCATATTACTAACATATGCAACATAATATCAAAGAAACTTTACATTTTAGCCAAATTAAAATATATCACTGATGTAGAAACACGTAAACTGTTCTTTAACGCCCACATCAGGTCACATATCGACTATGCTTGTACAGTGTGGGATGGAGCAAGCGAGGTCCAGTTGAAGAGACTGAACTCTCTTCATCGTAGAGCCGCAAAACTTATCCTACCTGACCTTAACTCAACTACCGATAGTAAATTGAAAACCTTGGAGATTCTACCCCTGATAAATCATTTAATGTACAATAAGGGAATAATTATGTTCAAAACATTGAATAGCAAAATGCCTGATTATAATAAGAAACTATTTTCCTTTCCATCAAAGTAGTGTTTTTTACACTTCAGGGCCCAGCGGAGCACCGTGCTTACGTGGCTGGCGCAGAACTTAGCTCACTCATGCAACCGGCCCTCGGTGCCGACTCTGCGATAGAAGCGTTATTCACGATTCTCTGGTCTATTTCGGAGGTGATTTTCTCAAGAAACCTCGCTCTCGATTTGTGACTTTCACACCATGGTGTGACGTTATTTTGAGTCTGACGTCACTGCGGGCCGGGAGTCCAAGAGAGATGAAATTCAGAACAACAACAGAAGAAAATTGCACTGAATGACGTCGAAAGAATGTTGTAGCTCGTGGTGACCAAACACGCCCAATCACGCACAAACACAAACACGTATGCACGCACGCACGCACACACACACACACACACACACAAACACAAACACACACACACACACATACACACACGCACACACACACACACACACACACACACACACACACACACACATACACACACACGCGCGCGCACACACACACACGCACATCCGAAAACACTCACACACAAACACGCGCACCAACAATCAAATAATCACGAGCACACACAGAAACGTCAAACACCTTTCTGTATTTTGCATAACGTGAACATGAACGATATTTCTCACAACACGATACTGATCATTCATACAGCTTACTATACTGCATACGATCGCAAGTTGTTTCTGAACGTATCGTAAAGTTAACTCACTGTGCCCGAGGTCCGAAATACTCACATGTTGGAGTTATCCTCCCTAGACTGCATTACAATTCAGGAGACAGATCGACCATGATAGTTTTAGGGTGGTGGCAGAATAGCTTGGCGCATATAGGCGCCAAGCTATTCTGCCACCACCCTTGAACTATCATGGTCGAGTCATATCTTGCTGTGGTGTGTCGCGGGCAGAATGAGAACACCAAAGAGTCCCACGCGTTAAACGAACACGGATGCGAAATGAGATCAGGAAGCCGTATAGAACCTCATGATCCCACACACCTGCGGGTGTTCTTCCAGTTGGTTACGTGATTGTCGTATTCGTAGTATGATGAAATCACACCAGACGCACGCACGTAGGGTTCTTGTTAAGAAACTTCATTCAGCTGCAACTCGTCACACGTGGCACAAGGTTGTAGGCCACACTGGAGTAACAGTTCCAACAATATTTTATTGCAGCGATGCACTCTTCACACAATGCATCCACAAATGCACCAAAACTGATACACTGTCTCCTCTACAAAGCATCAACACCTTTGACACACTGAGTCTCTCATACAATGTACACACATATTTCTTAACATTTTCTTTTATACTATTACAGATTTCCAGAACAAACCAGCAAATTCACACAATACAACCAATCAGAAAGAAAACGTAACCAAAATTCATTAATATTCATTTAAAAGAACACCAGATCAATCCAGAAGTTTCTACTAACGTCTAGGCGAATTCGATAAAACGTTGCGAAATGTTGACGACATCTTTGACGTCATATCTGAGGTCACTAAAAAGAACGCGACACTGCTCAAACCTTCCAGTCTAATGTTGGTCAAATTTTACAACATTGTAGCAAAACTACGCGTCACAACAAATATCTATCGCAATTCTCGATGCAAAAGAAAATGAATCATACTAAAAAGGTACGTAATTCGCATCCCAAATAACTCAAATGAATATCGGATCTTTCCTATGATGAACACACACATGCTCTCAAAAGAATAACACAACCACAAACGTAACAATGGTTTTCACTGAAGGAATCGGCCCATACTGAGCATGAAACCTAAACGGATTATAAATACGACCGTCAAGAAATGTAATTTTTTTTTATGAGGCTATGTAGAATTCATCAGTTCATGAGAAATAACCCACCGGCACGAGAGTGAATAACTGACTCCCTCTAGCGGCGGGTTATGGAGAAACAAGGCCGGCAATTAGTATTACCCGTGGAGCATGAAGGGTGACGGGCTGGTTGCATAAGGAGTTAAACCTTAAATTATTACATCCTGAGGCTGATAAAAAACAAACAACAACAACAACAACAACAACAAAAAACAACTAACAAACAAAAGCCAAACAAGCCAACCTAAACAAACGAAAAAAAAAACAAACAAACAAACAACAAACAAACCAAAAACAACAACAAAACAACCCCCCCCCCCCCAACAACACCCCCCCCCCCTCCTCCCAAAAAAAAAAAGAAAAAAACAAAACAAACAAAACAAACAAACAAAAAACATCAACAAACAAACAAAAAACAACAAACAAAGACCAACAATTACAACAAAAAATAAAAATTCTGATTGTCCCGTGCAGGTTTATATTACATATTAAGATATAGATCACCTGTGTTAGTTCAAGGATTTTGGACCACTCTTGAACTATAGCAGTCAAATTTATTTCAAGCAATGGGTGTATGAGTTTGAAAAGGGTTGACCTTTTCACTCCCAGAACTAAATGAATTTCATTCTATTGAAGAGTTAATCAGAGCCCAGGGAAAAGGAAGGACTTTCTCTATATAGCATGTCCATTGCAGGGACGCATCAGTTACCTGGGGGGGGGGGGGGGGAACGTTTTGTTTGGGACCTTCAACATGATACAGAAAGCCTCCCGACGCTAGACCGTGCTTCCAGTGGGCGAAATATCGAAAGGCGTGGAAAGGGGTGGGTGGGGGGGGGGACGTTTTGTTTGGGACCTTCAACATGATACAGAAAGCCTCCCGACGCTAGACCGTGCTTCCAGTGGGCGAAATATCGAAAGGCGTGGAAAGGGGTGGGTGGGGGGGGGGGGACGTTTTGTTTGGGACCTTCAACATGATACAGAAAGCCTCCCGACGCTAGACCGTGCTTCCAGTGGGCGAAATATCGAAAGGCGTGGAAAGGGGTGGGTGGGGGGGGGGGGACGTTTTGTTTGGGACCTTCAACATGATACAGAAAGCCTCCCGACGCTAGACCGTGCTTCCAGTGGGCGAAATATCGAAAGGCGTGGAAAAGAGGGGGGGGGGGTGGGGGGGGGGGGGGGGGGGGTGCGGGGAGGGGAAGGAGAGAGGAGGCGACGGTGAGTAACGACTCGCCAAAATATCAAAATGGGAGGGGGAGGGGGTTTGGGAATGGGGGTGGGTGGGGGGGGTGGGGTAGGGGGTCTAAACACCCCTAAAATAAACTTTGTTATAGGGGCGAACCCTTCGACCTTCCCCCCCCCCCCCCGCCCCTCCCCCAAGATCCACCCCTGCATTGAAAGGTTTGGCAAATCAAAATGGCAGAGAACAACCCAACAAAGAAAGAAACACGCTCAGAAAGGACAATTACAACACAGCTTATTAACCCTTTTCAGCCTGATAATGTCCACCCACCGCTTGAAATAAATTTGACTATGCTATTTCAAGGGTGGTGCCAGAATAGCTTGGCCCCTAAGGCGTCAATATATTTGGCACCACCCTTAAACTAAAATCTGTGATCTGCCTCCTAATCTATAACGTAGCCTTTAAAGCACAATAAGCAAAATTTAAAAAAAAGAGAAGAAGTCAGCCTCAACCCACCATAACCCGCCCGTTTTGGCCATCTATGATCGCACCGGTGCCCTGGACGCTAACCACGAAATAGAATAAGACCAAAGACAATAGTCTGCCACCCCCTACCCCCCCCCCCCCCTTTCTAGTAAGTTAAAAGAGTAGGTTTAGCCCCTAGTTATAACGGAAAGACGACAGGTAGCAGTTGTACTTTTAATACCGGATATGTACATCAAACTAGAAATGTCAACGAGTCTTCTCCTTGCTGGCACGAGGCATATATTCTCATGACGCGCGGCGACTGCAGGAAGTAATGAGAATGTACACATCTTGCAGATGGCGCGCGCTGGATGAAGCCGCGGAATGTTTGGAGTCTTTTTGCTCTTTGACAGATCAGACTGACAGATACTTCTATTGCACAGGCGTGTGATGATCGTTGCGTAATTGGTCACCTCTCAATAGTTATACGGTCTACCCGTGTTAAGGGGTGACCACTTGCACAACGATCATCCCATGCCCGTGTTCTTTGGTTAAGTTGCCATTTCCCTCTTAATGACAAGTAGCGTCATGTCCTTGTTTGTATGTCTGCTTTGAAAAAGGGTCTTCATCTTTAAACTATTTTGTGCTCTTTGCTAAATTTATTGCATTGCTATATCTTTGCATTTTTGTGCTGTGCTCGGTTTTTTATGCGAGTTTCTTTTGTGTTCGTCATTTGTTTGCATTTTACACGCTTGGCAGTCACTGTTTTGGTCTGGATTTATGTGTGATTGTTATAGACATCCTGAATAAAACGAACAGCGGGTACAATCTCGAATAGATATCTGAGCGCGGGAGTTAATAAGAGATTAAAATCAGCTCTGGTGACACGATCGTTTCCGAAAAACAATAAAAAGTATCAGTACGAAAAATGTCCTCGACCCGACGTCAGTTGCCTGCTGATGACGCTGCCTGCTATTCGCTGACAACTGACGTCGGCCCTGAGGATTGTTTGCGTGCCCGAATAACTCACACGCGATGCATGTGAGTGTGGCGGCCAGTATTGCCACTAGTATCTTTTGCTCATTTGGATTGCATCAGCTTGCCTTTTTGTAATATATATGTAAATGTTACAAGCAAATCCTAGTAATAAAAACCAGTGACACTGAGGGGGCTCGTGAATTACCAAAGTATGTGGCGCGCACTGCAGCAATTATTTCTTCCCACGTAGGGTAAAATCGGTCACGGTAAACGCTGATGGACAAATTTAGCAGTTTAGAACTTAATGCATTTCTTATTTTGTTTGTTTGTTTACACACACACACACACACACACACACACACACACACACACACACACACACACACACACACACACACACACACACACACACACACACCACACACACACAGCAACAACAAACAACCAGAAAACGTCTCCAGCTGTCGGACGTAGAAGATGCGACTGGCGATGGAATAGGCATTTTTTATGCTTTTGTTTCTCAGAAATCGTGTTTTCTCATTATACGGGCAACGGCAGAAGTATAGTGGAACAAGATGAGGATATTGTTTGGAGCTCACAAGCGTTTATCTTTTAGGAACATTCAGAGTTGTTCATAATTTTAGGCTTATTATGCTGATCCATTTTCCCTCCTCCCTAAACCAGGCTCTGATCAACACACACGTCGGCGCACACAAATAAAGACGGACACACGGCGCTTTTCGCCATTAGTACGCTCTGTGGGCTCGTGTAGCGACAGGAATCCATCTCCTTCTACTCTAACCCACCCTCTGATCCACACACACTGGCACACAGAAACAAAGACGGACACACGGCGATTCCCGGCATTCGTAAGCTCTGTGGTCTGGCTCAGCATACTATTCTGAAGAAGAATAATAGCACGAGCAGCGAAATGACGTCACTTCAAGCTTCACATCATGGCATCGTAAGTCCCACGACGACGTGTTCATAGTGACGACTCGATGTTATACGTCACTTATCGCAATACTAGCATTTGACGTATTAGGGGATCAAACTTTGCAATTTTCTATCTGATTTTTACGCCTAGGGCTTACAGGATTAAGGATATTTGTTTTATTATATATTAGTTTTCTCAATCTTTTGTATTTTATTAGGGGTATTTGTTTGTTACATATTTGTTGTTATTTTGTATTGTATAAAGGGATATTCGGGTTGGGGCGTTTGGACGTATGCGTGTGTGAATGTGTGTGGGTGTGTGGTTGGGATCGAGCGGGATTTTGATGTTAGGGTATATGTAAAATGTCGTCGTCATTGTCTCAGGGCCGATGCTTACAGCGTTCTAATAAAGCATTTTAAGTAAATCGTTTTAGTTAAAAGAAGTTTTAAAACACTTTGAAAACTGATGCACGACACGTTTCTAAAAAAGGTTAACAACGTTTTAGCTAAAAACTGTCTAACGCACTACGTCACCGATATATAAATAGACTGATATAGGGGGTTCCTTGAATAGTTTATACGCAGTAAAGATTTATGATCACTAGTATGGAGAGAAAATCCCAATGAAAAAAGAAACACGATTAGCAAAAACAATTAAACCACAATTATGAGTAATATTTAGGCCTGTTCAGAATATATGCAGAAACAATTGCACAATTTGCAAATTATTTTTTTCTTCTGATAATGAGGATGCAACTGCAGGTATGACGTGACACAATAGCTGACGAACTGAAAGTTCGTAAGAAAAAGAACTAACACCTATAAGATTGACGTCAATTACTTTATTGCGTCACTCGTCAGTTCCACTCCGGCTACGACGGCTGCTCCAAGTACGGCGGAGACCCACATTTCCACACACCAAAATAAAAAAACAACCAACAATTTTTTTTTTCTCGGCAGAGGAAGCAGTCCTGCTGAAGGAATATGGAAATAATTAAAGAAGTGCAGCACAATAACAACAAACACACAAGAAAAAGAAAAAAAAAGGAAAAGCTGTGGCTCGAACCACGCCAGTCGTGGTTTCAAAAGTGACATTTTTGATCGCGTGTCGTACCGACTGCGCTACTGAGGCATTGATGCAGGTGCAGTTTTGAAAGGGACTAGGGCTTTCAGCTATCGCTGATTTCGCCCGGGGGGGGGGGGGGGGCAGGGGGGTTGGGGGGTGGGGGTCTATCTTGACTGTTCGTCGCTGATGCCCGCGCATCACTTTGTTTCTTCCCTCATCATGTCTGCCCGCGCCCCAGGGGGCTGGGTCGTTGGGCCGTGTTCTCATGGACGCTTGGGTCCTCCGTCTTGCTTGGTCGGTGGTGTGCCCTTCCTTCTCTCCCTTTTTGGTAGTCACAGTCCAGGCCCGGTTTTCCTTTGGCCCCGCAAGCTATTGCCCTCTTTGTTTGAGGGGGGTTGATTTTAACTAACCCCCCTATAAGTGTTTCTGTATATATCTGGAGGGGGGTGATGTACCCTCCATTTCCCCAGGGAGTGCATGGACGAAGGATGCTAAACCTCCCTGGGAGCCCTATTTATTTTGATGGGTGGCGACCGTACGCAGGCGAGCGGGGAGTCACGCGGTGTCGGAGTGCCATCGTGGGTACCTCGACCCCCTGGGTTCTCTTAACCCCCCTATCCCGCAGGGTGGACCTTCCAGGAGTGTCCTCCTCTGCGTCCCAATACGGGGAAGATGGACCCCGGAGCCGGCCGCCGGCCCCCGGCCCCCGGGCGCGTCCCACCGAGGCTCGGTGGGGGGAGGGTTTCGGGGGTCCGCCGCCGGCCCCCGGGACCCTCTCCCCGCTAGGAGGGGGGCAGTTGGTCAAAAAGCCGCCCGGCAGAGACTTATGGGGCATTCCCTCCGAACTCCTGGGGGGGCAATCTTAACATACCGGGGACGGAAAAATAAATGAAAGTAACCTGTAAATACAAAAAAACAACAACACAAAAAAAAAAGAAAAAAAAGGATGATGTGATGGGTGGTTCCTGCGCACCCTCCCCCCCCCCCCCCCCCACCACCACGCCCGAACGGAGCTACCGGACTCGGCGGTGGCCTCCGCCCGTCCGGGGAGTCCATCCGTGGGGGGGGGGGGGGGGGGGGGTGTGAGAGGGGGCGGTTCAGGACCGGGTGATTGATGACGGTGAGGCTGATGATGTTCCTTTTTATTAACCGTGGGGAGGTGGGGCGGGTGTGGGACCATGAGATGAGGTGGGATGGAGATGGAGGGTGACCTGTGTTTGCTGTTCGGCCCTGACGGGCCCACGGCAACACTTCGCGAGTGGATAGTGTGAGGATAAGTGGGGAGGGGCCGGTGGGGGACGGGGTCCGCCACCGCGTGACTCTGGGAGGGTGTTATCCTGCGCGTAGGTCGCCGCCCATTATCTATGTTTATAAGGAGTGCATTGACGATGGATGCTAAACCTCCTTTGGGTGGACCTAGTTTATTTAAGTGGTTGACTCTCTTTCGTCCAGGCTGGGCTCCAGCCGCCCGGGTTTACCCGCTCTCTATTGGCTCCGCCCTGTGTTCCTTCCCGGGACCTGTCTGGTCGGCCCCGGGAGGCCCGGCGGGGGACTTTGGCCTCTCAGGGCGCCTCGCGGTTTCCGGGCACGGCCCGCCTGAGTGGCGGTTGTCCATGCACGGCCACCGAGCTGGCCCTCAGGGCGCCTCGCGGTTTCCGGGCACGGCCCGCCCGAGTGGTGGTTGTCCATGCACGGCCACCGCAGCTCCCTGCGGTCCCGCCTCGGCCGGGTAGGGTTGGGAGAGGTGAAGAAAAAAAAAAAAAAAGGGAGACGGGGGGAGGGGGAGGGGGTGCATGGATGAGGTGACTCTTTATTATCTGGGGGGGGGGGGGGGGGTGGGGGCGGGTGCTCGGACCATGAGATGAAAAAAAATCCGACCACATCACACCCCTGCTCAAACTCCTTCACTGGCTTCCCATCCCACAACGCATCCAATACAAGATTCTGTCTCTCTGCTACAAATCCCTGAACAACTGCGCTCCTGCCTATCTCTCCAACTTACTTCACCCCTACACTCCTTCCCGCTCCATCCGCTCCGCCTCCGACCCTCTCCGTCTCCACATCCCCCGCACCAAACTCAGCACTTTCGGCCCCCGCGCCTTCTCAGTTTATGGTCCTTCCACCTGGAACACTCTCCCACTCTCTCTCCGTCAGAAAGACTCTCTCTCCTCCTTTCAGTCCGCCCTCAAAACTCACCTCTTTCAACAGTTCTAGCACTATATCACCACACTCCCCACAAAAGCTGACTGTCGCAATGTATTTCACCATTTGTCGTACGTGAGTCGTTGTCTAAGGCGTGCGCATGCGTGCGCGAGTTGTGAGTGCGCGCTTAGAGTTATAATTATTATAAGATAAGCGCATTATAAATACCGTAATTATTATTATTTTTATTTTATGAGAGGGTTGGAGATGATGGGTTCGCCCTCTTCCCTCTCCCGCCGCTCCCCCGGCCTTTATTGGGAGGGCGGCGGGGCGAGGCATTGATGGTAATCGAGCTTATTATAATTATATACAAAGTCAGGTCGTGTTACGCCGGCTGGCCTCCGCCGATCTCTCCGACAATATTTCACTTCCCAATGCTTTTCAGCCCTTCTCAGTAAATCTCAAACGTTGAAACCGATGTTGTTCGTCGTTATATTTCGTCCGAAAGGACGCAGCGATCTCTCTTTTCTTCGCTGACGTTGTCGAAATCAATGAAGCGGCTGATTCAAAATGGCGCCCATTCAGCGTCCATTCCATTTAAAAAGCGTTTTAGCGCGTTTAGTATAGCTCGGAGCACTTCTAAAGTTACAAGCAAAAATCGTCGCTAAAACAGTGTTAAGCGTTCCGTGCATCGCATCTAAGTGCTCTAAGCACGATTTTTTAAAACGATTTTTAATTTTCACTTTTAAAACTGTTTTACAATTTAGACGTCTGTCGTGCATCGCATCTAAGTGCGCTAAACACGATTTTTACAAAACGTTTGTAAATTTTCACTTTTAACAGCGTTTTAAGAGTTAGAAGGCTGTCAAGCATCCGGCCCCTGGTGTTTGTCTTAGGTTTGTGTTAGTGTGGGTCGGGTGTGTCTCGAGTGGTAGCACTCATAGCTCGCGCCCCGGAAGTGGGGGTCGTGACACTGTTCATATGAAAAATCATGCGGGTATTAATGAAAAGATAGTTATTTTCGCAAAAGAAAAATTCAAATTATGGTAGCTGTTTTACAAATGGCTTCTAAAAGATGGTGCAGAACATTATCTGATTTTCACACCTAGGGCAGACAGGTCACAATTGACCAAATCGTACCCGACAACCGAGACAAACTGTACTTACTTACTTACTGCCCGTAGCGCCGAAGGCGTGTAGGGCAGCAACGAAATCTCTCCACTTCAGCCGGTCGCGGGCCAGAGTGCCTATCGTTCCCCAGGTGTGGTGGTGGTTTTTCAGTTCTTGTTCCACTGTTCCACCGTTCGTCGCCAGGTGATCTTTGGCCGACCTCTCTTCCTTTTACCATCTGGTGTCCAGTGTAGGGCTGGTTTAATGATGGAGCCGTCTTTCTCCGCAACACATGTCCAATCCATCGCCAACGTCTTTTCATGATTGTTGTGGTTATGTCTTCTTGTTTGCAGCGGGACAGTAGATCTTCGTCGGAGATTTTGTTTGGCCAAAATATCTTGATTATCCTCCTGGAGGTTCTTGTTGTGGAATGTGAACAGCTTGGTGAGGTCTTGAAGCGTCATTCTCCAGCATTCTGCTCCATAGAGAAGTACTAGTACAACACAGCTACTGTAGAGTTTTATCTTGGTGCCCACGCTGTACTGTGAGGACTTCCAGATGTTGTTCATGCTGATGAAGGCACTCGTTGCTTTATTCAGTCTGTTCTGAATGTCTTCCCTATCCACCACCCAGGGGACGCGCCTCAACGCCATATGGTCCCAGCGCGAGGACACTTTATTTTGGCCCGCGTCATTTTTTTAGCCCCCGTGTGATCCGTTTCAAACTACATAAAAGCCCTTTAACTCTGTCCTAATCGCTCGTTCCTTAGCACTCCTAGAACACAATAACCCAAGCGGAGAAATCTCGAGGTAAGCCCCGCGATGAAAAGTCGGAACGCAGTGTTCTCAGTCTGGTCTTGTATATTCTTTGAACCAAATAGATGTGAACGGGGTTAGAACCGTGTGTACAGCTGATTGGTTTGTTTCCTTCGGATGAAATACATGTATTGATAATATCAAAAGTGCTTTCACTGAAGATGTCCAGTAACGGGTTTGGACAATCGCCACCTCTTGACGATATTTGACATTTGCACATCCTTACCCTCGTTCCAGTTGACGTTGCTGTGATGGGGCTACCCTTGCTAGGTTCGCCTTTAACTCATTCTATCCCAACACCGAAATCCTTAAATTTTGCCGTTGTCCTCTGAAGACTGCATTGCAGTGCAGGACACAGATCGACCATGATAGTTCAAGGGTGATGCCAGAATAGCTTGGCGCCCATAGGCGCCAAGCTATTCTGGCATCACCCTTGAACTATCATTGTCGATCCTTATCTTGCTGTGGCGTGTCTGGGGTAGAATGAGTTCAGCTTTCACGCATCTGACTTGTTCTATGTCCGCTGCTCCTGACCTCTTTGCAAGGTTGTAATGAATCTCACGACATCAGTCAAGATGTTAGTTGGTTCCCTTTTTTAAAGGAATGTGTCCTTTTGGGGGTATCATCTTGAAGACTTTACATATAATTATATGTTTGTGGAATGCAATGGGCTGGATCAACATTTCAACAAGAAAGAAGCCTCATGTTCCACTTAAACTCACCTCCACCAAAAACAAAGAAAAGAAAAACCAAACAACAACCCCAACAACCCCCAACAACAACAACATCAACAACATCATCATCATCAACAACAACAACAACAACAATACGATTTCTTTTGATTTCTTTGCTTGCGAAAGCCATGGTTGTCCATCCCACCAAAATCACACAAACGGCAACTTCTTGGAGACATGCAGTGGAGTATACTTTTTATTTTTAGCCATTATCTATATAACATTGCGTATCATAGGCATTTGAAATTTAGTACGATTAAGGCCGTATTGCATTTAATGGCCCTACTCCTTCAGATGAAAAGCTTTCAGATATGTACATTCGTAGATTCGAAAGTGTAAAATAGTTCATAAAGTTTCAGCTGACGTGGTTTTATTTTATTACTGTTTGCTGGCTTGTGATGTTGGGCCTTAAGTCTTTCAGCCATAATGTATCATATATAATATTGCACATTTAACCCTATTAGTTGCCGGCAGCGCTTTGTATATTCATCATTCCAATAGGAATTATCCAGACAGAAAGCACTACTGACAGCGCACGGGTGAAATTACACCGTATGTGTGAGTGTGAAAACGGATGCAAGAATAATACATCATACCGGTCGTAGTCTGAAAGCTATTGTAGCGAGTAGGAAGGATCACCCACAATGTCAGACTGTAAACACATACAAACTGATATTACCGTTGGAAAGAGCAGATACAAATGTGTGGTGGTACAAAGTTTCAAAGCTCTACCTTTTATAGTTTATAGAATTACAGGTTGACGAAAAAGAGACCATTTGCGCATTTCACTTGCTGTACTGATTAAAACCAAAACCTAGTGTACTGATTATTTTACAGCTCCAATACTTTAGAAGATTTTAGTTTTGTCACCATTTTCCCAAGTCTTGAAGCGAAAGCGAATCTTTTATCACGTTAAATATAAAATTACGTAAAAACAAAAAAATACGTCATGACAAATGACGTTTGACAAACCAAAGACTCGTATGCACTGCGCGCGCCCCTTATAGATTTCACTATGACGCATTGGCACATCTGCGAGGCATTTTTAAAAGGAGTGAGAATCAAGTCAAAGACAAAGGTAGAGAAAATGGTTAAGAAAAAACAAAACAAAACAGAAACATTTCGAATTGCGCGCTTTACTATGCTAGCAGTCTACACTCGCGCTGTTTTCCGTGGGCTTAGTACGCTTACCGGACCCAGACTAAAGGGGGCGGTGCCAAATGTTCGCGCGAAAAAAAGTCTATTACTAATTGTGCAGTGAATAAAGTAAAAAGAATAAATAAATAAAAGGTACAATGTCAAATAAAACGCTGAACGTGGGATTTATCAGCGATTAAAATCAGCTCAGACGACACGAAAAACAAACCAAACTCGTCGCAGTAAGTCAAAATTAGTCCTCAGGCAGACTCTAATCGTCTGCTGTTCGCATGCGCACGGGTCAGTAGCGTTCGACGTTGCCACGAGGACCTTTGCTCACTGGGGTTGTATCAGCTTGCTTTGTTTTGTTATCAGTGATCATTGCATTGTTTTTTATGTATTATTGTTTGTTTTATTTGAGAATGTTCTCCCTGACGTGGACTTCCGTTAATGTATGCTTGTCTGTGATGTTGGACTTTGGTATTCGGTCGTAAGGTCCAGTATCAAAGACCAGCACAGAAATGTATTTGCGTGAGCTTTGATCTTGCGTATGTAAAGTAATATCGGATGTCCTACTGTGAACAAGGATGCAAAAAACGCTATATATACTGTTGTGTTCAAGACTTCAGCACGACATAAACGCGTTTTGTTACAGCATTGGAAGTCTTGACCAGGCAGATCCTTAATAAGGTATTCATTGTTCTTCTATTGTTCTCTGTTAAATCATCGATTGCATAATGTTACATTAAGAAACTGTTTCCTTTGCATGTGTTTGGTTCTACCGTGATGAAGACTTATGTAATATATGTGTGTGTGTGTGTGTGTGTGTGTGTGTGTGTGTGTGTGTGTGTGTGTGTGTGTGTGTGTGTGTGCGTGTGTGTGCGTGTGTGTGTGTTCCCTTGTAAGATTTGACAATAATATGTACCAATATATACTAAATAGATGTGCTGTGAGGATTTTCAAAACACAAGCCAAATCTGTACCAAATATGAATGTCTTAGACAGGAATAAACCTCCATAAGAACACACTATCAGATTCGATCACATTGTGCACGCTAAAGAATAAACGATATGTTAATTTAAAAAATAGTAATCGACGATCGATTCCTGCTTCCGCTGTTACGTTGGTCTACATAATTTTCGCATTTTACAATAGAAAACGTACAGCCCACGAACTATAAATAAACGAACGTAGGCTGGAAAAAGCCTGTGTCGAGATGTTGGGATTGTACATTTGAAAGTCTGTCATTTTACTTATAACAAGTATAATATATATATATATATATATATATATATATATATATATATATATATATATATATATATATATATATATATATATATATATATATACCACTGATGACTTGGCAACCAGCTCCCTCCATTCCCCTCTGTTCTCTGCCATTCACAGCGTATCGCCCAGCTTCAGTCCTGTCCACTCTGAGATATTGTCCTCCCATCTTTTCCTCTGTCTTCCTCTCCTTCGTCCTCTTGCACAGTGCCTTGCAGGATTGTTTTGGCAACCCCTGCTGAACGCGTGACATGCCCATACCACTTCAGTTTGTGTTTTCTCACAATGGCTAATAAGTCTTCACAGGGCCCGATGGCTTGCCTGATTCTGCTTCCCACTTCTTCGTTCGTGATGTGATCTCTGTATGAAGTGCCAAGCAGCCTTCGAAAACATCTAATTCAAGGTCTGCTGTGAGGGTCCATGATTCGCAGGCATACAAGAACACTGAGATGACTAAGGAGCGCATCAGTCTGAGCTTGGAGCAGAGTGTGATGTTTCTGTCCTTCCATACGGTCCTGAATCTTGTCAGTGCTGTTGTTGTCTGCGCAATCCTGGACAGTATTTCTGGTTTTGATCCCTCATCTGTCACAATGGCTCCTAAGTATTTGAATTTCTTAACTGTTTCCAGTTTTTGGCCTCCAACCATGATTTCAGTGCCAATGGCACTGGCGTTATTGGTCATCAGTTTGGTCTTCTCTGCACTGATTTCCATCCCATATGCAATGGCTGTACTATCCAGCTATATACTATATATATATATATATATATATATATATATATATATATATATATATATATATATATATATATATATATATATATATATATATATATATATATATATATATATATATATATATATATATATATATATATATATATATATATATATATATATATATATATATCCACCCTCTCCACCCTCGTCTCGGCAAACATTATTGTTCAATTCAACATTTGGCACGAAAGCCTTTCTAAAGTAATTCATGTGGCCCGTGAGGACATACAGTAATATAAACAGTACACATCTAATACGCGTACAGGTCGGCTTTAATATTACACGCCCCAGCACACAGCGGTGTCTGATATAACGCTCACACTTCTCTGCTGCTGGCAAACAATTGTTCCTGAGGCAGACGTCAGCCTTAGCTGGCCCGCGCACAGCCGTGCCATGAGACTTTTCGATTATCCAGAGTAATTTCCTTTTCATTACATCTATGCAACGAGATCGCGAATAACGCCATCTGACTGTACGGCACGGACCCGGGCACCGTGGTATATATACTAATGGTCAAAACTTAAGGGCCACCCCATTTTTTGTTTCATTTTTTATCGTCGCAAGTACGCTAATAAAATGCAATGTTCGTTCGATCCAAATGGGTTAAAAGTTGACCTTAGACAGTCCGTTGTATAAGGAATAATACACAACATTTCATCAATTTCCACGAACGTGTCAAATGCACGTGAAACATCGTCAGTTCTTTGTGAAAAGCAGTGCGATATTGGCAAGCGTACCAAAGGTAGGCAGGTGAAAAAAATCGGGGTCAGTCGTGAACACTGAGGACCTCTGTTTCGCTACAAATACCGGTACAGTAGGGGCATAATTGTCACTTTCCTAACCATGCCACCACGACGAAGCCAAACGCAAGTAGATCAAGGCCGGGCGCTAGCATGGCTGCAGGATGAAATTTCCGAACGTGAAGTTGGGAGACGTCTTGGGGTGTCCCATTCAGTGATCCAGAGGCTGTTGGCACGATTCCAAGAAATAGGAAGGGCAGAACGACGACCCTGCTCAGGACGCCAGTGCTGCACCAGCAGAAGGGAGGACAGATACCTCTGTGTGGTGGCTATGCTCGACCGAACTATCACGTCAATCACTCTGCGACGTCAACTGATACAAGCTGCAAACGTTAACGTCAGCAGAAGCACAATCTGCCGACGACTGCGCGAAATTGGTATGGTTTCATGCAGAGCAGATGTGAGAATACCCCTCACTCCAGCTCATTGCAGAGCCCGGGTTGCCTGGTGTCGTCAACATGTGAGGTGCAACAGACTCCAGTGGACCCATATTTTGTTTGCTGATGAGTCACGGTTCACTGTGTCCTTCAACGACGGCAGTGTGAGGGTCTGGAGACGCCAAGGCGAGCGATTCACGGATGGTTGCGTCCAAGAGGTGGATCGCTACGGAGGAACCTCGGTCATGGTCTGGGCATGTTTCAGCAGGGAAGCAGGACCCCTCCTTCACGTCATTCGAGGCACCCTGACTGGACTGAGCTATCGGGTCGAGATTGCGCAGCCCCTCATCCAGCCAGCTCTCCAAGCCATAGGCGACAATGCTGTTCTGCAGGACGACAACTCTCGACCTCGACGCGCCCGCGTGGTGGATGAGTACCTTGAGCAACGGGACATCATGAGGATAGAGTGGCCAGCTCGTTCACCTGATCTGGCTCCCATCGAGCTCCTCTGGGACGTGGGGGTGGTCCCCACCTCATGGCGTCCCCCAGCTGACTCAGTTCCTGCTTCAAGAGTGGGAAGCGATCTCACAACATGTTCTCCGATCCCCGGTGAACTCCATGCGTCAACACTGTATTGAATGCTTGGCTGCAAACGGTGGTACACTCGCTACTGACTGGACCAGTCTTGTGTGACTTTTCAAATGAGGGGTGGGTGAACATTCTAACGTACTGCTGTTGTTACAATTGCTTGATTTTACTCAAAACTTAAATGAAATTGTTACTGAATAAATTAGCAAAGTACCGACTCCAAGTATTGTTACATTATTTGTGTGGTGTTGTCAGTGCGTCTGCGATACAATGTGGCCCTTATGTTTTGACCATTAGTATATATCAAATCCGAGCTGTCTTTTTCTTCCTACACCCAGATGCGTCGTGCAACTATTCTGTGCTTCCTGATGGCGTCTTTCATGGCCATTGGGTTTGCTGATGCTCGGATGACTCGGAGAGGTTGGTTACAGGACGCATGGAATAGCGTCAAAGACGTGAGTATTCATTAGATATAAACTGTAATTTGTCAAATGAGATGTAAACGAGCATTTAACCCTTTCATTGCCGAGAAAAAGTGAAGACGATCCAACTTGTATGGGGTGTTACGTGGTTGTCGTAGTCGTAGTATGATGCAATCACACCAGACGCACGCACGTAAATTTCGTTTAAATAAAATATACTTAGCTGCAACTCGTCACACGTGGCACAAGGTTGTAGACCACACTAGAGTAACAGTTCCAACAGTATTTTAGTGCAGCGATGCGCTCTCCACACAATGCATCCACAAATGCATCAACACTGATACACTGTCCCCTCTACAATGCATCAACACTTTTGACACACTGCATCTCTCATACAATGTACACACATACTTCCTATCACGGTTTTTTAAACTATTACAGATTTCCAGAACAATCCAGCAAATTCACACAAATCAACTAATCAGAAAAGAAAACGTAACCAAAAACTTATTAATATTCATTATAAAAAAACTCTAAAAAAAAAAATAACTACAGCTTTCGACTAACATCTAGGAGTATTTGATACAATGATACAAAATGTTCCCAACGACTTTGACGTCATATCTGAGGTCACTACAAAGATCGCGACCCTGCTCGTCTAATTTAGTCTAATGTAGGTCAAACTTTACAACATTGTAGCGAAACTACTCGTCACAACAAAAATCGATCGCAATTCTCCGTGCAAAAGAAAATGAATCTTACTAAAAAGGCACGTAATTCTTATCCAGAATAGCTTCAAATGAATATCGGATCTTTCCTATGATTAACACACACTCGAAGAATAACATAACCACAATCGTAACATGGGGCTCATGAGGATCTATGCCTCTTGCTGATATCTCTATGTAACCATGTTTTTTGGACGGCTGGGACTCTTTGGGGCCGAATTAGCAAAGATTTCAGAAAGACAAAACGCGTCCTGCGGGCATCGAAGGAGTTACATTCATATTTTTCAAACGTTCTTCTGTGACGTCGTGACGGAAGTGAAGTTTTGTTTGAAACAACAAATGAGAGCGAACTCGCGGTTGATAACCAGCTTGTACCAGAAGTATACACAGCAATGAAAACATCTCCAACAAGCATAGATCCTCATGGGCCCGGAGGGCCCATGAGGATCTATGCTTTTTGGAGATGTTTGCAGTGTTACGTATGCTTGTGGTACGAGCTGGTCATCCGCTGTATCTCTGCAGTCGTTCGTTGTTGGGAGTCGTGTAGCGTTAACGTTACCTCATTAGTAAACCCCCAATGCACCCCCGCTTCAAAAGCTTTGCATGGTTCACGCAAGTTATTGATTATTCTGACCCGTTAGCTGTTATTAACAATACCGCTCGGCGGAAAAGACGCCTAACTACGCATTTAAAGCGACCTTCTCCGGGCGGTAAAAAATGAATAGATCGCAATATCTCCTTCACAAATGTTCTTAGTATGTGTAACCATAATGCTGGACAAAAGAGACAACTTACGTTATCAAGTTTGATTGTCGTAAAATTAAAGACATTTCTGCTCTTCTCCTTTGTACGCAGGAGAGCTCCTTCCGTTACCCTCAAAAGACAGCGGAAAACCTCTGGTACGCGTGCCTACTCACATAGATTGTGGAAAGAAGGGTAGAACAGTCTTAATTAAAGCAAGACAATATTGATATCCCGTTGGCCCGCCATGAAGCAGATGGCTCTGACAATGAAACTTTTGCTCTTGACTATGAATGAACATACTGATTTTGCCTTCAGAGCCAGCGGGCAGCACGTTTCAGGGCTGAATGGGTTAAATGTTGCAGGCCGTAAAATCTGCTGGGACGTGGGTTAAGGAGAACTGCACCGTGGGCATCCCTAGCGGTGTATCTTGCAATCTGAACGGCAGGAGGAGACAAGCTGGGCCCGAAATCATCAGCGACACTTTGGCCTCCCTGAACAAGATATGCACAGAGATAGGACTGTCCCCTAACCAAAACCTCAAGGACGTTGTAGAAGCCGCCTATGAAGAGGCTGACGGTGAGTCCATCTTGGGATAAAGTATCGTAGGAAATCGGCCGGGGGTGGGGGTGGGGGGGGGAGGGGAGGGGAGGGGGGTTGGGGGAGGAGTGACGGGAGGGGTGGAGGGGAGGGGGGGGGGCGGAAGGGCAACTCTGGCATTTGATACTTCCTCTGGATATGTTTAGCCCACGGTATCCTTTGGTTATACCTGGGAACAGTGACTGCGAGTCAAGTGAAAGAGACATAGATTCTAACGGGCCCCCCGCTGTTGAGGATCTATGCCTCTTGCCTGACACGACTTTGTATCCATGGTCCTTTGACGGTTGAGGCTCTGAGGCGTTGAAGTTACATAGCCTTCGGAAACGCACCCTGCCACCACTGGCAATGAAGAGGCTAATCCCTTGTCTGCTACTGACGACGCCGCCAAGCGGAAAAGACCATTTAACCACCCGTCTTTCAGCCGAACAGTATCGTCAGTAGCAGCGGAGAGGATTAGAGTGCAGGTTGAACCAATAAGCCTCCGTCTTAGTGTCATTAACTCATTCACGACGTGACGCGTCTGGATACGCGGCGTTAACGCCGCGTATCCGGACGCGTCACGTCGTGAATGAGTTAACCCCTTGACTGCCAGTGATGACGGACTTCGCGTCTGTACACTGACCGACACTGAATAACACAATTAAAACTGGACCAAGCATGGGCACAAACAACGCGGGGCCAAGAAGAGACGTACATCTGATTGAGCTCCCACGACTGCGGGAGCTCATGAAAATTCATGTCTCTTGCATATGGGTAGCGTTCGCCTTGCCCCGGGAGTTAAGGGATTGATATCGTCAATGTTGTTGCTTGTTTGTCGATGTTGTGTCTCTCTTCAAACAGAAAATAACGACGGAGTGTTGGACGTGAAGGAGGCCGCCATGTTCAATGAGATCATTTGTGAGTACAGAATCTGATAATTATTAATGTACAGAAGATGAATTAAGTAGAATTGCAAAACGGCCCGCTGATAGGGAGAGATGTTCCGATATTTGTTATTGATAATTGACCTAAGATAGTGTCGAGTTCTGGGAAGAATTTATGCATGATTGTCTTGTTATTTACCTGTGTATTTTGTGTGGGCTGACGTTTGGGTGCCTGATAGGAGGGGGCAGGGGATCGGAACCGTGAGGCTGACTAGTATTCATACGGAATACTTTTGTCTTGTCCACAGTGGTCCTCTCCTACTGCGCGGAGCGTAACAACTAACCATGACGCCAGATGACCATGACCTTAATGTCGGATGACCAAGACCCTATAAAGAGATGTTTTAGTCTGTAGGTTGATCTCCGTGTCTTGGGTATCTAAGTGCCACGTCAGCTGATGATCGGCTCTCAGCGTCATACGAACAAATAAATACTGACTGCAAACTTTGTATCATTTCATGTTTGTATCTTTTCCAATGTGTATTTTGTTCTGTTTCATGCGTGTACTGTGTTTGTTTCTTTTTATTCAGCTTTCTGCTTTTTATATCACTTTTGATTCTCTGTTTATAAGTTTTTGTTTGATTTCAACCCAATTTGCAAAAGGCCATCGGGGCCAACGTCGGCCGAATTTGGCCCGCGCACGGCTGTGTTTGTGTCTCTGCGCACGGCTGTGTTTGTGTCTCTGCGCACGGCTGTGTTTGTGTCTCTGCGCACGGCTGTGTTTGTGTCTCTGTGCACGGCTGTGTTTGTGTCTCTGCGCACGGCTGTGTTTGTGTCTCTGTGCACGGCTGTGTTTGTGTCTCTGCGCACGGCTGTGTTTGTGTCTCTGCGCACGGCTGTGTTTGTGTCTCTGTGCACGGCTGTGTTTGTGTCTCTGTGCACGGCTGTGTTTGTGTCTCTGTGCACGGCTGTGTTTGTGTCTCTGTGCACGGCTGTGTTTGTGTCTCTGCGCACGGCTGTGTTTGTGTCTCTGTGCACGGCTGTGTTTGTGTCTCTGTGCACGGCTGTGTTTGTGTCTCTGTGCACGGCTGTGTTTGTGTCTCTGTGCACGGCTGTGTTTGTGTCTCTGTGCACGGCTGTGTTTGTGTCTCTGTGCACGGCTGTGTTTGTGTCTCTGTGCACGGCTGTGCGCGGGTCAACGGAGGCCTACGTCGGCCCGATGGCCTTTTGTGCAGTGGGTAGGCCTACTTTGTTCGTTTTAAATTCAAATAGCGCACGGAAGAACACAAGAAAGAAAGAAACGACCTTAGATAGGTCGTTACTGCACACATTATTAATATTTCGTGTTTTTATGCTATTTTGTAAACGGGGTTTAACTCACTCGCGGTCAGCTGCATCCGGATGCGGCTGGCCGGGAAATGAGTTCAATCTTTTTCAAAATGATATACAAACACGTACACAATTACCAAAGTTGCATCTTCGAAAAGATCATTTGCACATTGTGTACATGTGTGTATTTCTATTTTGAAAAACCCGGAAATATTAATACAGTCATGATGTTGTAACTGTCCTTTCTAAGCGTGTTTCTTTCTTTGTTGATGTCTTCTGTGCACTTTACACGCTTGGCCGTCACCTGTTTCTTTCTAGAAACAATAGTGTGCACAACACTTTAATAGTCTGATGATATGGCTTTTTATCACACACGTACACTCATTCACTTACACACACACACATCCATACACACACACATCCATACACACACACATCCATACACACACACATCCATACACACACACATCCATACACACACACATCCATACACACACACATCCATACACACATCCATACACACACACATCCATACACACACACATCCATACACACACACATCCATACACACACACACATCCATACACACATCCATACACACACACACACAGACACACACACAGACAAACACACACACACACACACACAAAACGCATGCATGCATGCACGCACGCACAAACGCACACACACACACAAACACACACACACACAAACACACATGCACAAGCAAGCATGCGCAAGCAAACTTAGGTTTTCGTGAAACCATTACACACTGACCAACATTCGCGTGAAAAACACAGACGTAAATGAATTTTTAAAAAATAGGCTTAAAGAAGACAAAAAAAAACACAGACGTAAATGAATTTTTAAAAAATAGGCTTAAAGAAGACAAAAAAAAACACAGACGTAAATGAATTTTTAAAAAATAGGCTTAAAGAAGACAAAAAAAAAAAAACACAGAGGTAAATGAATTTTTAAAAAATAGGCTTAAAGAAGACAGGACTAACAAGAAACACAAATCAACATGAAACCCCGAGACTGCAACTGTTTGTTTGTCTGTTTGTTTGTTTGTCTGTTTGTTTGTTTGGTTGGTTGGTTGGTTGGTTGTTTGTCTGTTGTTTGTTCTGGGCCGTCAGCTTCATATTGTCTTTCATTCAGTCATACCGACTTCTAACTCCCTTAACTCATTCTACCCCAACACCGAAATCCGCCAATTTTGCCGTTGTCCTCTGAAGATTGCATTGCAGTGCAGGACACAGATCGACCATGATAGTTCAAGGGTGATGCCAGAATAGCTTGGCGCCCATAGGCGCCAAGCTATTCTGGCATCACCCTTGAACTATCATGGTCGATCCTTATCTTGCTGTGGTGTGTCTGGGGTAGAAGGAGTTATACCATGTACCAACCTGAGTCCCGTCAACAACTCAAAAGAATTAACGCCGTTACTGCCGTGTAAAGCAGAAACCACCTAAAAGCTGGAGGCATGTCAGGTAATACGTGAGCGAGTGAGTGTGTGTGTGTGTGTGTGTGTGTGTGTGTGTGTGTGTGTGTGTGTGTGTGTGTGTGTGTGCGTGCGTGTGTGTGTGTGTGTGTGCGTGTGTGTGTGCGTGTGTGTGTGTGCGTGTGTGCGCGCGCCTGCGTGCGTGTTAGAGTGTGTATTTGTGCGCGTGCTATAAGGTAGTGTCGTATTAGTTTAAATGTAAGCACTTTTTCTTGTGGGAATGATTTTTGTTATTTTAAGTTTATTGTACGTAGGTTATTGTATTATGATGAGATTATTATGTTATAAAAACATTACAGACGATTGTCATAGTGCATACGTGCATATACTCGCTGTGACAGGTCTTTGTGTTTTAGTCAGTTAAATTTATTTTTTTGTCAATGTTCACTTCTGTTTTTATGTTTGTTTCAAAAGTCTTCTGCAAACACATTTCTCATGTTGGGCAATATGGTGTTTGCTGAAGATCCTCCCCCCCACCCCCCCCCACCCCACCTTTCACCCCATACTCTGGAGCTCACTTCCACTGCATGTCCGTCTATCCCCTGATGACGCTCAAAACAAAATTGAAGACCCATCTCTTCCAGGTAGCATATCAAGATTAGCTTAGTCTCAATGTGCTGCCCGGAAATGTTGGCTTTTTTCTAATATGGGTAGCCCATGTAGGTAGGGTGTGTGTGTGTGTGTGTGTGTGTATGTGTGTGTGTGTGTGTGTGTGTGTGTGTGTGTGTGTGTTTGTGTGTGTGTGTGTTTGTGTGTGTGTGTGTGTGTTTGTGTGTGTGTTTGTATGTGTGTGTATGTGTGTGTGTGTGTGTGTGTGTGTGTTTTATTTCGTGTTAGGAATGCGCCTACATGGTACGAGCAGATGTTTATTTAAAGAGTGAGTGTGTTCTAATTTTTCTCCTTTTAAAATTTATTCTTATGTGCAGTAAAGCGCTCCGAGCTTGCCTGTCCGTGGGGAAGGGCGCTATATAAAAACTATGTATTATTATTATTATTATTATTATTATTATTATTATTATTATTATTATTATTATTATTATTAACAATATGGAGATAAAAGCGCATGAAATCACCGAATCCTTGAAGATGTGGTGCATGGGGATCTAAGTCTATCGCAAATATATGGTACTGACGGAAGCGAAGTTTGCATATCTGCTGCAGTGTTACAGACAGACGTGCGGTGTCGCCTCTCCCTGTACTGTACATGTGTATACGTCAAATGTCATCAGGTTACAGTACAAGACACAGTGAGCAATAGGTCGACATTCACCAAATCTGGAGTTGTCCTCCGAGGCCTAATAGATTACAGTCCTATAAGCAGATCGACCATGATAGTTAAAGGGTGGTGCTAGAGTAACTAGGCGCTTTGAGACGTCAAGCTATTCTGGCACCACCCTTGAACTATCATGGTCAATCCCTATTTTGCTGACGTGTGTTACGTCAGCGGTAGTTTAAATGATAAATCGTGTCAGTGGTCACAAGGGTTATCATTGTGGTGCTGTCTTCATGCTAACATCACTGTAACGCACGCAGACTTGCCCACAGTCACACGTACAGACTCTCACGCAACAGACGCATACACCGCCACTGACTCAGACGGGCGGATTCATGCGGTAAAACTCAACACACGGGCTCCCTTTCTAAAGTGACTTTTATACAATATAAAAGAAAATAAACGCTTAAAAGACTATCAAACTATACAGACTTCTCTACTAACATCCGAACATCAGACACACACAATTCACAATATCTCGCCAGGCTAGGTGTTAGTTCTCAGTCTCCAACCTGCTTGATGTTATTGCCTGGTTACGTTGGTCTTTCTCACGTCTAGGCGTGCAAGTCCGTTGTATGCTCTTTCCTGTCGTCCGGTCTGTAACACGGACGTCCTTGTACTCGCACCGTAGCGCAGTTCTCGCTGTGATCCGGGTATCTTGGTCCCGATCAGACTCACTCTGAGCGAAGAACTGGAGGGGTGATGACCTCACGTTAGGTCTGGTGACTCGACGTCTCGGCGTCCGTCGCTCCCTTTTTACAAGCACTCTAAACACAACAACAAGGATCCAAACGTAACGCTTGCTAAACACACAACATATTGGATCAATGAGAAACGTCACGTAACCTGGCTGATACAAATAACTCACACGTTCATTCACACACACACACGTGCTTCATAAACTGTCTACTTCCGTAACACCCCCATATCTGTCACTATCTTGAAACAGACTATAGCCTAACACTCTTGCTATACACTACTCTATACACTGGAAAAGAATATGCTTAACCAACCACGTACTATCTTCATAGAGGCTTAGACATACACACCTCACATTCCTTTAGTCATCTATCTCGGTAAACAACTGTATACAAAAACCACCGGTTACTTCACTGAATTCTAAACCAACATAACTAAACCAAACCGGTCAACACTATACAACCACATTACTCTTAGCAACGCATACTGTCTTTAACTAAGCAACTATCAATACTACATATATAGAAACATACCTGAAATCTAGGCTTCAGAGTCTTGGAATACGGGCTAGGTATCTCACATACACTCTATGAACTCCTCCCCTCTGGCCGCAGACTCCGCACGCACAAAGCTAGAACACTTAGACTACAGCACAGTTTCATCCCCAAATCCATCACTCTAAGCAATCTGTAGGTACATCCACGCATACCCAAACCTAACTCCTCCCCCCTATCCCCCTTTACCTGTGCAATCAGTAGGAATGGAGCTTGTTGATTTTAGAGAAGTGATTATATTGTGTTTCATTTGGTGGTGAACATGAACATACTGGGATTGTTGTTACTGAGTGTTTACCCACTAATTATTTTATTATGGTAGACTTTAATTATGCAGCGTGTGTAATAATGTGTAATAATGTACTGAGACGTTTGTATAATAAGTAGTGAGGGTTAGGACTAGGTTGAAACACGCGTATTATGTATGCATATGTAGAGGTGGGTGTGAATGTATAAGTGCCGCTCAGTTCAGTCCATAAAAGATGTTTGTGTGAGATGTGTAAGAGTTATGTGTAAAGATTTTGTAGTGTTTACTTTATCCATTTGGAATTTGTAGCTGTGCAAGTGCAGGGAGAAAATGTTCATAATTATGCTATAATGTTTTTATGTCTTGTTTGTACTATTTGTTATAAATGTACCACAACCGAATTTCTCTTTTCGAGATAATAAAGTACTCTTATTCTTATTCTTATTCTTATTCTACATCCGTCCAAGCTGACGATAAGCCCCGTACTAATATATTGCTGCTCTGACAGACACAGCTTTTGCCTAGAACTCACTATAACAGTACTCACCAAATGTCTTACAGATTTCACGTGGAGCCTCATGCCACGCGGACTATCGGCACAAACAAACCGTTAACAAAAACCGTACCGTACTAACCCTAATGTATGAGCACTATGCACGAGCATAGCATCACAATCACCACTTGCAGTCAAACGTTCGTCATGTAGAGCTGCTAGGGTTACGGCAGAGAAATGCTTTATTAGTTACTGAAAATAACACGAAATAGGTTTATCGAATGACATGTCAAATGGTGCAAAATACGTGTCTCGACTGTGGTCTGTGCAGAGCCCCGGCTATATGTAACTTGCGGACAGTTTACTTTTCACCTCTAGCGCCAACAGCTGGAATGAGTCGAAAACAGAAACATAAGATATATCATTATAAGTCTGCATGTCTTCAGGCGCACTAGTGTGGCACTACCGCTAACTCATCTGGTCGATCCATCTCCCAGTGGTGCACTAAACGTAAGGTCTCAGGAAATGAAGTCCCATCATCAAATTGTACCTGGATCTGTGGTTGGAACGCTTCAAAATGTAGGAAGTCGTCTGTTGTAATGTTTAACCCTTTGGCTGTAGGTAGCGGTTTTTGTCGAGATGATTTCTGCAGGACGTCAGGCTGTTGTTATTCCTGCAGGACGTCAGGCTGTTGTTATACCTGCAGGACGTCAGGCTGTTGTTATTCCTGCAGGACGTCAGGCTGTTGTTATTCCTGCAGGACTTTTACGATTGTGGTTGTGTTGTTCTGTGAGAGCATGCATGTGTTAATCGTAGGAAACGATCCGATATTTATTTGAGCTATCATGGTTACGTATCACGTACCTTTTCATTGAGATTCTCTATTGTTCGCGCTGATAGCGGAATTGGTTTTGTTATTATACGCTGTTTAGTCCGGAAGCTTCTAGCAAAGTCTTACGGATATTAGCGGTACTAGAACTGCTCTATTTTTAGCCATAGTTGCAGAATTTAGCAGCCGTTATTTGCGTGTTATGAAAGGTCGTGAACGGTGTGCCATACTTTTGTGTGATGTAAATACACACTAGGATTTGGGGCTGAGATGAGCAGTCAAATTTTTGTGGACTATTGTAGTTATTCTAGAAAGTTCATTTTTTTAATTAATATTTATGAGTTTCATTTACGTGTTTCGTTCCGATTGGGTGCGTTGTGTAAATTCATTAGATTTTTCTGGAAAGTCGTTTAACAATAAAAGTTGGTGCTAGGAAGCACGTGTGTACATTGTCACGCATTGTCAGTTGTAGAGACACACAGTTTATCGTAGGTACGTGGCCCGTATAGGGTGTACATTGTAACTAAATAACTAACTTGATTTCGAGTTAAGGCAGAACTCTCCTAAACACAACAGTGGAGAAGCAGTTCCAAGCAAAGCTTTAAGTTCTTCTAGCACGAGTTCGTACTGAAACTTCCATGTAGGTAACGTGTTAGTTATAAACAACCAAACAAATAATCAACCAACCAAACAAACAACCAAACAAACAATCAAATAAAAAACAAAAACAAATAAACAACCAAACAACCAAACAATCAAATTACAGTCAACCAAACAACCAACCAAATAAACAACCAAATACACAACCAAACTAATAACTAAATAATCAACCAACCAAATAAACAAACAATCCAAAAAACAAACAACCAAATAAACAACCAACCAACCAACCAGTCCAAAAAAAAAAATAACCCGTTAGCTGTCGATAGCGGTGTTTGGCGGGATGTTTCCTTCATGTATCATGGCGACAAACGGCTACCGACAGCCCACGGGTCCACTGACCTTTCTTGGGCTGCCCAGTACTCTTGTGTTTTTTACCTTAAATTTGTGCTAGACGTTATCCACGTTTAGTCTAGATCTATACTAATGGTCAAAACTTAAGGGCCACCACACTTCTAGTGTCACTCTTTATCGTCGCAAGTATGCCAGAACAATCATGAACTTGCTCTTTGCGGACGACATTGATGGCCTTGCAGGAACAGAGAAGGAGCTAGCTCAGCTGGTGGAAAAGCTGGATAGTACAGCCATTGCATATGGGATGGAAATCAGTGCAGAGAAGACCAAACTGATGACCAATAAACCCAGTGGCATTGGCACTGAAATCATGGTTGGAGGCCAAAAACTGGAAAGAGTTAAGAAATTCAAATACTTAGGAGCCATTGTGACAGATGAGGGATCAAAACCAAAAATACTGTTCAGGATTGTGCAGACAACAACAGCACTGACAAGATTGAAGACCATATGGAAGGACAGAAACATCACACTCTGCTCCAAGATCAGACTGATGCGCTCCTTAGTCATCTCAGTGTTCTTGTATGCAAACCAAGGGGAATCACAGCGTTGGACAGACAACAGTTAGATCCCCTGCCCCCGCCTATCAGGCACCCAATCGCCAGCCCACAGAGAAATACGCAGGTATAGAATAAGACGATCATTTCATCCTCTTATTATTAGAGGATGGAAATGATCGTCTTATTCTATACCTGCGTATTTCTCTGTGGGCTGGCGATTGGGTGCCTGATAGGCGGGGGCAGGGGATCTAACTGTTGTCTGTCCAGCGCTGTGATTCCCCTTGGTTTGCATACAATTCTGCCAGCGCTAGCCTCACCTATCTGGTTTGTGAGTGTTCTTGTATGCCTGCGAGTCATGGACCCTCACATCAGACCTTGAAAGGAGGATACAAGCCACTGAAATGAGATGTTTTCGAAGGCTGCTTGGCATCTCATACAGAGATCACATCACAAACGAGGAAGTGAGAAGCAGAATCAGGCAAGCCATTGGGCCCTATGAAGACATATTAGCCATTGTGAGAAAACGCAAACTGAAGTGGTATGGGCATGTCACGCGTTCAGCAGGGCTTGCCAAAACAATCCTGCAAGGCACTGTGCAAGGAGGACGAAGGAGAGGAAGACAGAGGAAAAGATGGGAGGACAATATCTCAGAGTGGACAGGACTGAAGCTGGGCGATACGCTGAGAATGGCAGAGAACAGAGAGGAATGGAGGGAGCTGGTTGCCAAGTCATCAGTGGTGCCCCAACGGTCGGCAAGACTACGGGATATAGATAGATAGATAGATGCCAATAAAATAAGATGGTCTTTTGATTCAAATGAGTTAAAAGTTGAATTTAGACAGTCCGTTGTACAGGGAATAAAAGACAACAATTCATCAGTTTCCACGAACGTGTCAAATGCACGTGAAACATTGTCAGTTTTTTGTGAAAAGCTGTGCGATATTGGCAAGCGTACCAAAGGCAGGCAAGTTGAAAAACTCGGTAAAGTCGTGATGCACGTGCTCAGTCGTGAACACTGCGCACTTCTGTTTCGGTACAGTAACGGCATAATTGTCACTTTCCTAACCATGCCACCACGACGAAACCTAAAGCCATTAGATGAAGGCCCGGCGCTGGCGTGGCTGCAGGATGGAATTTGCAGTCGAGATGTTGGGAGACGTCTTGCGGTGTCCCATTCAGTAAACCAGAGGCTGCTGGCACGATTCCCCAAAACTGGAAGGGCAGAACGACGACCATGTCCAGGACGCCCGCGCTGCACTGGCAGGAGGGAGGACAGATACCTCTGTGTGGCGGCTCTGCGTTACCGAACTGTCACGTCAACCACTCTGCGACGTCAACTGATGCAAGCTGTAAAAGTTAACGTCAGCAGAAGCACAGTGCCGACGTCTGCGCGAAATTGCCCTTGAAGCAGAGCAGCAGTGAGAATACCCCTCAATCCAGTTCATCGCAGAGCCCGAGTTGCCTGGTGTCGTAAACATGTGAGGTGGAACAGACTCCAGTGGATTCAGGTTGTTTAATGATGAGTCACGGTTCACTGTGTCCTTCAACGACGGCAGTGTGAGGGTCTGGAGACGCCAGGGCGAGCGACTCACGGATGGATACGTCCAAGAGGTGGATCTCTACGGAGGAGGCTCAGTCATGGTCTGGGCAGGCTTCAGCAGGGAAGGCAGGACCCCCCCCCCCCTCTCCACGTCATCCGAGGCACCCTGACTGGACTGCGCAATCGGGACGAGATTGTGCAACCCCTCATCCAGCCAGCTATCCAAGCCATAGCGACAATGCTGTTCCGCAGGACGAAAACGCTCGACCTCATCGCGTTCGTGTGGTGGATGAGTACCTTGAGCAACGGGGCATCATGCGGATAGAGTGGCCAGCTCGTTCACCTGATCTGGCTCCTTGTTACAATTGTGGTTGTATTGTTCTGTGAGAGCATACATGTGTTAATCGTAGGAAACGATCCGATATTTATTTGAGCTTTCATCGTTACGCATCACGTACCTTTTCAGTGAGATTATTTATCGTTCGTGCATGATAGCGGATTTTGTTTTGTTATGATACGCTAATTTTAGTCCGGAAGCTTCTAGAAAAGTCGCACGGAGAAGAGCGGTTGATTGTTGTTTTGCGTAGATTAGTTGAGAATGAACCAGAACGTTCGAGGATAATCGCGCTGTCTAGTGACCTCGTACATGTGACGTTGAAGTATAAGCAACAGTTTGCTACACTGTAGTAATTTTAGTCATAGTTGTTTACTGTGCGCGTGAAATTAACAGCCGTTCAGTGTGTGTTTTGAAAGGTCGTGAACGGTTTGCCATACTTTTGTGTAATGTCATTTTACATTAGGATTTGGGGCTAAAATGAGCAGCCGAATTTTTGTAGTCAATTTTAGTTTAGTCCAGAAAGTTCTTCTTTTATTAATATTTATGAGTTTCAGTTACGTGTTTTGTTCTGATTGGTTGCGTTGAGTAAATTCCTTGGATTATTCTGGAAAGTTGTTTTACTATATAAAGTTGGTGCTAGGAGGGCACATATATACATTTGTCATGCATTGTCAGTTGTAGGGACACACAGTTTATCGTAGGTACGTGGCCCGTATAGGGTGTACATTGTGAGAGACGCAGCGTAACGGTGGTGTACGTTGTATGAGAAACTTTGTGTCGCCAGTGTGGACATTTGCAGAAGAGACATTGTATCAGTGTTGGTGCATTTGGAAATGCATTTTGTGGAGATCGCATCGCTGAATTAAAATATTGTTGGAACTGTTACTTCGGTATTGTCTACATCCTTAAGCCACGTGTGACGGGTTGCAGCTGAATGAAGTTTATTTAAAAGAACCTTACGCGCGTGCGTCTGGTGTGTTTATCATACGACTACGACCCAACCACGTAACACTCCCATCGAGCTCCTCTGGGACGTGTTGGGGCAACGTGTAGTCAGCAACCACCCCCCACCTCAAGGCGTCCCCCACCTGAAAGTTCCTGCATAAAGGGTGGGAGGCGATCCCACAATATATTCTCCGAACCCTGGTGAACTCCATGCGTCAACGCTGCATTGAATGCTTGGCTGCAAACGGTGGGTACACTCGCTACTGAATGGACCAGTCTTTTGTGACTTTTCAAATGAGGGGCGGGTGAACATTCTAACGTACTGCTGTTGTTACAATTGCTTGATTTACTCAAAACTTAAATGACATTTAGCAAAGTACTGACTCCAAGTATTGTTACATTATTTGTGTGGTGTTGTCAGTGCGTCTGCAATAAAAAGTTGCCCTTAAATTTTGACCATTAGTATATTATCAGTGCACAATGTACCTTTTGCATACTGGTGTACTGTTAGTTAGTTAGTCAGTTAGTTATTTTGTTAGTTAGTTTGCTACTTAGTTTCTTTATTTACTTGTTTATTTATTAATGCACCTATTATAAACTATTTTATTTATTTATTTATTTATTTATTTATTTATGTACAGTCTCTGGGACCTGGCCTTCCAATGGACGTCAGCGGGCACTTTACCTAATGGAACATCAATCCCAGCATGCCCCGGACAGGATGTGACGTTAGCCTGGAGCTACACGGCGGAACCGGAAGAACATCTGAACAATGAGGAGTGGCACTACACGCCATCAGGTGGGATCAGAGTACACTGAGCTGTAAAAGAAAAACAATTCTGTCGCTGCCCAATATACTCTCACCCCACCTGATGTCTTGTAGTGCCGACAGACTTTCCAGTTTGGCACTCAAACTGTGTGCGTTTGGGGAGGGTAGGAGAGTTGGATAAGAGAGGGGAGTTGGATGAGAGAGGGGAGTTGGATGAGAGTGGGGAGTTGGATGAGAGAGGGGAGTTGGATGAGAGAGGGGAGTTGGATGAGAGAGGGGAGTTGGATGAGAGAGGGAGTTGGATGAGAGAGGGGAGTTGGATGAGAGAGGGGAGTTGGATGAGAGAGGGGAGTTTCCCTCCTTTCTTACGGCTGGAGGGGGGGGGGGAAGGCAGGCGGTGGTGGGGGTGGGGCGGGGGAGGCAAGGGGGCGGGGGAGGGGTGTGGATTCCCTGTGACCGTCCCAAAGATTCGCTCCTGACAGAAATACTATATGTAATAAAATTACAGTCCTTTAGGAAAGATAGTCATTTTGACCAAAGTATCTATACCTACAAGAATAATAGGAGTGTGGCAAGACGTAGATGTCACAGCGGTATCGAACCTTCTGCGCCAGCATTATTTCACGAAGGAAGTGACGTAGCTCTTTCTTTGTCAAGAAGAGTCGTGCATGCTTGCTGTTTTTTGTTGCCGCCGGGAGATGACCTTAGTTGCCTGCTCGGCGTTGAACTCAAATAACTAACTAACTGTTTGTTGATGTTGTTGTTTTGTTTTAATTTAAATATTTATTAGCGGCAATAAATCAGCAGAGTAATTCAGATAAATCAGGGTTGTTTTTAATTCAATCAATTAATGTTTCTGAATGGAGACATTAGCAGGGCTCTTTAACCCATTCAGCCCTGACGCGCTACAGCAGGAGATGGATCGACCATGATAATTCAAGAGTATCTTCGGCGGCAAGCTAATCTGGCACTGCCCTTGAATTATCATGGTCGATCCATCTCCTACAACAGGTGCATAGTTATTAGATGACGCCTCCATAATTTGGGAAATACGTGCGTCGGGCTGAATGAGTTAAGTGTTGTTATTGTTATTATTTCATCAACTGTACTGAGACATAAAGAGCACAGTTACCTGGAACTATGGAACATTGATCATTGTCAGCATCAGTTTGTCGCATGTTATTGTTATTATTTCACCAACTGTACTGAGACATAAAGAGTACATTGACATGGAACTATGGAACATTGATCATTGTCAGCATCAGTTTGTCGCATGTTATTGTTATTATTTCACCAACTGTACTGAGACATAAAGAACACAGTGACCTGGAACTATGGAACATTGATCATTGTCAGCATCAGTTTGTCGCATGTTATTGTTATTATTTCACCAACTGTACTGAGACATAAAGAGTACATTGACATGGAACTATGGAACATTGATCATTGTCAGCATCAGTTTGTCGCATGTTATTGTTATTATTTCACCAACTGTACTGAGACATAAAGAACACAGTGACCTGGAACTATGGAACATTGATCATTGTCAGCATCAGTTTGTCGCATGTTATTGTTATTATTTCATCAACTGTACTGAGACATAAAGAACACAGTGACCTGGAACTATGGAACATTGATCATTGTCAGCATCAGTTTGTCGCGCATTTTGTTGCTGGTTTTAATCGTTCGAGACGTGCCAGATACGTGGCATTTTGCCGCATTTTGCCGTGTATCCGTATGCGGCACGTCTCGAATGAGTTAATTTCCAGGTGGAAGTGAGACGCTGTTGGCCACACAAGTCATGGGCGTATTTTTCGCGGCTCCGGGTTCCTCCCAACATATGCAGTTCATCGCTAACGCCGGTATCCATCTACAACACGTGGCCACAGCAGACGCTGGAACCTACTCCGTTCACGTCAACCTGGATCTACACGGGGCAATCGTCAGACAGGTGCACACGGTGCAGGTGCAAGTATCAAGTGAGGATCAATCACCGTGAAAAATAAATGTGCCAGAACCAGAACTCAATAAAATAATAATAATAATAATAATAATAATAATAATAATAATAATAATAATAATAATAATAATAATAATAATAATAATAATAATAATAAAGACAGCACATTATGTGGGCGGTTTGTCTCATTCACAATCGGTTCAGATAAAAGTGTTGCCGCGAGCTGAGCCCAATAAACATTTGCACGTGAAACACGAGCATTTACTGACACACTTCATGATAGAATGAATTTATTTACTACTAAAACAGAAGCTTTATGCTGACTGTGGCTGTTTCAATGTGTGTGCTGATCTGTGATTTTAGACATTACAGCCGAGAATCGTAAAATCCAACATCGCGCACCAGCACCCATTTGACAGAGTCGTACAAATGCACATCGCACACCAGCATCCATTTGACAGAGTCGTACAAACCAACATCGCACACCAGCATCCATTTGACAGAGTCGTACAATCCAATATCGCACCAGCACCCATTTGACAGAGTCGTACAATCCAACATCGCACACCAGTACCTATTTAACAGAGTCGTACAATCCAACATCGCACACCAGCACCCATTTGACAGAGTCGTACAATCCAACATCGCACACCAGCATCCATTTGACAGAGTCGTACAATCCAACATCGCACATCAGCACCTATTTGACAGAGTCGTACAATCCAGCATCGCACACCAACACCCATTTGACAGAGTCGTACAATCCAACATCGCACATCAGCGCCCATTTGACAGAGTCGTACAATCCAACATCGCACATCAGCACCTATTTGACAGAGTCGTACAAGCCAACATCGTACACCAGCACCCATTTGACAGAGTCGTACAATCCAACATCGCACACCAACACCCATTTGACAGAGTCGTACAATCCAACATCGCACACCAGCACCCATTTGACAGAGTCGTTCGCCAAGTGCAGCTGACACCAGTTCAGTATACAGGACAGATGCCTGGTACCGATGAAACAGTCCAGAAAATCGGAAAGAAGAAATACGCAGAAAATCAATTCGCGGATCAGTTATCCTTTGCAAGGTAGAGCTTTTTACACTTCCCATCGGCGCTCCGTGCTTAGTGGCTGGCGCAGGACTAAGCTCATTCATGCATCTGGCCCTCGGTGCCGACTCTGCCACAAAAGCGTTATTCGCGATTCTCTGGAATATTTCTGAGGTGATTGTCTCAAGAAACCTCGCTCTCTTGGCAATGCCTCCACTGTGTTACGTCACTGCGCTAGTATCAGTATGTGTAATTCTCTCTGTGTCACGTCAGTGCGCTAGTATCAGTATTTGTAATTCTCCCTGTGTCACGTCAGTGCGCTAGTTGTAATTCTCCCTGTGTCTGTGTGTGTGTTCCAGACCAGGGTGTGACTACTGACGGCCAGCTTCACGTGGAGATGTTAGCGGACGCTGTCTACGACAACTCCACTCAACAGTTTCACGTCCAGTTTGCCTGTGGTCACTTCCTGCCGGTGTGGTCAGCCAGGGCCAGGGTGGTCTGGAAGGTGAGGTACCCCAACCCATCCCCAACCCACCACTCCCCCCCCCCCCCCCCGGACGCCATGCTTACTGTTCTGTTCACGAAACACATAGGGCGCCGTGTCCACCACCTCTCCTCATGACATGAGCTAAACCCCTACCCCAGCAAATAGTCAAAGCTGTGTTGTAAGCAAGATGGGGTGAACCATAACCCACAAAGTCCCTTTTATATGAGAGCTGTCCTCGCTGTCAATGGTCTCTACCTTTTGTCTTTGACCTGATTTTTATGTTGAAATATCTCCTATTGATTAAGTCTCGCAGATCTGCCAATGCGTCAGTGAGCTCTATAACCTTTGGAAAGAGCCAATATTATTTATATGCATAGACAGTGTAACCCCTAGCAACATTTCTACTGGGGCCTTACTGCAAAGTTCACATACGACCTACCTGTAATAGCAACAACCTAACATAAACAGCCTTCTTACTTCTCGTAAACTTTGACCTTAACGAAAGTTAACTTAGTAGAGCTGCAATGCTATATCATCAGTTTTCTCTTTGGCAAGTTTAAAAAAAAAAAAAAAAAATTAACTAGTTTCTTTATAAAAATGCCCGTTTATTGACCTTTGTAACCTTGACCTTTAATGGAGGCCAGTGCAAATGACAATCAAAGCTATTGTCAAATAGGATCAGTGTGCCAAATTAGAAGCCTGTGGCTCTGATGGTCTCTCAGAAAATCAAAAACAAAATCTGTCACAATTGGTTATACAAAAGATGATGAATGGGGACGATTGATGGACTAGTGGCGGATGACTCATTATATTTAACTTACTTTTAATGTTAAATGAGCTAAAATGTGTGCTAACCATCTTTTATACCTTAATTTTCCAACAAAATGTAAGTGAAACTTGTAAAAAGGACATATTCACACTGTTTCATACTATGAGACCTCGTGTTTCATATTAGGCAAATGGTGCCTGAAACAATGTGTTAATTGTTTTCAAACTGGAACTGCTTTTACGTCGATTCGAGTTTTGAAATTGGGCTTTGTCCTAAGATGCATCAATATAATCTTCATCAAACCCTAGTTTCGGATTGATTCTACCTTTCTTTGGACGGTCGTGCGAGACGTTTGTGCTTAAGTGTTTCATACATGGGTCTCATCCCCTACAAAACTAGCTAACGAACTCATCCAATGTCTTTCTCCAAACTAGCTAAATCCACATTTTTCAAGAAAATATGACAACAATTACGGACTCTAATCTGGGTGAACCGATTTTCTATAAACGGTTGTTTATGTTTACAATGATACATTGAATTACAATATGCTCTAAGGCTCTCTTAGCCAACCCTTTAATAATGTATTTCGCCAAGTTTCAAGCTTGTGTGTACAGCAATGTCGGAGATTCACATGTTCACACACACACACACACACACACACACACACACACACACACACACACACACACACACACACAGTCACACACACACATACATACATACATACATACATACATACATACATACGCACATACGGCGATTCGCGCCAAATGTACGTTCAGCAGCGAGGTTAGCGTAAATAGACATGACGTAATTTTTATCTTATTACTTCAGTTGCCAGCCCGCCTGTGACATCATGGTCATGCTATTAAATTCGCCCCATCGCGACCGATCCTAAAAAGGGACTTAAATAGTGTGATTCAATATGACTCTCGCTGCTTCATGGGGGAAACAAGACAACACATGCGTCAGACAATAAGACTCTCGCTGTACCATGGGGATAACAAGACAACACATGCGTCAGACAATAAGACTCTCGCTGCTTCATGGGGATAACAAGACAACACATGCGCCAGACAATAAGACTCTCGCTGCTTCATGGGGGAAACAAGACTACACATGCGTCAGACAATAAGACTCTAGCTGCTTGATGGGGATAACAAGACTACACATGCGTCAGACAATAAGACTCTAGCTGCTTGATGGGGATAACAAGACAACACATGCGTCAGACAATAAGACTCTAGCTGCTTGATGGGGATAACAAGACAACACATGCGTCAGACAATTAGACTCTCACTGCTTCATGTGGATAACAAGACAACACATGGGTCAGACAATAAGACTCTCACTGCTTCATGGGGATAACAAGACAACACATGCGTCAGACAATAAGACTCTCGCTGCTTCATGGGGAAACAAGACAACACATGCGCCATCAACCTATTGTAGTATTAACCCGTTTAGTGCCGAGGTAAGGTCAACACTACCCACCTGCAAGAGGTACAGATCCTCACGAGATCCCGCAGTTGCTGGGGTCCATGAATCTATGCCTCTTGCTGTACTACCCGGAATCCTGGGGTCCATGAATCTATGTCCCTTGCTGACACCACCCGGAATCCTGGGGTCCATGAATCTATGTCCCTTGCTGTACTACCCGGAATCCTGGGGTCCATGAATCTATGTCCCTTGCTGACACCACCCGGAATCCTGGGGTCCGTGAATCTATGTCCCTTGCTGACACCACCCGGAATCCTGGGGTCCATGAATCTATGTCCCTTGCTGACACCACCCGGAATCCTGGGGTCCGTGAATCTATGTCTCTTGCTGACACCACCCGGAATCCTGGGGTCCGTGAATCTATGCCTCTTGCTGACACCACCCGGAATCCTGGGGTCCGTGAATCTATGCCTCTTGCTGACACCACCCGGAATCCTGGGGTCCATGAATCTATGCCTCTTGCTGACACCACCCGGAATCCTGGGGTCCGTGAATCTATGTCCCTTGCTGACACCACCCGGAATCCTGGGGTCCATGAATCTATGCCTCTTGCTGACACCACCCGGAATCCTGGGGTCCATGAATCTATGTCCCTTGCTGACACCACCCGGAATCCTGGGGTCCATGAATCTATGTCCCTTGCTGACACCACCCGGAATCCTGGGGTCCATGAATCTATGCCTCTTGCTGACACCACCCGGAATCCTGGGGTCCATGAATCTATGCCTCTTGCTGACACCACCCGGAATCCTGGGGTCCATGAATCAATGCCTCTTGCTGACACCACCCGGAATCCTGGGGTCCATGAATCTATGCCTCTTGCTGACACCACCCGGAATCCTGGGGTCCATGAATCTATGCCTCTTGCTGACACCACCCGGAATCCTGGGGTCCATGAATCTATGTCTCTTGCTGACACCACCCGGAATCCTGGGGTCCATGAATCTATGCCTCTTGCTGACACCACCCGGAATCCTGGGGTCCATGAATCTATGTCTCTTGCTGACACCACCCGGAATCCTGGGGTCCGTGAATCTATGCCTCTTGCTGACACCACCCGGAATCCTGGGGTCCATGAATCTATGCCTCTTGCTGACACCACCCGGAATCCTGGGGTCCGTGAATCTATGCCTCTTGCTGTACTACCCGGAATCCTGGGGTCCATGAATCTATGCCTCTTGCTGTACTACCCGGAATCCTGGGGTCCATGAATCTATGCCTCTTGCTGTACTACCCGGAATCCTGGGGTCCATGAATCAATGTCTCTTGCTGACACCACCCGGAATCCTGGGGTCCATGAATCAATGTCTCTTGCTGACACCACCCGGAATCATGGGGTCCGTGAATCTATGCCTCTTGCTGACACCACCCGGAATCCTGGGGTCCATGAATCTATGTCTCTTGCTGACACCACCCGGAATCCTGGGGTCCATGAATCTATGTCCCTTGCTGACACCACCCGGAATCCTGGGGTCCATGAATCAATGTCTCTTGCTGACACCACCCGGAATCCTGGGGTCCATGAATCAATGTCTCTTGCTGACACCACCCGGAATCCTGGGGTCCATGAATCTATGTCTCTTGCTGACACCACCCGGAATCCTGGGGTCCATGAATCTATGTCTCTTGCTGACACCACCCGGAATCCTGGGGTCCATGAATCTATGCCTCTTGCTGACACCACCCGGAATCCTGGGGTCCATGAATCTATGCCTCTTGCTGACACCACCCGGAATCCTGGGGTCCATGAATCTATGTCTCTTGCTGACACCACCCGGAATCCTGGGGTCCATGAATCTATGTCCCTTGCTGACACCACCCGGAATCCTGGGGTCCATGAATCTATGCCTCTTGCTGACACCACCCGGAATCATGGGGTCCATGAATCTATGCCTCTTGCTGACACCACCCGGAATCCTGGGGTCCATGAATCTATGTCCCTTGCTGACACCACCCGGAATCCTGGGGTCCATGAATCAATGCCTCTTGCTGACACCACCCGGAATCCTGGGGTCCATGAATCTATGCCTCTTGCTGACACCACCCGGAATCCTGGGGTCCATGAATCTATGTCCCTTGCTGACACCACCCGGAATCCTGGGGTCCATGAATCAATGCCTCTTGCTGACACCACCCGGAATCCTGGGGTCCATGAATCAATGCCTCTTGCTGACACCACCCGGAATCCTGGGGTCCATGAATCAATGCCTCTTGCTGACACCACCCGGAATCCTGGGGTCCATGAATCTATGCCTCTTGCTGACACCACCCGGAATCCTGGGGTCCATGAATCTATGCCTCTTGCTGACACCACCCGGAATCCTGGGGTCCGTGAATCTATGTCCCTTGCTGACACCACCCGGAATCCTGGGGTCCATGAATCTATGCCTCTTGCTGACACCACCCGGAATCATGGGGTCCATGAATCTATGTCCCTTGCTGACACCACCCGGAATCCTGGGGTCCATGAATCTATGTCTCTTGCTGACACCACCCGGAATCCTGGGGTCCATGAATCAATGTCTCTTGCTGACACCACCCGGAATCCTGGGGTCCATGAATCTATGCCTCTTGCTGACACCACCCGGAATCCTGGGGTCCATGAATCTATGCCTCTTGCTGACACCACCCGGAATCCTGGGGTCCATGAATCAATGTCCCTTGCTGACACCACCCGGAATCCTGGGGTCCATGAATCTATGTCCCTTGCTGACACCACCCGGAATCCTGGGGTCCGTGAATCTATGTCTCTTGCTGACACCACCCGGAATCCTGGGGTCCATGAATCTATGTCCCTTGCTGACACCACCCGGAATCCTGGGGTCCATGAATCTATGCCTCTTGCTGACACCACCCGGAATCCTGGGGTCCATGAATCTATGCCTCTTGCTGACACCACCCGGAATCCTGGGGTCCATGAATCTATGCCTCTTGCTGACACCACCCGGAATCCTGGGGTCCATGAATCTATGTCCCTTGCTGACACCACCCGGAATCCTGGGGTCCATGAATCTATGCCTCTTGCTGACACCACCCGGAATCCTGGGGTCCATGAATCTATGCCTCTTGCTGACACCACCCGGAATCCTGGGGTCCATGAATCTATGTCCCTTGCTGACACCACCCGGAATCCTGGGGTCCATGAATCTATGCCTCTTGCTGACACCACCCGGAATCCTGGGGTCCGTGAATCTATGTCCCTTGCTGACACCACCCGGAATCCTGGGGTCCATGAATCTATGTCCCTTGCTGACACCACCCGGAATCCTGGGGTCCATGAATCTATGCCTCTTGCTGACACCACCCGGAATCCTGGGGTCCATGAATCTATGCCTCTTGCTGACACCACCCGGAATCCTGGGGTCCATGAATCAATGCCTCTTGCTGACACCACCCGGAATCCTGGGGTCCATGAATCAATGCCTCTTGCTGACACCACCCGGAATCCTGGGGTCCATGAATCAATGCCTCTTGCTGACACTACCCGGAATCCTGGGGTACGTGTAGCTAGGGTTTGTTGGTCTTGAAATAACAAAGATTGCAGAAACACAGTCGGCGTCAGCTGGCACTGAACGGGTTAACCCGGTGTTATTTAAGGTAGCGGTGATTGGGTGAACAAGGGGTATAACCTCTGGACCAAGTAGGATGAAAAGCAGATACCTACCCGGTATTATTTAAGGTATCGGCGATTGCATGAACAAGGGGGATAACCTCTGGACCAAGTTGGATGAAAAGCAGATACCTACCCTGTGTTATTTGAGGTCGAACCTGCCTGTCCCGGATTGGCCTCCGCAGTCACGAAAATGCCTGCAGACGACGTGGACAAGCCCTATAGAATCTTCGTTCGCGAAGCCGAGCCATGATGATGATGATGATGATGATGGTTATTTGAGGTAGCGGTGATTGCATTAATAAAGGGGGATAACCTCTGGGCCAAGTAAGACGAAAAGCAGATACCTACACACACATTCCCATTATCGCCAAAATGTCTTTTTTTATGTGGGCAGACACCATCCGCACAGAGCCTCCCCAGCACTGCCTACGACAACGGCCGCTTCCTGCTGTATGCCCCCAACCCCGTCGTCAGTGGAGAATACACCTGTGTCATAGACAACACCTCCCCGGCCAGTGTGTGTTTAGGGAGTGGTTCCTTTTTACACAAGGGCGCCACAGTCAACGTAGACGGCGTGCAGGCCCGGTTTGCTCTTGTGGATGCCCAGCTGACCAGCTACCATCAGGAGAACACGGCCCTACAGGCCCAGCTGACCAGCTACCATCAGGAGAACACGATCCTACAGACCCAGCTGACCAGTGCTCAACAGAAGAACACAGCCCTAGAGACCCACGTGAACAATCTGCAGACCCAGCTGACCAGTGCCCAACAGAAGGACGCAGCCCTGGAGATCCAGCTGACCAGCTACCATCAGGAGAACACGGCCCTGAGACAGCAGCTGGAGACTGTATGTCAGAACCTGACCTCCATGATACGTGAGTCAGATCGAGTCTTCTCAATAAATACTGGTGGTTGGTCAGTTAAACAGATGAGAAAAGGTTCTTCAGTACTGAACAGTTTCAAAAATATGCGTCTTAACAAAAGACGATTTCAACTAGGTCCAAACTGAGCGTGTTTCAGCAAAACCAGTGGAGTAAAAGTTCGGACAAATATGCGATATTGCCTTTTTGTCCGGGCTTATAGTCCACTATTTTTGTCGAAGCACGTGCAATGTTGACCTACTTATGATTTCCGAACGTCTATTATTACACGTCTGCTGGTCTGTGGTTGCGGACCAGAACCATAAGGTTCAAAATCATAGACCAGCACATACGTGGTAAATTTCACTGATAATGTGACGATCAACTGGCATAACAATACCGAACCTCGTCAACAGCTCAGGACATCGAGTTGATCAGGAACTCATAATTAGTTCAGTTTTGTCTAATGACATGAGGGATGTAATTTAACGCTTTGGGTATCGGTAGCGGTTTTAGTCCTGAAGCAATCATCGCGACTAAATCCGCTACCGACACCCAAAGGGTTAACAAATACCCACGACGCCCACTGATTTGACCTTCCCTCGCTGTGCCAGATACCGATACGTATATACTTCAGTTGATGTACACACGTTTTCTTATTAATTGTGTCTACGTGTGTTAAACAGTGACCGCCGCACAGAGTATGTCCTTTCACGTTCGACATGCAATCGAAACCCAGACTCTGAACAATGAAGACACACTGATATTCGGCATTATCTACTTAACGATGGCGGAGCCTACAACGCTACCACGGGTGTGTTTACCGTTCCTGTTGATGGCACCTACGCCTTCTTCGTCACCTTCATAATCGACCAAACCAGTGTGACACATAACACTGAAGTTCATCTGGCTGTGGACGGCACATGGAAGTGTAATGCCTACTCTAGTTACGAGTCTGGTCAGTTAGAGTCCAACAGCTGTAGCGCTGTTCTGGTTCTGAGGGCCGTGCAGCGCGTGGACGTAAGAAGTGCCACCAGTAATTCTCGCTATTACTGGCTAACATACTTCAGCGGGGCCCTCTTGCACGCCGCCATGCCATAACCATCACAGGATGACCTAACAAACATACTTCAGCGGGGCCCTCTTGCACGCCGCCATGCTATAACCATCACAGGATGACCTAACAAACATACTTCAGCGGGGCCCTCTTGCACGCCGCCATGCTATAACCATCACAGGATGACCTAACAAACATACTTCAGCGGGGCCCTCTTGCACGCCGCCATGCTATAACCATCACAGGATGACCTAACAAACATACTTCAGCGGGGCCCTCTTGCACGCCGCCATGCTATAACCATCACAGGATGACCTAACAAACATACTTCAGCGGGGCCCTCTTGCACGCCGCCATGCTATAACCATCACAGGATGACCTAACAAACATACTTCAGCGGGGCCCTCTTGCACGCCGCCATGCTATAACCATCACAGGATGACCTAACAAACATACTTCAGCGGGGCCCTCTTGCACGCCGCCATGCTATAACCATCACAGGATGACCTAACAAGGTTTTTTAAGTTTTTAACTCATCCAAGGCGCCCCACATCAATAGCTGCGAAAGTGTCTTTTAGCGTTGCCGCCGGCATTTTCGAAGCTAATGATGGGGCGACTTGTATCAGTTACTCCCCTTGTGCATGCAGACAACGGCCGTGTAAACATTGTGTGTGATCGTACTGTCAACAATACCGGCGGCTACATCACCACGGGCAATAATCCTCAAGCAACACAATTTTGATCCTAAAAGTGTAATCATTTACGTCCCATTGTAGTGACTGCACAGTTAATCATCAACATTGACAGTAAGAACTAATTTACCTATTAATTTAAAATACAAACAGAACATAATTTTAAAAATATATACCGCTAATACACAGAGGTAAATGGAAATCTGTTTTTTTTTTCAAGACTGCAATGAAACAGCAGATACAGCACGAGGCGTTGTTGATCTTGGCTTTTGACCCCCTCCCCCTCCCCCCTCTCTCTCTCCCCTCTCTCTCTCTCTCTCTTTTTTCTTTTCTTTCTGATGGTGGGGGGGGGGGGGGGGTATGGGTACTTATATATATATTATCTTTTGCTGTATCGTCTTATGTATTTTTATATGTGTAGAGTAGCAGGACAGTTTGGAAGATAGGCATTGCTATGCCTAAAACTTTTATCCTGAATAAAAACGTTTCATCATCATCATCATCATCATCATCTCTCTCTCTCTCTCTCTCTCTCTCTCTCTCTCTCTCTCTCTCTCTCTCTCTCTCTCTCTCTCTCTCTCTCTCTCTCTCTCTCTCTCTCTCTATCTCTCTATCTCTCTCTCTCCTGAATAAATATCAGTCTGGTTTTTGCCCTAAACATTCATGTCACACTGCCTTGGTTCATATGATTAAAACTTGGCTGCTCAACATCAACAGAAACAGAATGTCTGGTGTTGTTTTTCTAGACCTAAAACAAAGCGTTCGACCTTATAAATCACGAACTTTTATTAGAGAAACTAGACTGCTACTTTAACAAAAACAGCCCAGGGACGCTCTCATTCTTTCGTTCATATATCATAAGGAGAATTCAAACTGTGTACATCAATGATACCTTTTCTTATGTAAAGCGTGTTGAGTAAGGCGTGCCTCAGGGATCCATACTAGGACCGTTACTCTTCTGTTTGTTTAATGATCTTTCACTTCATATATTCAATCCAAATACCGAATGTGACATGTTTGCCGATGATTCTACTCTTCACGCGTGCGGGAAAACTGTACCTGAAATATCAATCAATCTTTAGCTTAGTCTTCAGGAGGTCTCACTGTCGTGCAAAAATAATCAAATGCTTGTTAATCCATCTAAAACAAAAAGCATGCTAATCACAACACGCCAAAGGCATCAGCTCCGCCCCCATTCACTTAACCTCTCTGTTGATTCAGTTCCCATTGAGCAAATTAAGGAACATCGTCTCTTCGGGTAAATGACGAACAACTGTGCTGGTTGCCCCGTCTAACACAACTAGGGAAAACATTATCAAATAAGCTATTTTTACTGTCAAGATTAAAATAAGCTATTTTTTCAGCTCCTACATTAAACCTCACATTGACTACGCATCTTCTATTTGGGACGGCTGTAGTGAGGCTAACCTTAACAGGATTAATTCTCTATACAAGCGCGCAGTTAAACTGATCCTCCCAATCCCCTCTCTGACTTTAGAGGAAAAGCTTCAGGCAACAGGGCTCCTTCCTTTACATCAACACCTTAAGTTAAATAAGTGCGTATTTATGCACAAAGCACTGAACGGGAAAGCCCCCCTCTACCTGACTAAGCTTTTCACTGAGAGCGAAAAAGTTTACAGCACTTCGAGAAACAGTCTCGTCATTGAACGGCCCCGAATCGACTTGTTTAAATCCAGCCTTTCGTACGCGGGTGCCTATTTATGGAACTCACTTCCCCCACATATACAGCAAACGAGACATCTTCCATTGTTTAGGAAGAAAGTTTCTAAATACAACTCCGAGCAAAAGAAACGTAGATAATGTGTCCAAAAGAGCCATGTCAATGATTTCCTTTTTTAACGCATTGTTGTGGTCCTCCGTTTTGCACTTGTTAGTTTTTATTATCTCTCTTCTCTGTAGTGTTTTGCCTGTTCACTATATTCCTACACAAGAGTAGCTAAATAATAATAATAATTACGGTATTTATAATGCGCTTATCTTATAATAATTATAACTCTAAGCGCGCACTCACAACTCGCGCACGCATGCGCACGCTTTCGACAATGACTCACGTACCACAAAAAGTGAAATACATTACGACAGTTAGTTTGGGGTGGGGAGAGTGGTGATAGTAGTGCTAGAACTGTTGAAAGCGGTGAGTTTTGTGGGCGGACTGGACTGAGGAGAGAGAGTGTTTCTGACGGAGAGATAGTGGGAGAGTGTTCCAGGTGGATGGCCCATAGACGGAGAAGGAGCGGGGGCCGAAAGTGCTGAGTTTGGTGCGGGGGATGGGGAGGCGGAGAGGGTCGGAGGCGGAGCGGAGGGAGCGGGAAGGAGTGTATGGGTAAAGTAAGTTGGAGAGATAGGCAGGAGCATAGTTGTTCAGGGATTTGTAGCAGAGAGACAGAATCTTGTATTGGATGCGTTGGGGGATGGGGAGCCAGTGAAGGAGTTTGAGCAGGGGAGTGATGTGGTCGGATTTTTTCTTTCTGAGGACGAGGCGGGCAGCATTGTTCTGGACGCGCTGGAGAGTGAGAGTGGTGGAGTGATGGAGGCCGGAAAGGAGAGAGTTGCAGTAGTCGATGCGAGATAAGATGGGAGAGACAGCAAGTTTGGTGGCAACTTCGGTAGTGAGGTATTTTCTGATCTGACTGATGCGGCGTCGGTGGAAACAGCATGCCTGGGCCGTGGCGGAGACGAAGCTGGTCACGGAAAGCGAGGAATCGAGGATAACGCCAAGGTTCTTGGTGAGTCAGAGAGGGAGATGGGGGTATTGTCGAGTTGAAGTTGGAAAGAGGGAGGGAGCTGGGAAAGTTTCTGGCAAGTGCCTACTGGAGAGTAGCTGTATCATAAGCGCGCAGTCGCTGTCTATAAATACTCACTTTACATCGCCCCCCCCCCCCCCCCGCACCCCTGACCCTGTCAAATGATGTCTGTGTGTGTGTGTGTGTGTGTGTGTGTGTGTGTGTGCGTGCGTGCGTGCGTGCGTGTGTGTGTGTGTGTGTGTGTGTGTGTGTGTGTGTGTGTGTGTGTGTGTGTGTGTGTGTGTAACATTCAGCGACTTGTGAACTTGTATAGGAATGTAACACAAATGACCTGTGCATGAAGCCGCTTGTTTGTGCTGTTAACATGTTGTTTTAATGTTATTTTTAATGTTGTAGTGTAGCAAGGACAAATTCGAAAAGAGGCCCGTGCGCCTATTGTTTCCATCCTTGAAAAATAAAGTATCATTCATTCATTCATTCATTCATTCATTCATTCATTCATTCATTCATTCACTCTCTCTCTCTCTCTCTCTCTCTCTCTCTCTCTCTCTCTCTCTCTCTCTCTCTCTCTCTCTCTCTCTCTCTCTCTCTCTCTCTCTCTCTCTCTCTCTCTCTCTCTCTCTCTCTGAATGTGTCTGATGAAGTCAAAAGACACTAAGTCCATATGTGTGAAAAGCGCGATTTGTATTGCATCAGAGTGCCAATCTCGATTTTCCCCAACATGGACTTACCGCGTTTTGCCAACACAGGTCAGATGTTTATGTGACGTCACTCACATTTGACGTCGCGTGGTTAGTGGAGAAAAGGAGACTTAAATAAAATACCGCAAGATGAAGCCAGACGAGTCAACAATGTGAGAAATCAGCATCATGCACGAGTTTACAGAGGGTACCGGCCACTCCAACTGTTTTCTGTGTCTCTTTTAAATCACACTCACCCCTTCACCTGTCAGCAGCTGGTTATGGTGTCACAGAAACCACCGCAGTTACACAACTGTCAGCAGCTGGTTATGGTGTCGCAGAAACCACCGCAGTTACACATCTGTCAGTAGCTGGTTATGGTGTCACAGAAACCACCGCAGTTACACAACTGTCAGCAGCTGGTTATGGTGTCACAGAAACCACCGCAGTTACACAACTGTCAGCAGCTGGTTATGGTGTCACAGAAACCACCGCAGTTACACAACTGTCAGCAGCTGGTTATGGTGTCGCAGAAACCACCGCAGTTACACAACTGTCAGCAGCTGGTTATGGTGTCACAGAAACCACCGCAGTTACACAACTGTCAGCAGCTGGTTATGGTGTCGCAGAAACCACCGCAGACACACAACTGTCAGCAGCTGGTTATGGTGTCTCAGAAACCACCGCAGATACACAACTGTCAGCAGCTGGTTATGGTGTCTCAGAAACCACCGCAGATACACAACTGTCAGCAGCTAGTTATGGTGTCTCAAAACCCACCGCTGATACGCAACTGTCAGCAGCTGGTTATGGTGTCTCAGAAACCACCGCAGATACACAACTGTCAGCAGCTGGTTATGGTGTCTCAGAAACCACCGCAGATACACAACTGTCAGCAGCTTGTTATGGTGTCTCAAAAACCACCGCAGATACACAACTGTCTGCCGAGACACACAGACATCAATACGGCCAGCAAGAGACATAGATTTTCATGAGCCCACGAATCTGCGGGGGCCCATGACTATCTATGCCTCTTACATGTGGGCGTTGTTTGGTGTGTGCCTGCAGTGAGAGAGTTAAACTACGGCATAACATTAAAACACAAGCGATAAGAGCCAGTAGACTGTAAGGAATGGAGACAACGCTGTCGGGATGGTTTGGAATGATGCCTCTTCCTGTGACGTATTGTTTGTTTCAATGTGACATCAGGTGTAGCAGAAAACATGGAGCCCTAAGTCGACATTCACCAGATCTGAAGTTGCCCTCTGAGGTCTAATATATTACAGTCCGGGAAGCAGATCGACCATGATAGTTCAAGGGTGATGCCAGAGTAGCTTGGCGCCTTGAGGCGCCAAGCTACTCTGGCACCACTCTTCAACTATTATGGTAGATCCCAGAAAAATCATCAGCCACACTCTTCTCTCTCTCCAACAAGGCAAAGGCTGGCAACCTAACACTGGGCAACACCCCGCTGCGGTTTGAAGACCAACAGACATACCTGGGAGTCACCCTTGACAAGAGGCTGACGTGGAAGCCGCACATTTGGAATGCAGAAGCGAAAGCTAGAAGAAAGCTGAACATCATGAGAAAACTGGCTGGAACACAATGGGGAGCCAATGAAAAGATCCTCAAAAATGTATATCAAGGCACAGTGAGACCACACCTTGAGTACGGATCTAATGCATGGTTGACGGCAGCCCAGTCACACCAGCAGACCATTGACAGAGTTCAGAACCAGGCACTGCGTATCATCACCGGCGCAATGAGATCCACACCAATTGAAAAGATGGAAGAGACAACGGGCATCCCACCCCTGCGCATGAGAAGAGATTGCAAAGCCTTGATACAGTCCACAAAGGTCAAGTCTTCCAAAGACCATCCTATGAACGCTAGGATGAAACAACCAACCTCAGGGAGACTGAAAAGATCAAGCTTTGTGAAGGAGACGAGAGCACTGCAGAGAAAACACCAGGCAAAGCTGCCTGCGCAGATAGAGGCTCTGAATCCTGCTAGCGACCTTCCACCTTGGGAAAGTAAGCCAGAAAACATCACCATCTCTTCCACGGTACCCTACATCACCACCAGAGATGAGCACAGCACTGTGAGCAAGAAAGCCCTGACACTGGCCATGCTCAAAGAAAAATATCCCCAGGAAGCATGGATACGGGCATACACCGATGGATCAGCCACAGATGCAGTTCAGGATGGAGGGGCTGGGGTGTACATTCAGTACCCAAACGGAAAATGGCAGGCAGAGGCAGTACCAACAGGCCTTCACTGCACAAATTACAGAGCTGAGGTGGAAGCCCTAGTCCGCGCAGCTAACACCCTTAGTGGCACTGCAGACCCTGATGCCCAGATTGTCTTCCTTACTGATGCCATGTCTGTCCTTGAGGCAGCAACAGCAAGCAAACTGCCACGTCTACAAGAGGCACTGCAAAACATCAAGTGCACCAGACTGGTGCTGCAGTGGATCCCTTCACACTGTGGCATCTACGGCAATGAAGAAGCTAACAGAATGGCAAAAGTGGGCGCAGAGAAAGAACAAGATGAAAATGGAGTCAGCTTCACAGAGATGAAGACCATCATTAAGTCTGTGTACAGACCACCACAACGGCCCCTAGACAGTTACCATCAGCTGTCCAGACAAGAGCAGGTGACCATCTTTCGTCTGAGGACCGGGCACAACCGACTCAATTTCCACCTGCACAGACGCTTCCACCTCGTGCCATCTCCCCTGTGCCCTTGTGGAGAAGCAGAGCAGACCGCAGAGCACATCCTCCAGGACTGTGGGAACCACCAGCCGCTGAGGGAGGAGATATGGCCGAAGCCCGCCACTCTACAAGAGAAACTGTACGGGCCTGTGGAGGCGCTACAGAAGACCACAGATTTCATTTTGAGAGCCAAACTCCAAGTGTGACGGCGTTCGAGAAGAAGAAGAAGATGGTAGATCCCTATCTTGCTGTCGTGTGTTACGTCAGTCTCAGTTTAAAGGACAAACCGTGTCAGTGGTCACAAAGGTTATCATTGTCGTGCTGTCTTCATGGGAACATCGCCACTTGCAGTTAAACGTTCGTCATGTACAGCTGCTAGGGTTACGGCAGAGAAATGCATTATGTGTTACTGATAATAAGACGAAACAGGCTTTTCGAATAACCAGCCAAACTGAGCAAAATACGTGTCTCGACTGTGGCCTGTGCTCAGCCCTAGCTGAATGTGACTTGTGGACAGTGGTTTAGACACAGGACTTGTGTGAGCGGTCTGGAGCGAGACGCAACATGGAAGTCCTTTACCTGTGTTTGACACTCATTCTCTTCCATGGTAAGTGCACGCGGCATGCCTGATTAATGTAGGTTGCTCTTGTTGTTGTTGATGATGGTATTTGTTGTTGGGTCGATCAGCGTTGTTTGTGACCTACGATAAAACGCTCCTGACTACAACAGTGGAGAAGCAGTGCCAAGGAAAGGTGTCAATTCTACCGGCACGAGTTAATGCTGACATTTCCATAAGGGTATCGTGTTAGTTACAAACAATTAACCATTTGCGTTTAGGTAGCAGTCTTAGTCGCGATGTTTCATATAGGAATCATCGCGACTGAAACTGCTATCGACACGCAAAGGGTTAAACCTTTGGCTGCTGGTAGCGGTTTGTGTCGCCATGATTCCTGCAGGAAGAAACACCGCTAGCGACAGGTGAAAATCCTACACGCAAACTGACCTTCTTTCGCTACACTGTAATGTTGTCTTATCTTTTCTTTTTGTAACACAGAACACAGCTGTTGATCGTGTTTGACAGATGATCAGTGACATGTTAGCTATATACAATGTACCTTTTACTGGTGTTCTTCATTAGTAAATAAGTTAGTCAGCTAGTCAGTTACTTTCGTTTATTTTCTTGCTTATTTATTTACTTATTAACTCATTCAACCCGGGGCACGTATTTTCCGAATTTTGGAGGCGTCATCTAACGACTATGCACCTGTTGCAGGAGATCGATCGACCTTAATAATTCAAGGCCAAGGGCAGTGTCAGATTAGTTTGGCGCCGACAGGCGCCAAGCTAATCTGGCACTGCCCTTGAATTATCATGGTCTACCCATCTCCTGCTGTAGTGTGTCAGGGCTGAATGGGTTAACGTCTTATTTTCGTTCCATTGATTATTTTTGTATTTATTTATTTATTTATCTATTTATTTATGTATTTATTTATTATTTATTTATTATTTACAGTCTCTGGGACCTGGGCCTTTCAGTGGACATCCACAAGCAGTTTACCTAATGGAACAGTCATCCCAGCATGCCCCGGACAGGATGTGACGTTAGCCTGGAGATACACGGCGGAACCGGAAGAACATCTGAACAATATGGAGTGGCACCACTTGCCATCACGTGGGATCAGAGTACACTGAGCTGAAAGAGAAAAACATTTCTGTTGCTGCTCAGTTTATTGTCCTCCCACCCGATGGCGTATGGTGTACAGTGGTGTACAGTGGTGTACATTGGTATACAGTGATGTACAGTGATGTACAGTGGAGTGAGTGCGGGGCAGGGAAGAGCTGGATGAGAGAAGGGAGTGTCCCACCTTTTTTGAGGGCGGCGGAGAGGGTGGGGGAGGTGGGGTAGGGCGGAGGCGGGGGGGGGGGTGAGGGGGTAGCGGAGGGGGGGGGAGGCAAGGCCAAGGTCATGGGCGTGGACTGCGAAATTCCTGTGACCGTCCCCAAGATCTGCCCCTGACAGAAATCCTTCATGTAATAAAATGATAGTCATTGATTTGGCAGTCAGTCTAACCTCAGTTTAAAGTCATTTATTTTGACTTAAGAATTCATGCAAACACAAATAGCAGACTTGCGCTATACAGGAAAGACGTAGAGCGGTATCGAACCTACAAGTAAACAGTATTGCATTATTATAAAACGTTGCGACTCTTTCTTTGATAAGCAGAGTCGTGCGTGCTTCCTGGCGTTTTGTCGTTGATTTAATAGCGATAATCAGCAAAGTAAATCAGGCACATCAGTTTTTATTCAAACCAGTAAAGATTTCTGAACTGACACACAAACAACGCCATTTCTTTCTTTGCTATTTATTTTATTTTTCCCACAAAGCGTTCTAAGACATAAAGAGTGCAGTGACCTAGAATTACAGAACAATGACCATTGTCATCATCAGATTGTCATACATTGTGTTTCATGTTTTAGTCGTTGGAGACGTGTCGCACACGGAAATGGGGCAGTTGGCCGCGAATCCCTGCACGGCTCATCCCGAACGAATTAATTTCCCAATCCAGGTGGGAGTGAGACGCTGTTGGCCACACAAATCATGGGCGTCTTTGTCAGCATTCCCAGTTCCTCGCTAACGCCGGTATCCGTCTATAACACGTGGCCACAGCGGACGCTGGAACCTACTCCGTTCACGTCGTGTTGGAGCTGCATGGGTCTATGGTCAGACAGGTGCACACGGTGCAGGTGCACGTATCAGGTGAGAATAGGTCACCCGGCAAATAAATGTACCACAGAACTGAATAATAGTAATAGTAATTACAAAAACAAGATGGGATGAACCCTAACCCACAAAGTCCCTTCTATATGAGAGCTATCCTCCCTGTCGAGGGTCTCTATCTTTTGTCCTTGACCTGATTCTGATATTGAAATATCTCCATTTGCAAAAGCCTGGCAGATCTGACGATGCGTTACAGTGAATTCTGCATGAGGCGCAGTGCATACGTCATTGGTTTGTCAAACATCATTCATTTTGTCATGACGTATTTTGGGTTTTTACCTAATTTTGTCATGACGTATTTTGGGTTTTTACCTAATTTTGTCATGACGTATTTTTGGTTTTTACCTAATTTTATATTTAACATGATATGAGTTTCACTTTCGCTGCAAGACTTGAGAAAATGATGACAAAACTAGAATTTCACGATACAGTTTCAGTCTTATTTGAAACCAGCCTGACTTTACCTAGCTACATGATATACTAAGTACACTTCTGAAATCGCGTCGAAGTGTGTATGTGCGTGCGCGCTCCAAACCTCTCCCGGACGCACGAGGATCTATACCTGTTGGAGATGCGCATGTGTGTGTGTGTGTGTGTGTGTGTGTGTGTGTGTGTGTGTGTGTGTGTGTGTGTGAGTGAGTGAGTGAGTGAGTGAGTGAGTGTGTGAGTGAGTGAGTGAGTGAGTGAGTGAGAGAGAGAGAGAGAGAGAGAGAGAGAGAGAGAGAGAGAGAGAGAGAGAGAGAGAGAGAGAGAGAGAGATGATGATGATGATGATGATGATGAAACGTTTTAATTCAGGATAAAGTTTTAGGCATTCGAATGCCTCTCTTACAAACTGTCCTGCTAATCTACACACATAAATATACATCGAGCAACATTTTTTTAAATCAAACAAACATAGTATCAAGAACATTCAAGTGTACGAAAAGCATAAAAAAAATAAAAAAAAAAAAAATCAAAACATAATAACAGCGACATAAACGGAAGGTCATCTTATAATTAGAACAATTAGGAGTACTTTCTGTGTTCTGTTTTTGAGATATGAAGACAAGAGGGAAACAGTATTCGAGTTAATGTGATAAAGTGGTAGTTGTTTTCAGGAGGATGGAATGATTGACAAGATCGAATGCCTTTTAAGGTCTAGAAAGATTGCGCCTGATATTTATTGTCATTAATGGCAGAGAGCCATTTATCAACAATGTGATTTAGACTAGTCTGGCAGTAATGTAAAGGTCGAAAACCGGATTGGGCAACACTAATCAGATGATTTTGTTCAAGGAAATTTAGGAGATGAGTATGTATATGTCTTTCAAGTGGTTTCGAAATTGATGATAAAATGGATATAGGTCTGTACTCATTTAAATTAAGTCTTTGCATTTGGGAAGAGGAATTGCCTTAGCTCTTTCTAATTCGTTAGGAAATACATTATGCCTAATGGCTAGATTGTAGATGAATGTCAGTGACTCAACGATGAATGGCAGAGATAACTTTAAAACCTGAGTACTGATGCCGCAAGATGATTTGTTTTTAAAACTAGAAATAGATTTTCCAACATCCAGAATACTCATAAGAGGCACAGAAAATGTGTGACCCGCTCTCTGGTGACTATAGTGACGCAGTTGATCCGAGTATGTGTATTCCTCAGGGACATTGGTATTGGCCTGCGCCAGAGTTTTAGCAACAGTTAGGAAATAAGCGTTAAACGCATCCGCAGTGAGATCGGGTGGAATATTAGGCGACCGTTTACTGTGACCTTTGGTGAAATTGTTTATCACTTGCCAGACTGAGCGGATGTCCTTCCCGCCGGCAATGACACGTTCAGCATTTTGTCTTTGGGCTTTTCGAACTAAAGATTTGACCTGGTTTCTCTGCTTTTTGTACTCAATACATTTCTTAGCTTTTTTAAACATGTTTCTAACTGCCATCGCTTGTTTAATTTCATCCGAGAGTCATTCTGGTATAATAGGGTGTCTGACACGTTTGGTACGCTTAGGGGCGTGTTTATCCAGAAACAGCTCATACCAGCGGGTCAGGGCTTTATTAGGGTCATTGAAATTATAAACGTCACCGAATGACACTTGAAACAGGTCATGAAAAAACGCAGCTTGATCGAATTTTTTAAAGGATCTATAAATGATAGAAGTGTGTCCTTTAGCTGGTTGTTTCGGTAATCGAGCAGGCAATGAAAAGTACAACTGGAAAGTGATCACTAATGGAAATATTAGGTACATGAACATTTTGAACAACATTGACATTTGTGGTGTATATATTATCTATCAGTGACGAAATCACTCGTGTTGGTGACTGGACCCTAACCCTAAAAAACCTAAAAAATTTAACATGGATCTCCATGAAAAATGGCCTTTCTTTTGTAAATCAACGTTAAAGTCACCCAAAATATGTATATCAGCTTTGGCCGTAAAACTGTATCCATCATTACTACAAAGTCGTCCTGCCACGAAGCTGTGGCGGCTGGGTTTCTGTACACAAAACCTATCAAATATGGGATGATTTGGTCGACTTTATTTCTAACCACATGCACTCAATATTATGGAGTTCAAAATCACATCGCCTCGTTACAAACATTTTGATAGAATTGTGTATGTACACTGCTAGACCAGTATGACCGGGTACAGACGCATCTCGTCTAAGAATGGAATAGTTTTGTACGGATATGGCACGGTCACTAATATTTCCCGTTAGGCGAGATTCCGTAAATCCAAACATGTGAAATGGTGAAGACTGGTTTAGGCGAACATTTATATCTGGTATTTTGTGACTAAGGTGATATACATTAAGATGGCCAATATTTAATACATCGATATTTTTTGCTACTTTTGGGCATAGTGAAAGACAGCCTTTAAATGGAGGAACAACAAAATAATAACACAATGGAATAAAAAGTATACAAAAATAAAACAAATAACAAAATGTTAAGAAGATAAAGGCGTACGTTGCAAAAAAAAAAAAATATAAAAAACTCGTATATTCCAAGCTTGGCGTATAATAAAAGCACACAAGTGTTGCGCATATAAAAAAGAAAAAAAAGCACACGCGTTCAATAACAAAACACTCGTACTTTATCGGTTTCAAAAGATTCACCGCTCTTAGGCTATGAGGCCAAAGTGTCACTACGTTTAAGGAAGAGACAGGTGACTTTTAATACAAAGCGTTCAGTCGTCAATCGGCTTTGATTAATAGACAGGTTCGCAGTTACCACAGTCCCTCAGGGTCCTTTGATACGATTATCAGTATACGGTCGATTGAGCACGTCCGCAGAAATAGTTCGTGTGTATGATGCACTGATATAATCCGGGTTGCGAGGCGGCCTGTGTATATTGTCGGACAATATAGACAACTCGCCCTGTAGATAGGATAACACTTATCCCTGACACGCTCGAGATAAGCACATAGACACAAGACGCAAGAATCGACAGTTAATCCAATCACAACAGTCCCTCTAGCGAGCTCTCCACTGTATGGTTGAGAATAATACGCGCGCAAACACCGCGAAGTGTCAGCAGTACTCACGCGGAGCAGTTCACTAGGGATTATGTCAACGTCCAAGTGTAAAGCCCTACAGAGTCATCCACAGTTCATTAGTAAACACACTTCAGTTGGTAGAGTGGCCGATCGTCGAGAAATACCACAGCGCCACGTTTATATTCCTCACCTGAAGGAGAAGCCTTCGTGTGAATGCCACAGACCATGAGTTACAAAAGAGTGAATACAAACACAGACACGCTGTGAACCAAGCAAAAGAACGAAAACGGCCCGAAAGTCAACACTTACTGTTCAGGATAAGCTGAATGACATACAGCACTCGATAACATCACACTGGCAGCTTGTGCTAAGTAACACCGCTACATTATTTAACCCACTGGCAGCTTGTGCTAAGTAACACCGCTACATTATTTAACCCACTGGCAGCTTGTGCTAAGTAACACCGCTACATTATTTAACCCACTGGCAGCTTGTGCTAAGTAACACCGCTACATTATTTAACCCACTGGTAGCGTGTGCTAAGTAACACCGCTACATTATTTAACACACTGGCAGCTTGTGCTAAGTAACACCGCTACATTATTTAACCCACTGGCAGCTTGTGCTAAGTAACACCGCTACATTATTTAACCCACTGGTAGCGTGTGTTAAGTAACATGGCTACATTATTTAACCCACTGGCAGCTTGTGCTAAGTAACACCGCTACATTATATAACCCACTGGCAGCTTGTGCTAAGTAACACCGCTACATTATTTAACCCACTGGTAGCGTGTCCTAAGTAACACCGCTACATTATTTAACCCACTGAACTCAATGGCCACATTTCGCAAAGTTTGAGGGTGTCATCTAACGACTGTGTGCCAGCTGAAGGAGATCGATCGAACATGATAATTCAAGGGCAGTGCTGGTCTAGCTTGTAGCCATCCGGCGCCAAGCTAATCTGGCACTACCCTTGAATTATCATGGTCCATCCATCTTCTGCTGTAGTGTGTCGGGACAAATGTGTCAAACCGACAGCGTCCTTAAAACTCCTTGACGTCTAAAGACTCCTGTTTACCATCAGGAGGGGGGGGGGGGGGTTGTTGTGTAGCTGTAAAGCGTCCTTAAAACTCCTTGACGTCTAAAGACTCCTGTTCACCATCAGGAAGGGTGGATTGTTGTGTAGCTGTAAAGCGTCCTTAAAACTCCTTGACGTCTAAAGACGCCTGTTTACCATCAGGAGGGGTGGATTGTTGTGTAGCTGTAAAGCGTCCTTAAAACTCCTTGACGTCTAAAGACTCCTGTTTACCATCAGGAGGGGTGGATTGTTGTGTAGCTGTAAACACAGACAATGGGTCCGACATGCGTGGAGTGTCTATGCTTAAAATCAGTCATCACAAGGGCCATACGTGTCCTCGTAGCTTGGCTCGCTGTCAAAAGGATCAAAGAAATCATCGTAGCTTGGCCCCTCATCAAAAGGGTCGAACAAATCTTCGTAGCTTGGAACGTCATCAAAAGTGTCGAAAGTGCCGTGGTAGCTTTTATTAGGTGTCGTCTTCTTTTTCATGGAGGTCGAAAGTTTCTGGCTTTCTTTTTTCTTCCTGCCGCTGTCTGTCTTTTCAGGTTGTCTCAAATCCTTCTGATCACGAACACCGGCACTCACTCCCCGTGTTCGCGATGAAGGGGTTTTGAGACGAGAACAAACAGCGTGTAATGTTTTCTCTTCTTCTCCCTGCTGTCTGCCTTCTGCGGCTTGTCTCAAGACCTTCCCCTCACGAACGCCGGTATTTAGTGCCAGTGTTCCTTGTGATGATTTCTCTCTGCCTTTTGATGCTCGTCTCAAAACCTCCCCATCACGAACGCTGGTATTTAGTGCCAGTGTTCCTTGTGAGGCCATTTTGAGACGAGAAGAAGTAGAGAGGCATTCTCTCTCTACTTTTCCTGATGAAGATTCCTGTCTGCCATTACCTGCTCGTCTCAAAACCTTTTCATCACGAACAGTGGCCGTCAGCGCCAGTGCTCGTGGTGAGGTGGTTTTGCGACCAGAAGCAAAGAGAACATTTCTATCTACTTCTTTAGGCGAAGTTAGAAAATTTGTGTCAGCTTCTCTTGATGCCGCCTGCTGTCTGCCTTCTCCAGCTGGGAGCACCAAAACCTCTTCTTCTTCTCCCACTCCAGCATTGTCTGAAAATAAGCAACAAAAAACGTTACGCGCTTTATGAAAACTAGAACGGAACAGTTACATCGAAAGAAATGCACTTTTGACAAACTAGGACAAAAAGGTAAACTGCTTCGTCCTGATAAATGACACCAAAAGGCTTGGTGACTGCCAGTCCTTGTAGTTTAAAAGAAACTACCATTTACGTAGGAACAACACTGTCAGGGGAGATAATTGTGCACAATTCTCTCCCTTGACAGTGCTTATTACTACTTACTTTGGTGTTTCTTCTCGCATTGTCCTAGTTTTTCTGAAGCGTGTTTATTTCTTTGTTGCTTATTTCCTTGAATTTAGGAAGCTTGGCAGACACTATTTGGGTGTGGAACAGATCTCTAAAATTCAGAATTGCTTGTAACGCCGAAAACAGTGGGTTAAACGCCCGGACAAATATGCAATAACCCCTTCACTGCCGAGAAAAATCAACGCCATTTTAACTGCAAGAGGCGTAGATCCTCATGAGCCACCGCGAATGCGGGGGCTGATGAGGATCTAAGCCTCTTGCTGAGACCACTTTGTGTCCGTACTATTTGGACAGTTGTGGCTTTTGGTCGTTCAGTGAACACAGGTTTCGAAAACACAATGTACATACGTCGGCAGGGAGGGGGTTAAATCTACTTCTTCCGCCGCAACAGAAAAACCTTGACCAACTTCTGATTCCCAAACAACGTCTCATTAGCTAGCATTCTCCGTATCTCTGTCCTCCACCACCGCCTTCAACTCACGGATGCTCATCTCCAAGTCCTGTGCTGCTGACGGAACTTGCTGGCCGTCCTCTCCAGCCTGCCCTAAGATCCCCTCGTGTTCGTCTCTCACGCTGACATCGCCTGTATCTCCCTCTTCCACGGAAGCTTGCGACATGTCGACGTGCATCGCTCGATCTTCCTCACTCAAATGGGGCACGTCGAAGGCCTTGCACCATTTCTCCACTCTCACGATTTCGCCTTGCTCGTTCTGGACGAGGAAACTTTTAATGGTGATGACCGGGAACTCCGCCCCATCGACCACAGAACGGACGAATATGCCCCATTTTTGACCGCACTGACTGCAGTGGAGGGCATGGCCAGTCATGGGGATGTCCTTGTCGTACGTTTTGCCTTTGGCCTCTTGTCTCGTGTATCTGAAAACAAAAGCGTGAGACCACTATAACCTCTCCACTGCCAAATCACAAAGGAAATATCGCAGACAATAAATGCTTCAGGCAAGGGATCTTCATGAGCCACCGCAGACACCGGAGGGGATTATGTCCCTTGCATTGGCTGAGCGCGTTCTAACAGCCTTGGGCGTAAACACTAGGCGGGTTATCTGGTCATACATCTGCAATGGTTTCAGGGACCGTTGGTAGTGAAGGTGTTAAAACAAGATAAAGAGAAATCTTCTTAATTCGCACTGACAAGATAAGTAGCCATTGAATTGTATACTTGTTTGTTTACAAATCTATTTAGAAACAAAATTATCAACAACAACACAAAAAAGAGATAATTATATCAATTGTGTTGTAACTGTAATTTATAGGCGTCCTTCTGTCTCCGCTGGGATCTTCACTTCGAGTTGAAGAGAAACACGCAGCTGGCACTGATCCCCAGACTAGGTATCCGTGTGCCTTTTCTTACGACAGTGCTGAGGGAAACGTATTCACGAAAGAATAGATTGTTATTATCTGACTTGCTTTCTGAACAAACCCAATGCGCTTTTGTGCATCTGTGCTGGTATACGGCTTTTAAACCTAGGGTCTCACTCATTCAAGGTGCCTCGCATCAATAGCTGCTAAGGTGTCGTAAAGCGTTGCCGAAGGCAACGCTATACGACACTTCGCAGCTATTGATGCGAGGCGTCTTGCATGAGTACAAAATCACCAGCACTCGCTTACATGTTCCTGTGGGTGCAATGTATAGAAGGTGCCCAGTAGTGAAGGTACTACCTACGGGCGTAAGTAGTGCCTACAGCAGGTAGGCAGCAATGCATGGAACAAAGCGCCCTGCGAAGGCACTGCCTACGCTGCTGCCTGCGGTAGGGCTGCTATTCCGAGGCCTACAGCCACTAGGAAGTACTTACCGCATGTAAAGAAAGATGGCCGCGCCCGTGCTGTATGGAATGCACAACCGGCGGAGAGCCATACGAAGAGAGCGAATATTCCGCGATCGAACCCATCCATTGGAGATATATGACGACGAAAAAGTCTACAAGAGATTTAGATTCCCGAGAAACTTCATTTTTTAACTTGCTGCTGAAATCGAAGACCAAATCAAGCATGAAGTGCCGAGAAAAGGGTGCCTCTCCCCAGTGTTGCAAGTTTGTCTTGCACTGCGTTTTTACGCCTCGGGAACCAACCAGACGGTGATAGGAGACTTGCTTGGTGTTGATCAAGCCACCGTTTCTAGAACTGTCAGCAGAGTTACAGATGCGCTTTTTTCGACTGTCAGAAGGCAAATCGTCTTCCCAGACCAGACAGAGGCTGACTACCAGAAAATCAAATTCTACAGAATGGCTGGAATGCCAGGTAAGGATGTGTGTTTATGTTGTGCCCCCTTCCCCCCCCCCCTCCCCCCATTTTTAATTTTAATTTGCCAGCACTCTTAATGGCTACAATGGTCTGAAAGCATGTAACATGAATGTGATTTTACAAATACGAAAAACTGAAAATAATAGAAAACTTCCAAATTCTGTCATTCACTAAAATCAAAAAGTAAATTTGTATAAACGAAGCATGACTACATTTTGATGTACATTTATTCATACTCCAAGTGCACAGATTTTCCTTCTCATTTACAAACTAGCCCTTCCACCTGTGACCAACCCTTTTCAACTACATGTTATCGGAGAAATTGATGTCACCTATGTGTACGTTTGTACTAATTTCATCACCAAGTTAATTATCCATAGAATGTTTTGTTCCACAGGTTATCTGCAATGCTGACCTTGTGTTCATCAATGTTGTTGCTCGGTGAGTAGATTCAATATTTTATTTTAACGTCTCTTAACTTACATGTACTTTTAGACCACTTCATTATCACGCATGAACATACAATCAAATCTATTCAATTTAAAGTTACAGTGCAACAATAAATCTAACATTACTACAACATTGTACTAAAGTCTGCAGACATGTAAATTATTATTATTTAAAATCTGCCTTCCTCTTTTTTTCTGCCATCTTTCCTGTATAGGCGTCCGCCATACGCCTACTTCCGCGCCTGCGCATTGCAGGGGATTCCCCTGCGATAAAATTAACTTGTGGGACAAGGTTGAACCTTCGTAGTCACAAGCTAGTGACTAGCAGGTTGGTTCCACGCATTGCTGCCTACAGTAGGTGCTTCCTACTCGGTGGTTACTACTTACGAAGGTAGTTCTTAGCGTGTGCAGTAAGTTCCTTCTATACATTGCACCCCAGCGCATTGTTACAATACGAGCCCCACGCCACGTAAACCTACAGGCGTCCATGGGCACTCACCTCCTGCTAAAGGCAGCGCCGATGACGACTCGGTTGGTCTTCTTCAGAAGCCTGATGTGTGTCGACTGGCAGGCGGGTCTCCGGCACTTGCAACACAGCAGTCTGTAGTAGCCACCAGGTAGTTTCTGGCTCTGCCGTCTCGCCTCGGCCACTTCAGGGTTCCAGCGTTTAGTGTACGCTTGGTGTTGCCTTCGAGCCATCCTGTGCATTAATAAACGTGACAATTTGCAGATTTGGGTCTGAAACCGGCCTCTTCCCAGACAGTGCAATAACACTGGTATGACGTCAGCTTATGACGTATTACATCTGCCTTCGTCAGCGACAGTACCAGAAAGTACAGTTTACCGCATTACTGTTACTGGTTTGTCTATTAACCTTGTCGCTGCTAGCGGACGTAAACTTATGTCTGTGAATATCAACACCGTATCTAGTCCCATCAATGTCAGGAACACAGATCTAAACAGGATGAACAAGAGACACAGAACCTCAGGAGCCCTCACATTGACGTTGGATCCTGAGGTTCTCTGCCCCTTGCAGTTGGGTAGTGTTAGCATGTTTAGTGTTAGCATGTTTAGTGTTAGCATGTTTAGTGTAAGCATGTTTCCGGCAGTGAAGGTGTTACTTCATTGATGTTAACCCATTTAGCCTCACGGCCGCATTTCCTACACTGTGTGGGTGTTACCTAACGGACTGTATATGACTATCTGCTTAATATATGTGGGCTGGTGATTGGGCGCCTGATAGGAGAGGGCAGGGGATCTAACCGTTTGTCTGTCCAGCTCTGACTACTTCCCCTCTAATAATAATAATAATAATAATAATACATGGTATTTATATGGCGCATTTCTCATATTTATAATATAACTCAATGCCCAGGCGAAAACGAGACACACACACACACACACACACACACACACACACACACACTCACACACACAGGGGGTGTACAATTTTTACCAGAGCTATAGCCTCACCAGTTAGTTTGTGAATGTCACCTAACGACTGTTTACTAGATGCAGGAGATGAATCGATCATGATAATTCAAGGGTAGTGCCAGATTAGCTTGGCGCCGTAGTGCGTCAGGGCTGAATGGGTTAAAGTATAAAGTGAATGTGGAATTTTCTCTCAACCTCAGATGGTACAGCATTCCACTCTTATTTCTTCGAGAAGGAGTGAGCAGGAGGAATCAGTCCTTGAAATGTGTAAACTCTGTGCATTTCTGACCTGCCTCTGATTTAGGGCTCATAACCTATTTTCCGTTGTACACACCTGTCCAGGTGGGCTCCAGGGTCGCTGTCCATTTCCTGCTGTAGGGTGGTGAGGGCGGTGCACATGAGTTTTTCGCTTGCTTGGTTGGCTCTCTCCTTGGCAATGCTCGTGCTAGTGAGGTTCCCCATCACGCAGTAGCGGGAATCTTTCTGTCGCGCGCGGCCTGCAAATGATCACAGCTTTGTCAGCAATGCAAGGGGCATCACACGTAGATAATATGTTTGTGCATGTATGCGGTGGGCGTAGGTGTGTGTGTGTAGGGGGCTGGACAGAGAGGGCGGTGTAGACATTGAACCTTACCCCGCGTCTGAATCATGGACACCATGCTCGTGACGTAATCGTAGCGGATGACGAGGTTGCAAGCTCTGAAGTCCAGGCCCTCCTCCGCCGCAGAAGTGCACACGACGATCTTGTGATGGCCGGCGTTGAAGTTTCCCATGACCTCTGTCACCTCGCTCTTTGTCATGCCTGCAGTACGCAGACCACGTGATGTTAGTGGATAGAAATGAGAGATCTGGGAAAGTTATCGCCTTCCAGACGTGTGACGTGGATGTACGTCTCACAAACAGTTACATTTCTCCATCCATCCATCCATCCATCCATCCATGCATCCATCCATCCATCCATCCAACCATTAACCCATTCAGTGCCGAGAAAATGTCAATAGCAGCCAACTGCAAGAGGTATAGATCCTCATGAGCCCCCTGAGTGGCACTAACTTACCGCAGTCGCGGGGGCTGATGAGGATCTATACCTCTTGTTGACGCCACTTTAATTTATGTTCCTGGAACATCTTGGTTTTTTTTACCTGGGCTTCAGAGCCTGCAACCTTTGTTATCTGGACTTAATGAGATTGCAGAAACTCAGTGTGCGACGGTCAGCTGGCGCAGACTGACCAAGCGTTGCCTGCTGTACATTGTCGGCAGGATCATGCAGACTGACCAAGCGTTGCCTGCTGTACATTGTCGGCAGGATCATGCCAGCTTACTGGGGTCGGATTCCGCCGGCAAACGTAGACAATGAGATCAGAAACCAATCAGTCAATAAATCAATCAATCATCAACTAACCAATCGGTTCACCCACCTCCGTCCTTGACGCTAGCATTGACGCCAGTGATGCGTGCCGGGTTGAGCTCGCAGAGCTTCGGGTCGTCACGTATGAACTCAACCAGAGCCTTGGACAGATCCAAAGTCCGGACGAAGATCATGCCGCGCACGGAGCTATCGAGAACCCTGTCCTCACCGCAGTCCAAGCTCTCCAATTCGCTGTCTGAAGAAGAGTCGGAGCCCGCATCCGCGTCTGTGTTTGGATCTTCACGAGTTCCGTCGTTCAGGTCACGCGCGTCGTCGCCGCACGACCCACTGAGACATTGGGCACCATCTTGAAGGTCAATTCCTGCCTGGTCTGAGAGCTGTCCCTCTGGCTGGTGCGGCCCTGTTCCAGACAACTGTACAGACTCACTCACCCAGGCTGAGCACGCCAAGTTGGGCTTTTGAGCGGCTGGTATGTTCAATCTGCCCGTAGATATGTCCTCAGCGTCCAGGCGGTGCTCCTGAGGATCTTGGACACTCGTGCACGTCAGAATGATCTTCCTCAGCAACATGAGTTTAGGGTTCTTGTTGCTGGTGAGTCTGCAGTGTGCCTCCAACACGGGCATTTCCTCTGGCGAGAAAAGAAGTCCATTTACTGTACGCACCAAGGGTGTCCGTTAACCATTGCCTTTCGGTAGCGGTTTTAATCGTGATGATTCCTACAGGAATAACAACACCCTGACATCCTACAGGAATAACAACACCCTGACATCCCACAGGAATAACAACACCCTGACATCCTACAGGAATAACAACATTCTGACATTCGACAGGAATAACAACACACTGACATCCTACAAGAATAACAAATTCTGACATCCTACAGGAATAACAACACTCTGACATCCTACAGGAATAACAACACCCTGACATCCTACAGGAATAACAAAACCCTGACATCCTACAGGAATAACAACACTCTGACATTCTACAGGAATAACAACACCCTGACATCCTACAGGAATAACAACACCCTGACATCCTACAGGAATAACAACACCCTGACATCCTACAGCAATAACAACACCCTGACATCCTACAGCAATAACAACACCATGACATCCTACAGGAATAACAACACCCTGACATCCTACAGGAATAACAACACCCTGACATCCTACAGGAATCATCGCCACTAAAACCGCTCCCGACACGCAAGGGTTGACGGAAAATTCTCCGCATTTAACGGGCCAATTTTGACATGGTCGGAAAAAGGACGGCCGTCTGTTACTGGGACGGACAGATCTTGAGAAAAAAGAACGTAGAGCGCCTGGGACGGATTTCGTGTTATGTTTTCCTTCCCGATAACGGACAGTTTTAAATCCTAGCGGAAAGCCTGACGCATATATTTAGCCCGGACACTACAGCCATAAGACAAATCGACTATATTAGTACAAGGTTATTGTCTGACTGGCCAAAAGCCTATATCATTATTGTTGTTTATTTATCATAATTATATTATTATTATTATTATTATTATTATTATTATTATTATTATTATTAACATCACCATCATCAACGTCGATGATGATATTATTATTATTATTATTATTATTATTATTATTATTATTATTATTATTATTATTATTATTATTATTATTATTATTATTATTATTATCAGCCGTGAGATGGCCTTAGCTGCCTGCTCGGCGATAAACCCAAATAACTAACATTATTATTACATCCAAGAGGGAACTGTTGTAGGTTATTTTCCTTCTTGCATATGACATGATAACAAGTATCTCAGCGCAATTCTCTGTGTCTTTCTTTGGAAGTCGAGCTTCATCTAACGTGAATGTAGCTTACTTTCAAACTGATCGTAGAGATGGCGGTCAACATGCGCGGTGTCCGGTGTTTCTGTCCGTCGAATGGCAATCTCCTTCTTCAGAAAGTTGAGGGCGTCGTCAGACCGGCAGTCGTCGTTCAGAATCAGCGCCCTCTGCAACAGCTGCAATCACCAGCCAAAATCAGCACCACTTTCCCATCATGGCTACGCGTGTGTTTTGGTCTCAAATCAGGCGTACAGGCGGACAAACTGAACGCGCAGCCACAAGTGCTGTACACCTTGAGGAACAATCTCTTGGTTCCCTGTCCTATTATTACATCCGAATGTTGCGCGACCAGACGTATCTTCGCCGAGTTCTAAGTTCGCTGTGTGCTAGTGTTGGCTGATTCTGCTGCACAAAATGGCCGACTGTAGTCGACGCGCGTAACGATGCTGGCTGTGTGACGTCACTTACATTCAATCAATTGGACCATCCCTTTAACGAACAATTTACTTTATTTAACTGGAAAAAGGCTGGTCTTTAGAAATACTAAAACTATGAAAACACAAAACAAAATATATTTGTAATAAGGCAGGCGATGGATTATTGCGTCAGACGCCTCTAGGCGCCAAGCTATTCTGGCACCACTCGTGAATTGTCCTCGTCTATCCATTGTGGTGTATGCGTGAGGTTTTGTTTGCAACGAACGAGAAGGCAATCGCATCGGACACACAGATTATACCATAATCATAGACAACATTCCAAACATCTCCAAGAGGCACAGATCCTCATGAGCCCGGAGGGCTCATGAGGATCTATGCCTCTTGGAGATGTTTGGGGTGCTGTCTATGCTTACTGGTTGTTCTGTCTACCGCGATTTCTCTCTGTTGTTCGTTGTTTGGAGTGGATCGTTGCAAACAAAACCACGTTCTTGTATCAGGGCAATGACGCTTGACAAACCTTCAGCAGTTCGGTGCAAGCCATCAGCACGTAGAACGCTGACTTGCTCTTGATGTCCGTCAGTTTCTTTTCAAGGCCATGTGCCCATTCCGTGTACTGATTCTCTCCACGGTGGCTCACCGGTGGGCCCAGGTCTCTCTGCAAACGCTCTCGTCCTTCCGGGTCCATCTGAATGTCTGCAACCGTGAAGACATCCCCTTAAAGACAAATTCTTTTTTTGGTTTTTTGTTTTGTTTTGTTATTGTTTGTTTGTTTGTTTGTTAAAGCTGATTCTCTTTTTGCTTGAAGACTTATACCCCTTCACCGCCAGTGACCGCAAGTTATGATTTCGGAATCCTGGTAAACTGGGGCGGTCTGTGGCGCAGTGGTTAAGGCGCCTGCCACCAATGCCAAAGGTGCGAGGTTCCGGCGTCGGACTTTTCTCCTCTGGTAAGTGTCACCGTTAATTCGGGCGGACCGTCGGGGGTTCTTTCTCCGGGTACTCCGGTTCTTCCAGCCCCCCCCCCCCCCACCCCCACACTTTGGTACCGGTTTCAGGCAACTTTACAAATTTCAAATACATGCGATCAAAAATCTCTGTAACTTCAGTATCTGAACTGGCCCTTCGTCTGTCTTGTACTGTGTTTGTCTTAAATGGCGTAAATCCGTGTCTGTTACGTGAGTGTGCGTGTTGGGTTTCAGTTCGCGGCGCTTTGAGTCGATTCGCCCAAAAAATGAGAAAAAGCGCCTATATAATAACGGTATTATTATTATTATTATTATTAAACAAGGAAACAATGCACCCCTTTACTGCCAATAAAAAACATGATTCAAATGCAAGAGACATTGCTCATGAGGATCTATGGTTCTTGATGACACCACATTGCAGCCCTGCTCTTTGGACGACTGGGATTTTGTGTCACTGAGTGATTTCCCAAACACAATGTGCGTCCACTGGCAGGGACGGGGGTAAGGCAGACGACCTATAACTCCAGTGCTTTGTAACAAGGGAGGGAAGCTGCCGTACTCCGTGACATGAGGTAACATGTATTGAATGCACACGGGTGGTTGGTTACAATACGTAAAATAATGTCAGGACATTTACTTAATTCAGACCCCCAAAATGTAATGTACTTGTTGTTTTTTATGACCATTCTCCCGCCACCCCCCCCCCCCTCCCCCACCCAAAAAAAAAAAACCACGCGTAAAAGGACAATTATGACGCAATTTCTGGTAAACCCTTCTTGATGTCGGTAGCGGTTTTTGTCGCGATGATTCCTGCAGGAATAACAACACCCTGACATCCTGCAGGAATAACAACACCCTGACATCCTGCAGGAATAACAACAGCCTGACATCCTGCAGGAATAACAACACCCTGACATCCTGCAGGAATAACAACACCCTGACATCCTACAGGAATAACAACACCCTGACATCCTACAGGAATAACAACACCCTGACATCCTGCAGGAATAACAACAGCCTGGTGTCCTGCTGGAATAACAACACCCTGACATCCTACAGGAAAAACAACACCCTGACATCCTACAAGAATAACGACACCCTGACGCCCTGCAGGAAAAACAACACCCTGACATCCTGCAGGAATAACAACACCCTGACATCCTACAGGAATAACAACACCCTGACATCCGGCAGGAATAACAATACCCTGACATCCTGCAGGAATAACAACATCCTGACATATTGCAGGATTAACAACATCCTGACATGCTGCAGAAATAACAACACTCTGACATCCTGCAGGAATAACAACACCCTGACATCCTGCAGGAATAACAACAGCCTGACATGCTGCAGGAATAACAACACCCTGACATCCTGCAGGAATAACAACACCCTGACATCCTACAGGAATAACAACACCCTGACATCCTACAGGAATAACAACACTCTGACATCCTGCAGGAATAACAACAGCCTGGCGTCCTGCAGTAATAACAACACCCTGACATCCTACAGGAATAACTACACCCTGACATCCTACAAGAATAACGACACCCTGACGTCCTGCAGGAAAAACAACACCCTGACATCCTGCAGGAATAACAACAGCCTGACATCCTACAGAAATAACAACACCCTGACATCCGGCAGGAATAACAATACCCTGACATCCTGCAGGAATAATAACATCCTGACATATTGCAGGATTAACAACATCCTGACATGCTGCAGGAATAACAACACCCTGACGTCCTGCAGGAACAATCACAGCCTGACTTCCTGCAGGAATAACAACACCCTGACATCCTGCAGGAAAAACAACACCCTGACATCCTGCAGGAAAAACAACGTCCTGACATCCTGCAGGAAAAACAACACCCTGACATCCTGCAGGAATAACAACAACCTGACATCCTGCAGGAATAACAACAACCTGACGTCCTGCAGGAAATACAACACCCTGACATCCTGCAGGAATAACAACAGCCTGACGTCCTGCAGGAATAACAACAGCCTGACATCCTGCAGGAATAACAACACCCTGACATCCTGCAGGAATAACAACACCATGACATTCTGCAGGAATAACAGCCTGACGTCCTGCAGGAATAACACCAGCATGACGTCCTGCTGGAATAACAACACCCTGACATCCTGCAGGAATAACAACACCCTGACGTCCTGCAGGAATAACAACACCCTGACATCCTGCAGGAATCATTGCGACAAAAACCGCAACCGACCGCAAAAAGGGTTTAAACAGAAATTGCGTCATAATTGTCCTTTTACGCGTGTTTCATTGTTTTGTCGGGATTTTCAGGTGATTGACTTGTCCAAGTAAGGACTCACTGTTACAGTGTTACTCACATCTTTCCACGTCTCCATGAGTGTACATGTGTTGTTCCACATACTCCATGAATTTCTCCAACTGTTCCTTGAAGCGGTCCTTTTTCCGCTTGTCGCTAACGAGAATTTCTGAGAGAGAGAAAAAAAAAAAAACAACAACTCGAAAATACATTAGTTAGTTAGTTAGTTCGGAGTTTAACGTCCACGGCACCGAAGTGATAATGGACGGCCCGGACGGGCGGGTTATGGGGGACAGGGAAATCTATTGCCTATGGAGAACGACCTGAACACTGATCAACTCAGGCGCACTCCAACTGTGCCACTTTGATTTACCAGGACCTTTTGAAAATACGTATAATACTTGGGAAATAAATACATGGTCGATTTGCCCACGCTGTTTGTCTCCCTCGATTCGCTATTTAGCAATAGCAAATCAAGGGCGACAACCAGTGTGTTAAGTAACAAGAGCATGTTGATTCTATGTGCTGGACTGATTTTCTACCTGTCAGTTTTGAAGCACCGACCAGTCCACATTTGCAAACAGCTTAACCATGAACTGGTCAGACAGCTTAGCATGTATACAAACATAATAATTTCAACAGTATCATTAACTGTATGTAATTGTTTTTCAGGCTGATCATGAAAGTTTTTTGTTTGTTTGTTTGTTTGCTTGTTTTTTTTTTGTGTGTGTGTGTGTGTGTGTGTGTGTGTGTGTGTGTGTGTGTGTGTTTTGGGGGGGAAGGGGGGGGGGGGGGGGGCGGGGGTTGGTAAATTTGTATGAAAGTCATTAAAGTGGACATTTGGTATTTGATTTGATTTGATTTCGTCCGATTCGATTCATTTCGAATCAATTTGATTTGATTCGATATTATTTCATTCTATTGTATTTGTATTGTCACTTGCCAGACAACTAACCGATTGACCTGCCAACTTTACAGTCAGGCAGCAAGGCAGGCAGGTATCTACTGAAACAGCAACCACACCATTTTGAAGAAAAGTGGAAAAGATAAAGTTGACACTAAAGACCGACACATCGTGAAAAGTGCCTTTGCAGACCACCTAGGTTCGCTTTCAAGGTCCACCGCTTAGGTCCACCTCTTAGGTTCACCTCTCAGGTCCACCTCCCAGATCCACCTCCCAGGTCAACCTCCTAGGACCACCGCGTAGGTCCACTGCCTAGGTCCACCTCCCAGGTCCACCTCCCAGGTCAACCTCCTAGGACCACCGCCTAGGACCACTGCCTAGGTCCACCTCATAGGTTACCTCCTAGGTCTACAAAGGCATTTTCTCGATGTGCGTATTCCGCGGGACGACAGCGGAAAAAGCGAACAAACAAACAAACAACAACAACAACAACAACAAAAACAACAACAACAACAACAACAACAAAAACAAGAAGGCAAAAGGGCTTCGACCCGAAATCGGCCCAATGTGGGACCGATGACTTGTGTATTCGGACGCCAGCTTGAAACAAATGACGACTGACCATGCTTTGGCTCGTGCACGTACTGCTCCAGGTCGGCCTTATGCTGGCGAACGCTGCAGATCTCACGGACGTCCAGACGGGAACACAGCTCACGCAGATACTCCAACGCCTTCTCCACGCTCTCGCCTCTGGCCCGACCCACACCGGGACTGGCGGTCAGTCCGATGATCTGTGGGGTAAAGGTGTTGATTGTTATCATTGTCGTCGTCCGTCGTCGTCTACGGATGTTGTCGGTGTCTCATCGTTGTTGTCATGAGTACTACTGGCTTGTCGTTGTCAATTGCATCATTATTCGCATAGTTGTCGGCATCATAAAGCAATCCACACTTTGTTCTGGTCTGGACATTGGACATACGGCTGAAGGCTGTTACCCCAGGAGCAAAAAGCTTTCGGGCCGAAGTCGGCCGCAGTGGGCCCGCGCACATTCGTGTTAGTGTAGTTTACATTCGTGCGCGGGCCCATTGCGGCCAACTTCGGCCCGATAGCCTTTTGCGTACTGGGTAAGTTCCAAAAGAACAGACCTGCAAACATGTTCAATCTGAATCACAGTGGACTGAAATGAACAAACCCCATCGCAGTTTCCCTCCACTTTTCCCCCGCGCATTACCTGCGGCAGTGTGACGCTCTCTGCGGGTTTGGAGAACTTGAGGTCCATGTATTGGTTCATGAGGTTCCGCAGCGGATGACCACCCCTTGTGTGGTGACACTCATCCAGTACGAGGAGTGTGAAGCTGGACAGGCACACGTGTTTCTGCTCGACAGCCTTCACCAGGCACTCTGCGGTCAGCACGAAAATGCGGCTCCTGGCAGGTTGAGGCAACAACAACAAGTGAATGAGAGGTACGTATATGCATATCGTGTGTTGGTCTGTGACACTGACCTTACGGTTCGAGGTCGTAAGTCCACAGTCAAAGACCAGCACACATGTTTGCAAGCCCAAAGCGATCGTTAGAAATTCCTCATCACTTTTGCTGGTGATCGCCGATGCAAATAAAATAAAATAATTTTTTTTATGCAATAAACTAAACAAAAAAATAAAATAAAAAACAAAACATAAATAAACTAAACAAAACAAGATTTTTAAACAGAAACAAATGAAATAAAATAAATTAAATTAAATAAAAAAAAATAAAATAAAACGAAACCAAACCAAATAATTTTCAATAAATAAGATATTTTAAAATACCAGCAACAAACATCCTTTGATTTGGACAACAAACATCTTGAACCTTGAATTGTATATCACAGCATAAAAACCCGCATGTTGTCAACCGTAGCCTGTGGGACTTATTACAGGATGACACTCACTCCTCCAGAAGCTGGGGCCAAGGGATCCTGGAGTTGTTGGTTCCAGACGTCTCCCCCGTACGAAGGTGGGGTTTGAACTGAGGTAGGAAGAATTCGAACCTCGCGTGCTGCTGCGTGGCCAGACGTACCTTGGGAACCACAAACGCCATGCGCCCCCCAGTGCATGACGTCAGATGCTCCTGCACAATGAGCAGAAACATTAACCCCTTGCTATCCAGTGGACACGCTTGTGTTTTGTCTAATCATCGTGAACACAAAGACAGAAATAGTCCGACGTTACATGAACGGGGTCACAAAGTGGTTTCAACAAGAAGTGCAGATGATAATTTGTGGGCTCATGAGGATCTATACCTCTTGCAGTTGAGTGGCGTTCAGTTTCTTCGGCATTCAAGGCGTTAAGAAATGGAGTAATACTGCTTGAGTTTTGTCCTCTTTAACCCATTTTGCCCCGAGTCCCTACAGCAGGACATTGATTGAGCATGATAACTCAAGGGTAGTGCCAGATTAGCTTGGCGCCTGAAGGCGCCAAGCTAATCTGGCACTAACCTTGAATTATCATGGTCAATCGAACTCCTGGAACTGATCAATATTCATTAAGTAACACTTCCAAAATGCACCCCTGTGGCTAAAAGGGTTAAACAATGTTATAGGAGATCCACTGAGGACTGCAATATAGTTTACAAAACAGACTGACCAAGATAGTTCAAGGGTGGCGTCAGAATAGGTTGGCGTTATTGTGTTACCACCCTTTAACTATAGAACCTATCAAGACCACGTTCACATAGATAGCATCCCCACACTACATGTGATAGTCTTACCGCGCTAAGGTGTCTGGGATATCATGGTGAGCCTGTAAGCAGTTCGCAAGCTAGAGTGTGTAATTGTTCACAGTATCCCCACACTACATAGGATAGTCTTACCGCGCTAAAGTGTCTGGGATATCATGGTGAGCCTGTAGGCAGTTCGCAAGCTAGACTGTGTGACTGTTCACAGTATCCCCACACTACATTGACAGTCTTACCGCGCTAAGGTGTCTGGGATATCATGGTGAGCCTGTAAGCAGTTCGCAAACTAGAGTGTGTCACTGTTCACAGTATCCCTACACTACATGTGACAGTCTTACCGCGCTAAAGTGTCTGAGATATCATGGTGAGCCTGTAGGCAGTTCGCTAGCTAGAGTGTGTAATTGTTCACAGTATCCCCACATTACATGTGATAGTCTGACCGCGCTAAAGTGTCTGGGATATCATGGTGAGCCTGTAAGCAGTTCGCAAACTAGAGTGTGTCACTGTTCACAGTATCCCTACACTACATGTGACAGTCTTACCGCGCTAAAGTGTCTGAGATATCATGGTGAGCCTGTAGGCAGTTCGCTAGCTAGAGTGTGTGATTGTTCACAGTATCCCCACACTACATGTGATAGTCTGACCGCGCTAAGGTGTCTGGGATATCATGGTGAGCCTGTAAGCAGTTCGCAAACTAGAGTGTGTCACTGTTCACAGTATCCCTACACTACATGTGACAGTCTTACCGCGCTAAAGTGTCTGAGATATCATGGTGAGCCTGTAGGCAGTTCGCTAGCTAGAGTGTGTGATTGTTCACAGTATCCCCACACTACATGTGATAGTCTGACCGCGCTAAGGTGTCTGGGATATCATGGTGAGCCTGTAAGCAGTTCGCAAACTAGAGTGTGTCACTGTTCACAGTATCCCTACACTACATGTGACAGTCTTACCGCGCTAAAGTGTCTGAGATATCATGGTGAGCCTGTAGGCAGTTCGCTAGCTAGAGTGTGTGATTGTTCACAGTATCCCCACACTACATGTGACAGTCTTACCGCGCTAAGGTGTCTGGGATATCATGGTGAGCCTGTAAGCAGTTCGCAAACTAGAGTGTGTCACTGTTCACAGTATCCCCACACTACATGTGACAGTCTTACCGCGCTAAAGTGTCTGAGATATCATGGTGAGCCTGTAGGCAGTTCGCTAGCTAGAGTGTGTGATTGTTCACAGTATCCCTACACTACATGTGACAGTCTTACCTCGCTAAGGTGTCTGGGATATCATGGTGAGCCTGTAAGCAGTTCGCTAGCTAGAGTGTGTGATTGTTCACAGTATCCCTACACTACATGTGACAGTCTTACCGCGCTGAGGTGTCTGGTATATCATGGTGAGCCTGTAGGCAGTTCGCTAGCTAGAGTGTGTGATTGTTCACAGTATCCCTACAATCCCTACACTACATGTGACAGTCTTACCGCGCTAAGGTGTCTGGGATATCATGGTGAGCCTGTAGGCAGTTCGCAAGCTGGAGTGTGTGACTGTTCACATAAAAAATCACATATTCCATAAGCTTATTTTCTTACACGTAGAAAGGCAGCGCAAAATCCGAATACATACTCATTTTCCCATTAACTATTTCGAAATAAGAAGTTTAGATCGCGAGTCGTGCGTAAGAGGTTCACATACAGAAATACCACAAGAATGCAAGATTGTTAGTAATAAGGGAAACAACTTCACATTTGCATTGTAATGTAGTTTATAGATACTGAGTTCACAATAGTTTCGTATTACACTTTTTGTTTATTATGTTGAAAGTGAAATTTCATCCTATTTTTGTTGTTGTGCAAAATGAACATTTGTTACAAAATTTAATTTTTTATGCAACTGTTTGAGTTGGAATTATTGTGTGTTATTTACGAAAATAAATGCATCGCTCCAGTTCCAAAAGATGGCTTCGACCTACATCGCTATTATGCGGTTGTGAAAAGTTCTATAAAACATAGAAGTGGAGTGTTCGTATTCTATCATTTCTAGACAGACCTCGCCGCTGACACTTCTGCAACAGTTTTAACCTCTTCAGCCCTGACGCACTAGAGCAGGAGATGGATCGACCATGATAATTCAAGAGTAGTGCCAGATTAGTTTGGAGCTAATCTGGCACTGCCCTTGAATTATCATGGTCGATTCATTTCCTGCAACTGGTGCATAGTCATTAGATGACGCCTCCAAAGTTTGAGAAATACGTGCGCGGGCTGAATGAGTTAAAGGAATCATCGCGACAAAAACGGCTACCGACAGACAAAGGGTTAACTCCATGTTGCCAGCAGCCACTGCTACTTTGACCTCTACCGGTGAGCGATTTCACCTGTCTACCACTGCCGTCTACCCACCTGCGCGTACTTCAGAACCAGGTAGGTCTTCCCTGTTCCAGTGGGCACCCATATCATGACGTTGTGACCATTGCGGGCAGGGGCCA
>BTPG01000002.1:327661477-327851477 GCA_036245525.1 Semisulcospira habei
AGCCTCGTCACCTCTTCCTTCTGCAGCACCCCTTCAGTTCTAGGTACAACGGGAGGGGCGTATGCAGGGTTGTTGTCGGTGGACATGGTGTGTTCAGAGACTATGGAGTCGTGGTCGAAGTCAACTGTAAATACAAAATGAGATAAACAAGAAAAGGTGATTGACTGATTGATTAATTGATTGTTTGTTTGTTTGTTTGATTGATTGATTGATTGCTTGATTGATTGATTGATTGACTGATTTATTCATTCATTCATTCATTCATTAATTCATTCATTCACTGACTCATCATCATCATCATCAGTCCCTTGCCCGAACTGGGCGTTGGGGGGACTGAAAGGCAGCAGCAACAGACAGTGCTCTCCACTGAGTTCTATTTTGGGCGGTGGCAAGCAAGTCTGGCATCTCGAGTTCGGTCCATTCTTTTATGTTTGCGACCCAACTCTTTCTCTGACGACCTCGCCGACGACTTCCTTCGAGAGTGCCTTGGAGGATAGTCTTGGACAAGGTGTTGTGTCGGGTCACGTGGCCAAACCAAGCAAGCTTGCGCCGTTTCACGGTTGCCAGAAGGGGTTCATGTGGGCCCACCAGGGAAGTGACGATGCTCCGTACATATTCGTTGGTCTTGTGCTCGCGGTACGAGATGCGGAGCAACTTCCTCAGGCACTTGTTCTCAAAGGCCTGGATTTTCTTTTCTGAGTCTGCAAGCAGTGTCCAAGTCTCACAGCCGTAGAGTAGAATAGACACTACGAGGGACTTGTAAAGCCTGTACTTGATGGTGAAGCTGATGGAGTTACTTCGCCATATCCTGTCCAGCCTGGCCATTGCGGATGTTGCTGTACCTATCCTGATACGGATCTCTGCTATGCAACTACCGTCTTTGGACAGGGTGGCTCCCAAGTACTTGAAGCTATTGACCTCTTCTAGCTTCTGGCCGTTCATGTGAATGTTGCTGCTGCTGTCGCTTGTCACTGACTGACTCCTTCATTGGTTCCATCGTTTATCCGGCTATATGTTAGTTCGTGCGTGTGTTTTTGCCTTGGTTTATTCGTTTGTTTGTCCATCCATCCATCCATCCATCCATCCATCCATCCATCCATCCATCCATCCATCCATCCATCCATCCATCCATCCATCCATCCATCCATCCTTCCACCTGTCCGTCCGTCTGTTCGTGCCTGCGTGCGTTCGCTTGCTCGTTCATGTATTGTGATTAAGGCAGCAGGATATATTTTCCATATGATTTGTGTAGTGAAGCTACTCACCCAGACCTGAGAGTACCGCTTTAGTCTGTGCCTTGACGTACTGTTCAGTGCGACTGTTTTTCACTGACGCCAGGTTGCACAGATTCTGCACTACGGTTCTGTCACTGTCACTGTCACCACTGCCGATAGACTCTCCTGCGTCTGAACCGCAGGCATCTGTATTAAACACGCAAAACATCGACACAATTGTCAACAAGCAAAAGTGCCTCGACCCGCTGTAGGCCATTTCTTAGCCCCCCCCCCCCCCCCCCCCCCCGTGCACAGCTGTGCGCGGGGCCAAGAAAGGCCTACTTCGGCCAAGGACCTTTCGCTTACTACCTCCCTCACAACAGTAATAATAATACTATAATAATAATAATAATAATAATAACTCATTGTGCCCAAGGTACGAAATACCCACATTTTGGAGTTATTCTCTGCGGACTGCATTACATTTCAGGAGACAGATCGACAATGATAGTTCAAGGGTGGTGACAGAATAGATTGGTGACTATAGGCTACAAGCTATTTTGCCACCACCCTTGAACTATTATGGTCGAGACATATCTTGCTGTGGTGTGTCGCAGGTAGAATGAGATAATAATACTATCACTGATATGTGATAACAATAATTATGACTAAGTTGGTAACTGCATTGATTATTTACACAGTTGATATCGGTATCACAACAAACATCCAACACAATGACGGCGGAAGTACGTCAGCTTTACTTACAAAGTAAAGTAGGTAAGAGCAGGTAAAGTATTAAGTATTCTTTTCATAACATCACAAGGTAAATTAATATCTATGATTTTGTGTTTCTTTGTTTGTTTGTTTTGTTTGTTTTTGTTTTGGTTTGTTTGTTTTAAATTTTTGTTGATAATTTTTAAAGATACAAGTGTGTATGTGTGCGTGTGTGTTCGTGCTACCGTGCGTGCGTGCGTGAGTGTCTGTGTAATAGTGACTGTGTGTGTATGTGTGATGGTGACTGTGTGTGTGTGTGTGTGTGTGTGTGTGTGTGTGTGTGTTACGATTGTGGTTGTGTTATCCTGTGAAAGCGTGCGTGTGTTATTCGTAGGTAACGATCCGTTGTTATTTGAGCTATCTTGGTTACTATTCACGTGCCTTTTTAGTTAGATTTCCTTTTGTTCGTGAGTAGAGCCGTTTTCGTTTTGTTAAGTTTAGTCCGGAACGTTCTAGAAAGGTCGCACTGTCTAGTGGCCTCGTAAGTGTCGCGTCGGTTAGTTGACATCGCAACATTTTTCGTTACTTTTTGTTTTCCTGTGCGCGTGTAGTGAGCAGCCTTTATTTAGTTTTGGGAATGTTCTCGTACCTTTTATAATCTATCATGGAACGTGGTGATAGGGCAACCATACTTTTATGTGACTTAATTATACGCTAGAATTTAGAGCTGAAGTAAGCAGCCGTGTTTTTGTAGCCTGTTATAGTTTATCTGGAAAGTTTATGTTAATGAGCTTCGGCTGCGTGTTTCGTTCTGATTGGTTGAGTTGTATGTTTTCTGTAGAAGATTCTAGATTTTCGTAGTATTTATAAGGAGGGCGCTGGGAAAGCCCGGTCGTACATTGTCTTGCTTTGTCAGTTGTAGAGACACGTAGTTTATTGGGAGAGACGCTGTGTATGAGAAACTTTGTGTCGCAGTGTGGACATCGCAGAAGAGACTTAGTTTGTGCATTTGAAAGTGCATTACTGTGTGGATATCGCATCGCTGAATTAGATATTGTTGGAACTGTTACTCCAGTATTTCTACATCCTTAAGCCACGTGTGACGGATTGCAGCTGAACGAGGTTTATTTTAAAGAACTCTACGTGTGTGTGTCTGGTGTGTTTATCATACTTCGACTACAACTCCACCACGTAACAGTGTGTGCGTGTGTGTATGTGTGTGTGTGTGTGTGTGTGTGTGTGTGTGTGAGAGAGAGAGAGAGAGAGAGAGAGAGAGAGAGAGAGAGAGAGAGAGAGACCTAACGACTATGCACCAGTCAAAGAGGATGGATTGACCAAGACAATTTCAGGGTAGTGCCAGATATCCATCTCCTGGTGTGTTGAGTCGGGGCCAAATGGGTTAATCGACACATGTGGTTGTACTAACATCTCCTAGTAATGTTCTCCACAGCCCCACCCCACCACACCCCCAGCCCCACCCCACGCGTTAATAAAGCGATAATAAGAAAGAAACAATGCTTTGGCTGAGAATCGCACGCCAAAGAAAGTTTTAACACTAAACTTTAGACTTATTTAGTAAGGGTGTCTGTATGCACAAACCAGGAGAGGAGGAGGGAAGGGGGGGGGGGAGGTAACCTGATTGACTACATCTTTCATTCCATTCACATAAACGAACACTTAGATAATCATTACTATCATTCCAACAAAATGAAACGGAAGCTGTCCTCACCAGTTACTTCCTGGCCGCCAGCGGCGGCGTCACCAGTAGCGTCATGTTGTGGCGTCACTTCCGATGGTTGCACGACAAATGGGCTAAGAAGTTCTGCACGGGAAACAACACTTGAGATATTCTTGAGATATACTATGTGTTGCAATATTCTAAGAGCTGTTCTTAATTGGACGAACTTTTGATCGGCAAACCTAGATCGAAGAAGATCGGCGATCTTTTGGTTTGTTTCTTAATTGAGGTTTAACGAACCCAGGCAAACTTCAGCAAACCAGGTTTGCCACGGTTCTCTTTCTTAACTGAAGTGCTTGATTCGGCGTACTTACTATCTGCGAAGGTGTTCAAAATGGCTGCCGCTATGCCGCTTCGCGATTTCAACGATGTTTGTTTTTGTACTCCTTGCAGTAGCGACCCCACAAACAGCATTGCGCCTCCCACAAATCAAAAAAAAAAAAAAAAAAAAGGTCTTGTTCTTCGCACGAGTGAAATATCACCGTCCGCCATATTTTTTGTATCGGTGACTATCTTTTATCTTCAACGCAGGAGAGGGTAAAAGTTTTGACCAATCAGAGAAATGGTTCGCCTTTGTTTGCTCAACACGCTGAGCGAACGTTTTCCGACAGCGAAATATGGTTTGCCGAGGTTCGTGAACTACTTCGAACTAGGTTTTACGTATCTTTAGATCGTCCAATTAAGATTCAACCTGGTTCGCCCGAGATCGTGAACTCCAGATCGTCAGAGTTTGCGAACTAAAGTTCGTTTAATTAAGAACATGCTTTAGTTAATCATTACCAGTGACAGGCACACTTTACGTTATTTTACAAGTGAAGTTATTTTACTTTGCCGCGTGTGTGGCTGGGTGGGTTGATGCCGTGATGGAGGGATGAATGAACTGGCGAGAAAACGTCAACCCACCCAACTGCAAGAGGCCTTGATCTTTGCGTGCCCCTGCAGGCCCAGCCCCAGTGGCAACACGTCTGCAGGCCCACGACAACCGCAGTGAGCCCGCGCACGGCCGTGTATAGACCCACTGCGGCCGTAGGTGGGCCCCGTGGACCTTTGCTTACTGGGTGCCTGATTTAGTGTCCGATGTCCTTAGTTGGATGTCACTTTCTTGGCTTTCGTATTAAAGGGATAATAATAATAATAATACCGATTATTATATAGGCGCTTTTCCCAATTCTGTGAATCGGCTCAAAGCGCCGCGAACTGAACCCAACGCGCACGCTCACGTGACACACACACATACACACTGAAGACAAACACAGTACAAGACAAACACAGGACATTCGCGTGGTGCGAAGGGTCAGCTCATCTACTGAGGTTTCGGAAATTTTGATCGCTTGCATTTGAAATTTTATAAAGTGGCCTGAAACCGGTCCCATAGGGGATGTCAGAAGTACAGAAGTCATCCGTCCCGGTGGGTTTGTGACCAAGCGGGCTAACCCCATAGGTGCCATGGCAAGGGGAACGATGCCCAGCTGCAAGAGACATAAACCCTGATGAGTCCCCGCAGTCGTGGGGGTTAATGAGATTTTATGTTTCTTGTTATTTCTATGTTCTTTGTGTCTGTTGTTGTCCTATTTTCATCTGTGTTCGCCACGCGAATGACGGTCAGGGTGCAGTCGTTACAGACGCGAAATTGTTGAGATCTGGCATGGATACTACTACTAAATAAATAAATAAATAAATAAATACTACATTATACATAATATGAATGAATAAATGAATGGATGAATGAATGAATGAATGAATGAATGAATGAATGAATGAATGTTACCCACCTTTAACCCTTGACCATAGCTGTCGGTATGTTTCACGATCTGGCATACAGCCCGACACGTCCAGCGATAATTGTTGACAGTCCAAGACGTGGACCAGATGGTCAGTCCACAGACAGTCCGCACGGCTCAAAATTCCCTCTCCAACCTCGTAACTGCAGCGGTGACAGCGGGGGGTACTGGCGCTGCTGGCAGGGAGCTGAGATAGGAGGATGTCGATTTGTCTGTAGTAGAGTGACGCAAGCAGGTACTTCATCACACTCTCTGGATCCTTTGCTCTGTGTGCCTGCTCGGAATCCACATTGGTCGCCTCACTCGATCCGCAACGCTTTTCAGACGTTGCTGATCGAGTGAGGCAACCAGTGTGCTCAAAGTCGTGATGCTGCCTCCTTTGAGATTCCTGCCTGTTCAATGGTTGCTGCGACTGTGCGGAATCCTGCCCACCTCGTGAGCGTTCTAACTGTGTGGACGCCTCCTCTCTGTGATCTCTTTGTTCTGAATCTTCACCTCTGCCTGTTTGCACTGTTTGTTGAGAACCCTGATCTTGTTTTGCTGAAGTTTGCTCAGAACCCTCTAGCTCTGCTTCATCTAACCCCTCCTCGCAGTTCTGTTGCTTCCCTGAATCCGCCGCCATCTCCTGGGTTCCAGTATCACGCAAGGTCTTTAGCCATTCCCTAAAATCAGCAACAATGTTCGTCTTCTGCTCTGCACTCAACAGCCCGTGCTGAATTAGGTGGGTCAGAAGGCGGGACAGGATCAAATAGTCCTCCTGCAGTTTCTGGCCAAGAACGGTCACCAGGTGTTGATGAACTGGAAGGTACACGCCACAAAGAGCCAGCAAGCAGTAGACGCGTCGGTGTTCTGGTGCCATATAAAACAAGAGATTTACTTGCTGGAGTTCTCTGGGAGTGTATTACTTCAAAGTTCTTTAGACAAGGCCGTTGTATCCAAAGTGTGTTAGTATTAACATTATCTGATTTTGCGATATGTTCCCCAAGTACACAGTCTCAGGCGCCACGACCGTAATCACTATTTTAATATTTACATTTCAAAACTGATGATGTTTCTATACAATCCAACGAATCTACCATCTAATAACCCGAGCAAATAGCCAGCCAGCCCGCCAACCGACCAATCAACCAACCAACCCATCAAACAATGAAATACCTCTCTCACTGACTCACTTATTCACTCGCTCGCTCGGTCACCCACCCACCCTCTCACTCACTCACTCACTCACTCACTCACTCACTCACTCACTCACTCACCCGCGCAACCACCCACCCTCCCACTCACTCACTCACCCGCGCACCCACCCACCCACTCATCCACCCACCCACTCACCCACCCACCCGCCCGCCCGCTCACTCACTCACTCACTCACTCACTCACCCACCCACTCACTCACTCACCCACCCTCCCACTCACTCACTCACTCACTCACTCACTCACTCACTCACCCACCCAGTCATCCATCCATCCACCCAGCCACCCACCCACTCACCCACCCACCCGCCCGCTCGCTCGCTCACTCACTCACTCACTCACTCACTCACTCACTCACTCACTCACTCACTCACTCACTCATTCACTCACTCACTCACTCACTCACTCACAGCGGCCACCCTACGGTTACTCCACACCCCCCATCTTCGTAGCAGACGGCCGACCGGTGTACCCGTACTCTAATCCCTCCGTATTTCCATATCCCCCACTACCCACGCCCCCAGGAGTGCCCCAGCTTAGTGAAAGTGACTGCGCAGCCTTGTTTTCTCTGCTGCAGAAATTTAGACCACGCGCCGGACATTAGGACACGAGTTTCTAGATTGATAGCTTGTGTTAGACAGTCATAGGACACACCCTTCTTATTTGACAGCGTGTATTTCAGACAGTTTTTGTTGTTTTTTAGTAGTTTTCTCGCAGCCTTGCCAAAGTTCTATTGTGCGTGTTTCGTGGATCTCTTTGTGACATTAATCCTCGAGTCGAGTTGAATTGAGCTTTTTTTTTTTTAATCTAGAATTACATTTTCGACTTTAATGACTGCGGTTTTGTTCTGTCCGTAGTTAGCTGTGCTTGATTTTAAAGTCGCAGTGACTTTTTGTTGTTGTTGTTGTTGTTGTTTTGCTTTAAATTATAGAAGTCCATTTTATTTTGATGTGCGATTATTACTATAATAGTAGTTAGGAACTGCAGCATCGGGCGAGCGTGCCTAGGTGCGCTTGGAAGTGTTTTTTTTTTTATTTTCTGATTCTTTCTACATAGCTGTCGAGCCTTTTATTTTGTATCTGACATTACCAAGCAATTCGAACTCGCAGCGGACTCTGACCACGAGAGTCAAAAACATTTTAATTGTGCTTTATTGTTGTTGCTGTTGTTTTTTCTACGTTTTCTTGTCGCTTTCTTATTCATTATACATTGACATTATTTTTATTATTTTTTTGGAATATTATTGCTACGTTTGTTCTGTTACCAACATGCCAAAATATAATGTAAAAACTGCCCCACAACGACCTGATGAGTTGAGAATTGGTCACCTCAACATTTACCATTTAGTTAATAAGGTGCCAGATTTGTCTGTGTTCTTAAACACGCCAACACATTTTCATGTTTTTGGTGTATCCGAGTCGAGGCTCAAAAGCACTGTCAGGGATAACTCCATCTCAGTTTCAAACTTCTCAGTACTCCGCAGAGATGCCTCAAGTCCCCAGCACACTGGACTAGCAGTATATATACATGATTCGATAATTAGTAACGTTAAACGACGACAGGACTTAGAGTCAGCCGAAGTTGAAAGTTTATGGGTCGAGGTGAAAACATCTAAATCCCCCACAGTCCTGGTTGGCTTTATCTATAGAAATCCAGCAGCCAACTGGGACTGGTATGATGACTTCGTAGAAATGATGGATAAAGTTAATCAAAGTAAAGATAACATTGTTCTTCTGGGCGACTTTAACATTGACCTACTTAAGCCCAAAGGGCACCATGCTGCATGGGCATCAACAACAGCCTTATTCGGTTTAAAACAATTAGTTAAAAACCCACTAGAACCACATCTACATCCTCAACCTTAATTGATCACATTTACGTGACAAATGACGATACAATATCAAATGTGCAGGTTCCCTCCTTAGCTGTTAGCGATCATAACCCAGTATGTTGTAACGTCTCCATGAAACTAGACAAGCAAAAAACTAAAAGACATAAAACTATAAAATATCGCTCCTTTAAACACTTTAATAAAGACGAATTTCTGTGGGACCTGCACAATGCTTCGTTTACTGAGGTTTATGATCACCAATCTCCTGACAGTGCCTTGTCGTGCTGGGTGGATCTGTTTCTCAGTGTACTCAATAAACATGCGCCAATACGTGAAAAACGAGTTAAACATTCCACCATACCACCGTGGTTAACAGCGGATATCAAGCAGGCCATGTCATTTAGAGACAAACTGAAAAAAGAGCAAAAGTACGAAGAATACAAAAAACAACGCAATCGTGTCAAATATTTAGTTAGAGCGTCTAAGAAGTCTTTTTTTCCAACAAATGATTCGAGACAAAAAGGACACGGCATCTGTTTGGAAAGCTCTGAACGTCATAACAAAGGGTAAATCAGCACCCGAAATCCCATCTCATATGTCAGCTGATATATTAAATAACCATTTCTTAACGACAGCCGAAATATTAGCATTGTCAGCTGCAAATAACAGTAAACCGTATGAAGTGCCGAGTTCTCTCAGAGAACACTTTAAAAAAAAAACAACTATATCAAATACTTTCACCATCCCTGATATTACAGTTGCGGAAGTCGGCAGATATATTTCTAGCATGCCCAACAAAAAGTCTGCTGGCATTGATGGTATTGATAATGAAACCCTAAAAATCTCATTGCCGTATACAGTAGAATCACTAACATATATTTTCAACCTCTGCATAAAGCAAAGTACATTTCCAACCATTCTTAAAGAAGCAAAGGTAATCCCAATCCCTAAATCAAAAGATCTTGAAGATATTAATAACTATCGTCCAATCTCCCTTCTGTCAGCTTTGTCAAAACCCCTTGAAAAGCACATTCAAAAACATCTCCTTGATTTTCTGGAAAAAGGTAAATTACTTAATATTCACCAGTCTGGTTTTAGACCGAAACATTCTTGTCAGTCAGCACTGACACATATTGTAGACAGCTGGCTGGAATCAATCAATAAAAGCCTGATGTCAGGAGCAGTTTTCTTAGACCTTAAAAAGGCGTTTGACCTTGTGGACCATGACATTCTCCTAAATAAGCTAACAGTTTATCACTTGGACGCAACCGCTATAGCATTCTTCCGATCATATCTCGAAGACAGAAAACAAATGGTGTACGCCCATGGAAGATACTCTAAGCAAGGAAATGTAAAATACGGCGTCCCCCAGGGATCTATTTTGGGCCCTCTTCTATTCATACTATTTATTAATGATCTACCGTTGCATATCACTAATTCTGACGTTAATTGTAATCTATTTGCTGACGATACGAGTCTTCATGTTTAAGCAAAAAAACGACGGACATTAGCCATAGTTTACAATGCAGTCTCAATGAGGTATCTGACTGGTGTAGACAGAACCATATGGTTCTTCACCCAGCAAAAACAAAGAGTATCTTAATCGCCACGCGGCAAAAACATCAACGCCGACTACAGCCATTACAATTACAATTAAACGCTGAACCTGTTGAACAAGTCACTGAGCGTAAATTCTTAGGAATACATGTTGATGATCAACTGTGCTGGGAGACCCATATAAATGCTGTTTGTAAGACCATTGCTAAAAACACTTTCTTATTGTCCCAGCTTAGACAAGTAACGTATACAAATACCCGTAAATTGTTTTTTCATGCTCATATAAAGTCCCATGTTGATTATGTCTCCACAGTGTGGGACGGTTGCAGAGATGTCCACATGAAGAGATTAAACTCCATATACAAAAGAGCTGTAAAAATGATAGATAGACGCCCCATCCCTACCACAGACAAATTTAGATATTTAAACATTCTCGGTGTGCGTCAGCAATTTACGTTAAACAAATGCGTCTATATGCATAATATACTGAATAATATGACACCCCAGTATCTAACCACTAAATTTATATCTCACCAAGAACGGGAACGGACCTCAAGAAACAATACCTTACCCCTACCACTACCAAGAATTGACCTTTTTAAAACTAGTATGTCATTCTCTGGTCCGTTTGCTTGGAATTCCATCCCTGCACATTTGAAAACTATTACCTGACCAGGAAGTTTTAAAACAAAACTTTTTGATTACCTAATGAGTCAGACTTAGTACGTTTCTCAGGTACTGTAATATTTCCTGTACCTCACGTATTTCATACAGATGGTTTTTATATGTGTGTGCGCGTGTGTGTGTGTGCTCGTGTTTGTTTGTGCGTGTGGGAGTATGTGTGAGCGGCGCGCGTGCGTGCGTGTGTGCATGTGTGGGTGATGAGTATTATTATTTTTTCTGTTTATAATGATGCTATTGGGTTTTGTATGTCCATATATATTTTATAGTTTCCCTTCTTTTTTATCCTGTAGATGTTAGCAACGGCAAGTTTGTAAAATGACGATTTGTTTTCTGTCAAAACTTTTTTACCGTTGAAAAATAAAGTTTCATCATCATCATCATCACTCACTCACTCACTCACTCAAACTCGAAGAAAGGAAGGAAGATAGAAAAACCAATCCAACTAAACAGAGAAGCAACCAGCCAACAACACCAAAAACAGAGCGAAATGAAATACACAAACAATAAAGAAATTACTGAAACACAACAGCCACAAAGAAAGAAAGAATGAACGAAAGAAACAAAGAAAGAAAGAACGAAAGAAACAAAGAAACAAACAAGCAAACAAACAAACGACAATTACAGCTTACAGCAGCATAATATATCTATTACCATCTGTGTCATGCTGCAACGCTTGGAAAAAGTCCGGCAGACACCTGGGTTTCGGGGCGTGCAGAAGCCAGTCAATGAACTCATTCACGGCGGCCTGGTGGTCTCCCTTCTTTTCCTGGTTTATCATGGCGCGTAACCGCGTATGCTCTGAGAGAATAAGCAAAACGCAAATGCTGTCCAGACGCGCGTTTTTCACAACGTGTATTGTTTTGAACTCATTCGAGACGTGCAAACTCCGGATCTCGAATGAGTTAAAGGAAAGCGCGACGTATACCGTCAAAATGGCGATGCTTGCCTTTTGCTAGGAAACACCATCATCACTGTTATACGTAGAGATTTCAAGCGCTCCGAATATACTACACAAATGTTACCACCAAAAAATGATCTATCAATGAACCCAGTTCTCACTCCCGCGTATATAAACCACAGCCGCCACGGCAAATAAATATTTTGGACATTGGCCATGCTGAGCTTTGTCCCCTCGAAAAAAGGGAGCTGGGGTCATTTGGGGTCAGTTTTCACCGGTAACATTCATAATACATTCGGCGCGCTGTACTGTCATCTTCTCCAGTGTCATAAGCTGCTGTCAAAATACAGCGTGTTTCCGTATATCAGTTCACACAATATTGATCGATTTACAGCAGCGCAGACTACTGCCCATAGACGTGTTGAAACCATGAGTCGAGCGATCGTGGACTCTAACAGTTAACTCACTCCTGAGCTATCATGCGTGAGCATAATCCTGCGTCAGCCACAAAGCATGGTGCTTCGCTATGGCGGATGGAGCACCTTGCTTATAGTGGCTGGCGTAGGAATAAGATACCTCATGAAACTATAAGCACTGACGTCAAGTCCGGGAGTTGTCCTCTGATGACCGTATAACAGTTCAGTAGGGTCGACCATGACAGTTCATGGGTGGTGCCGGAATAGCTTGGCGCCTTCAAGCTATTCCGGCACCACCCTTGAACCTTCAGGCTCCAAGCTATTTCGGCACCACCCTTAAACTATCACCCTTAAACTATAATGGTTTTTAATTTTTATTAATGACTTGTCTTTGTTGTTCTCACAATCAAATGTGCGATGCAATTTGTTTGCAGACGATGCTACTCTCAACGTGTCGTCGGCAAAAAATATCTACAATTAATTCTTCTTTGCAACATAGTCTATTAGATGTCTCAAATTGGTGCCGAAACAACTACATGATACCTAACCCATCCAAAACAAAGTGCACGTTAATCACTACACGTCAAAAGCACCAGCTAAACCCACCGCCACTTAGCCTTTCCCTTAACTGTGAGCCGATTAAACAAGTTAAGGAGCGCCGGCTGTTAGGTGTCATTATAGACGATCAATTAACATGGCATGCACATGTAAACAATGTGTGCAAAATTGTGTCCAGAAATCTATTTCTCCTTTTAAAACCTATTTACTTTACGAATTCACTAACTAGAAAACCCTTCTTCAGGGCTCACATCCAGTCCCACATTGACTACACATCTACAGTCTGGGACGGTGCAGTGATGCGTGCTTAAAGAGTGTGTGTGCGTGCGTGTGTGTTTTCATGTAGTTTGTAGCAAGGACAAGAATTTTTTTTTTAAAGTCTGCGCACCTATTCTTTTATCCTTGGAAAATAACGTTTCATTTCATTTCATTTCATGGTCGATTCAAATCTCGTCGTAGTGCATCAGGACTCCGTGGAATCAAAGTCGATGCCTCTTCCGAGAGGCGCTAAGCTAGATGGACACCACCCTTGAACTACCATCGTCTGTCCAAAGCCTGCTGTAGCTGGAACAGGTGATCAATTTTAATGTTATGAATTTACAGGAAAATTGACCTCTAAATCACCTCCCTTTCTTCCTGAGGGGACAAAACTCATTATTAGAAATCTCCAAATTATTTCGCTACCGCTGCGACTCATATTTATATGCGGCGGGAAAGGGAGGGTTGGCGTGATTGAAACTTTGCTTTTCCCTGATACAATTTGATGTATGTTTATGTGCGGCGGGAAAGGGAGGGTTTTGGTGATTGAAACTTCGCTTTTTCCTGATACAATTTGATGAATGTTTGGCGCGTTTTAACAGCTTAGCGCATGCAGGCAGGAGTCATAATAATAATACAAAATAATACTAATAATAATAACATTCACGCATTCAGCCCGACGGCCATATTTCCGAAATTTTGGAGGCGTCATCTAATGACTATGCACCAATTGCAGGAGATGAATCGACCATGACAAGATTAGCTTGGCGCCGATAGGTGCCAAGCTAATCTGGCACTACCCTTGAATTAGCATGGTCGACCCAACTCCTGCTGTAGTGCGTCAGGGATGAATGTGTTAATAATAACATTAATAATAATAATAATAATAATAATAATAATAATAATAATAATAATAATAATAATAATAATGTAAACAGTACCGATACCTGCAAGTGCGAGGGGGATAATTAACTCTTTAACTCCCAGAACTAAGTGACTTCCATTCTACTAGTTCTTGTAGTTAAAAGAGTCAAGGGGTTACAGTTGGCAAATGGTCAGCCCTCATAATTTTTTTTTAAAGATTCATAATAAAAAAAATAAAGTTACCTGGACGGTCCTCAAAGGCCATGAAAACAATGGCGTGGGAAGGCGTCAGTTTGAAGTCAGATAAAAACGGCCCCAGGAAAGTCAGAGCTTCGCGCAGTTGGCTTTGGGCTGATTCCACAGGCCTCTCAGTCTGGTCTCCTCCCTCATGTAGGCGAGTGGAAGAGACCGGAAGCGTCCCTTCATAACCGTCCGCCATTGTTGGGTGGTTGCACGGCCGGCAGCCAGATCACGAAGTTATTACAAACCTGGAACACGTCATCATTGTCATGGCCGGTACGGGCGGATCAGTTACCTCGGGGGGGGGGGGAGGGGAGGGGGGCGGAGGGGGGATGGGTTCCAACGTTTTTGTTTGGGACCTTCAATTTGATACAGAAGGCCTCCCTGGCGTAAGACCTTGCTTCCAGGGGCCGAAAAATCGAAAAGCGTGAGTGGGAAGGGGGGGGGGGGGGGGAGGTTCGTACGTCAAGACTCTCACCTTGGGGGGTGGGGGAGGGGGAGAACCCCTGGAACCCACTCAAACCCCCACCACCACCACCACCACCACCTCCCGCCCCCTCCCCCATATCCGCCCCTGGCCGGAGTCATCATCACCATCATCATCATCCGGGCCATCAATACCACCATCACCACCACCACCACTATCATCATCACTATTATCATCATCATAATTGATGCTGCTTTTATTATAATTATTTAAGCGTAACCGCCATTGTTTAGAGAGATGGAGGTGTGAGTTTGAATTGAATTGAATAAACTTTATTGTCCATTAAACGACAAGCATAAATGGAAAATTTTCTATGGCTCTTAGAAACATAAAACAAACCAGTAAGACATACTGCCTTAAGATATCACTAAAGATAACACTAAAACCTATTAAACCATATTGTGGATTTGGCAGCTGCAAACGCACACACACACACACGCACGCACACACACACACACACACACAAACACACACACACACACACACACACAAACACACACACACACACACACACACACACACACACACACACACACACACACCACTGATAATTATCTAGTATCACAGGCAGAGCGCGAGGAAAGCTCGACACCGAATTTTATAAACGACGCATAGAAATCTCAGTCTGCAGTATCAGTCATAAATGATTAACAAGATGAGATGAACCATAACCCGCAAAGTCCCTTTTGTATGAGAGCTGTCCTCGCTGTCAAGGGTCTCTACCTTTTGTCTTTGACCTTATTCTGATGTTGAAATATCTTCTATTGAACACGATGAGGATTTCATCCCAAAGTCTGGAGCACAAATGCGTTTTTCTTTTAGGGCCATTCACAGTTTTTCATATTTTTAAGCTCATCCTTCTGATCCATTTCCCTCCTCTCTAAGCCAACCTCTGATCAACACACACACTGGCACACACAAATAAAGACGGACACACGGCGCTTTCCGCCATTAGTACGCTCTGTGGGCTGGAGTAGTGACAGGAATTCGGAAGAAAAATAGCACGAGCAGAAAAATGGAGTCACTATAAGCTTGACGTCATTGGCTTCGCCAGTCTCAAGACACGTGTAGGAAATTCATCCGAAAGGCACGCAGCCTCTTTCAGAGCTGACAGATTATTTTTTGTTGGACACAGCTTCTTCCAGCGCAGACTGTTTGATAGAAGTATTTAGCGGATCCAAAACCAGAAAAAAAAAAAAAATTATTATTTCAAAATTTGAAGAGGTACAAAGCTAGCTAACGATCTCACCCAATATCTTTCTCCAGACTAGCTATATCGAACTCACCCAATATCTATCTCCAGACTAGCTATATCGAACTCACCCAATATCTTTCTCAAGACTAGCTATATCGAACTCACCCAATGTCTTTCCCCACACTAACTATATCGAACTCACCCAATGTCTTTCCCCACACTAGCTATATCGAACTCACCCAATATCTTTCCCCACACTAGCTATATCGAACTCACCCAATGTCTTTCTCCACACTAGGTATATCGAACTCACCCAATATCTTTCCCCACACTAGCTATATCGAACTCACCCAATGTCTTTCTCCACATTAGCTATATCGAACTCACCCAATATCTTTCCCCACACTAGCTATATCAAACTCACCCAATGTCTTTCTCCACATTAGCTATATCGAACTCACCCAATGTCTTTCCCCACACTAGCTATATCGAACTCCCCCAATGTCTTTCCCCACACTATCTATATCGAACTCACCCAATGTCTTTCTCCACACTAGCTATATCGAACTCCCCCAATGTCTTTCCCCACACTAGCTATATCGAACTCCCCCAATGTTTTTCACTACACTAGCTATATCGAACTCACCCAATGTCTTTCCCCACACCAGCTATATCGAACGTTTTGAGTAAATATAACACAAATGACGGACTCTACTCTGGGTCAAACGACTTTCTATAAACGGTCTTTTATGACTTCAAGGAGACATCCCGTTACAATATGCTAGGAGGCTAGTACAGCCACACCTTCAAGAAAACATTTCGCCAATTTAAAAGCTTGTGCGTACAGCAATATCGGAGATTCTCGTGTTTACACACACACACACACACACACACACACACACACACACACACACACACACACACACACACACATATATATATATATATATATATATATATATATATATATATATATATATATATATATATATTATATATATATATATATATATATATATATTATATATATATATATATATATATATATATATATATACACACACACATACATACAGTTCGCGCCAAATGTACGTTCAGCAGCGATGTTGGCGTAACAAGACATGACGTAAGTTTTATCTTGTTACTTCAGTTGTCAGAGGTTTAGGCCTGCCCGCCTTTGACATCATGGACAAGCTATTAAATTGACCCCACAAAGACCCATCCTAAAATGTCCCTTCTATCAACAAAAAAGACATAAAAAATACCAATAACATATTATATATAACTTATATTACCAATAACCCACCCCCCACCCCTCACACTTTGGAACCGGTTTCAGGCCACTTTACAAATTTCAAATACAAGCAATAAAAAATCTCTGTAACTCCAGTAGCTGAACTGGCCCTTCGTCTGTCTTGTACTGTGTTTGTCTTAAATGGCGTAAATCCGTGTCTGGTACGTGAGTGTGCGTGTTGGGTTTCAGTTCGCGGCGCTTTGAGTCGATTTGCCCAAAAATTGTGAAAAAGCGTCTATATAATAGGCCTAACGATATTATTATTATTTATTATTATTATATTATCACTCATACTATCATAATTATATCACGCTAAAGTTTACCAGGCGGTATTCAGTCTGCTATGTATCATATATATTCCTTTTACGTCACTCATGTCTGGCGTGATCCAGGTCGGAAGATTTCTTCTCGATTTTTGTTTTTGCAAAAACATTGGAGGAATGAAAACAAATACGTCATTGGTAGCAGGGTCTTGCTGCACGGACCCTTGTAATCCTTCGGGAGGTCAAATGAACCATTGTACCCATCAGGCTTTCGGTGTACAGTGGTTTCTTTGACCTCCCTCAGGCATACAGGCGTCAATGGAGCAAACCCTTGCTACCAATAACTTATAATATCACACTTACTATCAGGTATCACGCTAAAGTTTACCAGCCGGTATAAAGTGTGTGTATGCCAGTGTTTGTGTATATGTGTATCATGTGTGCTTGTGTGTGCTTGTGTGTTCGGTCATGTGTGCTGGGTGCTTGCGTCAATATGTGTGTGACATATGAGGGATGCGTGCGCGCGTGCATGTCGGCGTATGTGTCGGTGTGAATGTTGTATGTGTGTGTGTGCGCGCGCGCGCGCGTGCGTGCGTGCGTGCGTGCGTGTGTGTGTGTGTGTGTATGTTGTGTGTGTTTGTGTGTGAATGTGTGTGTGTATGTGCGCGCATGTGTGTGTATGTGCGCGCATGTGTGTGTGAGTGTATGTGTACGTTGTATGTGTGTGTATGTGTGTGTATGTGTGTGGGAGTATGTGTGTGTGTGTATGTGTGTGTGTGCGTGTGGGTATGTGCGCGCGCGCGTGCGTGCCTCAGTGCCTGCCTGCCTTTCTGCCTGCTTGCTTGCCACCGTTTGTACCTACATGACGCGTGAGTGCACGGCTTAGTGGTCATGAGTATTTATACAACAGAAACCGAAAATAAAACGCCTGACTTTCCCAGAAGCCACTTCTTTGATCCAAATCAGTATTGTACACCTCGGCATTTCTACTTTCTGTTCCATGTTGTTACACAGGCGTTATTGTTTATCATGAAGCTTATTCAGCCCTGTCATCTTAAACCGGAGTTTGATAGTTCAAGGGTAGAGCCAGTTTAGCTTGGCGCCTTAACAGGCCCTTAAACTACAGTGTTCAGCTTTCATCTTCTGCATCAACAGTCACAATGGAAAGATGAGTGCAGAGCTAGGGCAACGCATCCAAAGCTATCTGGTCCTAAGCTGATCAGGCACTAGCCTTAATCTGTCATAGTCAAATCATATCCGTCGTCACGTTGTCACGGTCTGCATAACTTGGGGAATGTGGGAGACTGGGACGTCCCGAACCTTTCAGTCATGACGGAAATCTCTCGTAAATAAAAGAACACATTTTGGTGGCTGACGTAAGGTGACAAAACATAAAACATAAATAAACAAGGGAAGGGGTCGTGTGTATGTGTGTGTGTGTGTGTGTGTGTGTGTGTGTGTGTATGTGTGTGTGTGTGTGTGAAAGGGAAGGTAGGAGGTAAGCCCTGGGGGGGGGGGGGGGGGGGAGGGGGGAGGCTTATAAGAGACTTGGCTGTGTGTGGAGAGTGCGAGGTGTCACCCCTGAGATTTAATGTGTGCTACATAGTCTAACGTCGTCCCAGCTGCACACATCTATTTCTTTCAAATTGCTTAAAGTCGCCTCAGGGCACAAAGCTAGCGCTTTGAAAACCTTCTTCCGCCAACTTTGCGCTACGTTCTTTGCAAATCCTCGTCATCCTGTTGTTAAAGCGATCTTTGTGCAGTGGAAAATGACTAATTCACGATATCTTAATTAAGGGGTTGCTTGCGGGTAGAGAAAGTAAATAAATAAATAAATAAATAAATAGGCGCTTTATCCGAATTGAAATTCGGCTCATTGAAGTGCCGCCTCTAACTGAACCCAACAAGCACGCTCACGTGAATCACGCGCATTCACTCACACACTGTACATAAACACATGGTGCTAAGGGCAAGCTCAAGCGAGCTACTGAAGTTTTGGAAATTAAAATGGTTTATATTTGAAAAAAAAATTGAATAAGTGGGCTGAAATTGATACCAAAGTCGTGGGGGAAGAAGAGCCGGAGTACTCGGAGAAAGAACCCCCAACGGTCCGCCCGAATTAACGCTGACACTTACTAAAGGAGAAAAGTCTGACGCCGGAACCGGGTATCGAACCTCGCAACTCTAGCATTGGTGGCAGGCGCTTTTACCGCTGCGCCACGGACCGCACATAAGGACTAGGCTATGTTAGCTGTTGTGAACATGACCAATTCAGTGTGAATGTCGTTAACTGCAAGACTTTCTCGTCTTCACCTCGCTTGCTATTGATGTGATTTGCGCTGATTGAGCGAAAGAGGCGCAGTACCACACTTCCGTTACCATACGCCTACTAACTTGGGTTGTGAAAAAAAAAGGGCAGGAACTGTCGCACTGACAAATTCTCCCAATCAAGGCGGCAGGCCTGACGCACTACAGCAGGAGATGGATCGACCCTGATAACTCAAGGGTAGTGCGAGATTAGCTTGGCGCCATAGGCGCCAAGCTAATCTGGCACTACCCTTGAGTTATCACGGTCGATCCATCTCTTGCAGTTGGTACATAGGCGTTATATGATACCTGGAGAATTTGGGAAGTGCGCACTTGAGGTTGAATGGGTTAACTTGTGTCAGGCGACTTCATGACGTCATGACGTGCATGAGACGTATTTCTCTTTCCCAGTTTACCTGTTCGAGTCCCGCCCTTGCCACAGACCCCGCTATGACGTCATGACGTGCATGTGACGTATTTCTCTTTCCCAGTTCACCTGTTCGAGTCCCGCCTCTGCCACAGACCCGGCGTTTTCTTTCTAAACTCCTCCTTCCCTCAGCGACCAAAGGCCGCGCCCGTCAAAGGAACACGAATACAATTTGGTCTTAGCAAGAAGCATAGATCCTCATGAGCCCCCGCAACTGTGTGAGGCTCATGAGGATCTGTACCTCGTGCAGTTGGGAGATGTTCATTAATTTTTTTCGTTCAGGGAACAGACCAAGCGGCCTGTTGTCTGCAAACAGCCTAGATGGCGTTTTTAACCCTTGAGCTGCAGGAATCACGTCGACAAGAGGCACTAGCGACAGCAAGAGGGTTAACCTCACGAGCACCTGGCCGGGACTGAGAAAGTAACGTGCTTAGACATGTCAAGAAATAGGACAACTTAATTAACACGAACTTAGTTAAATTAATAATAATAATAATAATAATAATAATAATAATAATAATAATAATAATAATAATAATAATACAGCGCTTTTCTATAGCGCCCTTCCCCACGGACAGCAAGCTCGGAGCGCTTTACAGCACATAAAGATAATTTAAAAAGGAGAAAAATTAAAACAAAATAAAGACGCACTCACTGTTTAAATAAACACCAGCTCGCGCCATGTAGACGCATTCCTAACATGAAACACACGCGCATATACACAAATAACACACGCACACACATACACGCACACACACACACACACACACACACACACACACACACACACACACACACACACACACACACACACACTCGCACAGCCTATCTACCTGGGCTACTCATATAACAAAACAGCCAACATTTCCAGGCAGCACAACCAGACTAAGGTAATCTTGATATGCTACCTGGAAAAGATGGGTCTTCAAATTTGTTTTGAAAGTCATCAGGGTAGAAGATAGACGGACATGCAGTGGAAGTGAGTTCCAGACGTGAGGGGCCTGATAACCGAAAGAAAGTGCACCAGCAGTTTTTAGGCTGATTCTGGGCTGAACACGCAGTTTCTGTGAGCTTGAGCGTAGACTTCTACTAAGATTGTGTGATGCAAAGGGAACAGGACAGATATACAGGAAGTGTATGGTCATAGTGTTTGTCATGACACACAAGGGATAAACGTTTTCGCTGGGTATTTAACCTCTTCACTGCCGAGAAGAAAAATGAGCATCGCTCAAATGCAAGAGGGGGCTCATGAGGATCTATGCCTCTTGCTGAGACGAGCGTGTATCAATGTCGCTTTGTTGAAACAAACAATCCATGCATTGGCAGGGAAGGGATTCGTCACACACCTTGAACCATGACGTACCTTACGGCTGTTGAAAGAAACAAGACATGCATTGGCAGGGAAGGGGTTAGTCACACACATTGAAGCATGACGTACCTTACGGCTGTTACATGCATTGGCAGGGAAGTGGTTAGTCACACACATTGAACCATGACGTACCTTACGGCTGTTGAAAGAAACAATCCATGCATTGGCAGGGAAGGGGTTCGTCACACACATTGAACCATGACGTACCTTACGGCTGTTGCAGTTTGTGTGCTCGTCCTCTCAACCGGCCCTGCTGCAGTCTAGCGAAAATGTACACCCGCACGCACTAGATATATGCCCATAATAAACCGAAACCGATTTCCCCTAACGGATTTCCCCTTGCTATAAATACACGCGCACGGACCAGCGTCAACGCGTGAGTGCTATCATTTGTGTACTGTATTGTCCATGCGCTGGTCTGAGATTGTCCAGCAGTCCAGCTCTCATACGAATATAGGCAGTCACTGACACAGCTCTATACAATTCTGCCAGTACGCTGCAAGGTGCATGGCTTATTATTATTATAATCCCCTGCCACTGCAGAGGTGCATGACAGTCTGTGCCGCAGGCAGATGGAGGGGTTTGGCTGAGGGAATTAACATCGATTGATTTGTGTCTAGTGCCACACGAACATTGCATGGACTGTTGGAAAAGGAAACTAGGAATAGGGTAGGGATAGGGCGCCTATGTAAAGTCATGGGCGGATCAGTTACCTTATGGGGTAGGGGTGGGAGGGTGGGGGGGAGTCATATTATATAGGTGGTCTCCTCAACAGGTTTGACTGTATTATATTTGGCTATTCCTGTTGTTGCTAGTTGCTGAGTTTGTTTGTTATGCTTGTTTGTTTGCGTTGGTTTCTCTTATGTGTGTTTTGGGTTCTTTTTTGGGTGGATTTCTGTTTTTGTTTGTTTGTGTTGTTGTTCTTGTTGTTTTGTGTTTTGTGTTTGGTTTTGGAGTTTTTTGTTTGGAGGTGGGGGAGGAGGCGGGGGAGGGGGATATTCCTTCTTGCGCATGCTCAAAGTTGTTTACCGCAACACAAACCGATGAAATTCACGTTTTTAAAAAAAATGTGTTAATCATTACCCCCCCCCCCCCCCCTTTTCGTATTTTTCTTGAAATAAAATTAAAAAAAAAAAAAAAAAAAAAAAAAAAAAAAACCAACGCATAGTAAAATAAACGGAAGAACACAGCTGTAGATTATATAATGGAGACAAGGCGTGCGTCACTTGTACAGTCAGTCAGACGGCCTTCGTTTCACGAGCTAAATGGTGCCAGTGGTCAACACGGTTATCACGGCTGTATGCGCACATTTAGTATCGTGTTACATCTCTTTTACTTTTAGAGCCAACTGGATGGCCCTACCGCTGTGCTAAGGGAGGCGGTGTGTGGGCGTTTACTGTCGCGGCTTTAAACTTAATCACACAAAAAGACGTCACGATCTTTCACAATTATTTAACCCTTCCAATGTCACAACATATCGAAAAAATTGCAAAAGGCATAAATCCACATGAGCTCCCGTAGTTGCGGGGGCTCATGAGGATCTATGCCTCTTGCTGAAACCCACTCTTCGTATCCCTGTTTCCTAGACAATCTTTGTCACATCTTTTTAGTTCACGCTTTAAAATAAAAAGCCGCAGTCTGTGTCTGGCAGCAAAGGTGTTAATGACCGAATCACGACGATATTCTGTGACAAATGTCACGTTCTTCCAATTGAAATGATATCTACACGTGTAGTACACCAGCTGGCTACAGAGGAGAAGTGCATTTAGCGACTGATGGTGGGACACAAGATATGGTTACAAGATGCGCGTAGAGAAAAGTAGTCCCAAGTACATGAGCGACTTTAGTCTCGTAGTCCGCTCACTTACGGTTTAGCCGCCACGAGGCGTCAGTGTTGTTAGGTGGATTTTTATTTTAAGGCGGGCTAACAACGTGTGCTTGGTCTAAATAAGAAGTTCTAGCCTAATACTCCTAGCAGTAGACCAGAACTTCTTATTTAGACCTAGCCGACGTTTTCAGTCAGCCTTCGTGCTTTAGAAATATGTGAAAAAAACTCGCTGAGGTCTGATCGGGGCTACACCATATTGTGGCTTGTGTGGGCAGTGGTTCAGACACAGAGCTGGTGTGAGGCGGTCTGGAGCGAAAGGCAGCATGAAAGTTCTTCACCTGTGTCTAACGCTCATTTACTTCCATGGTGAGTACACACAGCATGCATGATTTCTGCAGTATTTGTTTTTGTTGATGGTGGTGATGATGTTTGTGGTGATGGGCGTGGTGGTGGTTGTACACTATCGTCAAGTTGCCTGCTTTTCTTGTGTGATGAAAGTCTATGCTCATGCATAGGGTTCACACAAAGTTGTTTTTTGTTGTTGTATGGTACGGTTTTGTCAGCGGTTTGTCTTGTGACAAATATCCCGTATGGGCACGAGGCCACCTGAAATCATAGGGACAGCATTTTGCACTTGATTTTAGCGGGAGTTCAGGCGAACAGATCTGTAGGAAATTCAATACGGCGCTATACTGTCAGTGAGGACAGGCGTGTGTGAGATACCCTAGCCCTTATTCCAAGACTCAAAAACCTAGAATTCAGGTATGTTTGTATGTGCATTATTAATGGCTACTGTGTTAAAGATAATATGCATTAGTATGAGGTAATTCGGTTGTGTAGCGTTGACTGGTTTGGTTCAGTTATGTGGGTTTGGACTTCGTTGAGGTAACCGGTGTTTTTCCTATGTAGTTATTTACCGAGATGTATAATTAAGGAAAGTGAGGTGTGTATGCCTAAGTCGTTACGAAGGTAGTACGTGGTTAAATATAGTCTTTGCCAGTGTATGAAATAATGTATGGCGAGAATGCCAGGTTATAGTCTGTTTCAATGTAGTGACAGTTATGGTGTGTTACGAAAGTAGTTCGGGTTATGAAGCACGTGTGGGTGTGAATGAACGTGTGAGAGTTATTTGAATCAGCCAGATTACGTAATGTACCTCATATTATCCAATATGTAAAATAATAATAATAATTACGGTATTTATAATGCGCTTATCTTATAATAATTATAACTCTAAGCGCGCACTCACAACTCGCACACGCATGCGCACGCTTTAGACAATGACTCACGTAACACAAATAGTGAAGATACATTAGGACGGTCAGCTTGGGCTGGGGAGTGTGGTGATATAGTGCTAGAACTGTTGAAAGAGATGAGTTTTGAGGGCAGACTGGAAGGAGGAGAGCGAGTGTTTCTGACGGAGCGAGAGTGGGAGAGTGTTCCAGGTGGTTGGACCGTATACTGAGAAAGAGCAGGGGCCGAAAGTGCTGAGTTTGGTGCGGGGGATGAGGAGGCGGAGAGGGTCAGAGGCGGAGTGGAGGGAGCGGGGAGGAGTGTAGGGGTGAAGTAAGTTGGAGAGATACGCAGGAGCGTAGTTGTTCAGGGATTTGTAGCAGAGAGACAGAATCTTGTATTGGATGCGTTGGGGGATGGGGAGCCAGTGAAGGAGCTTGAGCAGGGGAGTGATGTGGTCGGATTTTTTCTTTCTGAGGACGAGGCGGGCAGCATTGTTCTGGACGCGCTGGAGAGTGAGAGTGGTGGAGTGAGGAAGGCCAGAAAGGAGAGAGTTGCAGTAGTCGATGCGAGATAAGATGAGAGAGACAGCGAGTTTGGTGGCAGCTTCGGTAGTGAGGTATTTTCTGATCTGACTGATGCGGCGGAGGTGGAAATAACATGCCTGGGCCGTGGCGGAGACGAAGCTGGTCATAGAAAGAGAGGAATCGAGGATAACGCCAAGGTTCTTGACCGAGTCAGAGAGGGAGATGGGGGTGCTGTCGAGTTGAAGGTGGAGAGAGGGAGAGAGCTGGGAAAGTTTCTGGCGAGTGCCTACCAGCATGGCTTCCGTTTTGTCGTCGTTCAGTTTGAGCTTGTTTGCTGTCATCCAGTTTTTCACGTCCTCATAGCAGTCAGCCGTGCGAGTCAGTAGTGTCTGAGTGTTGTCGAGTTTGTCTTTGTCTAGTAGTTGTGAGTCGTCAGCGTAGAGGTGGTGGTGTATGTGGTGAGACTGGATGATGTTGGACAGTGGGGAGATGTAGAGTGTAAAAAGGACCGGGCCCAGGACGGACCCCTGAGGAACGCCGCAGGAGAGCCTGACTGGGTTGGAGGAGACGCCGTCGATGGTGACGGACTGCTGTCTGTCGGAGAGGTAGGAGAGAAACCAGGAGTGAGCAGAGTCAGTGATGCCAAAGGAGTGGTGGAGGCGGTGGAGGAGGATAGAGTGGTCTATGGTGTCGAAGGCGGCAGAGAGATCGAGTAGCGTAAGAAGGGAGATATTGCCCGAGTCAGTGGAGAGAAGCAGGTCGTTTAGGATATGTAGAAGGGCAGTTTCAGTGCTGTGATGTTTGCGATAGGCAGACTGGAAGGGACTGAGGAGGTTGTTGTCGGCGAGGTGTAGGTTGAGTTGGTTGAGGACGACCTTCTCAAGAAGCTTGGACAGGAAAGAGAGATTGGAGACTGGGCGGTAGTTCTTGAGTTCGTTTGGGTCGAGGTTGTGTTTTTTGAGGAGAGGACGGACGATGGCGGACTTGAAGATATCGGGGACGGAGCCATTTTCTATAGATGTGTTGATGATGTCCGTAATGAAGGGCAAACGTTTTGGGAGGCCGTCCTGGTAGAGGGAAGCTGGGAGGGGGTCTAGTTCGCAGGTTTTGAAAGGCATGGACTTTATGGTCTTGAGGACTTCATCCTGAGAGACGGGGCGGAAGGACGAGAGGGGAGTGCCGGAAAAGGGGGTGTCAGGGAGGCAAGGCGAAGAAGGCAGAGTGTCGAGTGTGTTGCGCAGAGTTTGGATTTTGTCGGAGAAATAGGAGGAAAAGGCGGACGGAAGTTCTTCTTTGCTGTGTGTGTTGGGAAGAGGAGAGTCTTTAGAAGTGCCTAGGAGTGTGTTCATGGTAGCGTAGAGGGTTTTGGAAGAAGTGGATTCCAGGATTTTGTTTTGAAGGTGTTTGCGTTTGGAGTCGGAGATCATTCTGCAGACTTTGGATCTGGTGGTTTGGAAGATCTCTCTGTGAACGGTGAGGTCGGATGAGCGCCAGCGGCGTTCCGCTTGTCGACGCTCGCGCTTGGCCTCGGCTATGTCGTCAGTGAGCCAGGGGGAGGGGAGTCGGTTGGGTATGGAGCAGGTGGTGACAGGGGCATGGGTGTCTAGAAGTTTTCGAAGGGAGGAATCGAAATGGGATGCAAGATCGGGAGAGGAGGCGGGGTCCAAGAGAAGGTCGACAGCTTCGTCGAAAAAGTTCTCTCGGTTGACAGATTTTAGTTTGCGACGAGAGACAAAGAGCTTGGGCTTTTTGGGGGAGGTAGGTTGAGGGCGACGAGAATAGCGAGGTGGTCGGAGGGAAGCACAGAGGAGGTGTCAAAGTCGAGGAAGAGTTGATCGGAGGTGCGGGTGATGATCCAGTCGAGGGTGTGGCCGAGTCGGTGGGTGGGTTTAGTGATGTGCTGTGTAAGATTGTGGTTAGAAAGTGACGTGCAAAGGCGTTTTGTGTCGGGGTGGTCGGGTTTGTCGAAGTGGAAGTTAAAATCACCAAGAAGGATGTGTTTTCCGGGTCGTGTGCTGTAGTGGTCGAGGAGGAGATCGAACTCGGTGAGGAACATGGAGTTTGTGAGTTTGTTTTGAGAGCTTGGAGGGGGGCGATAGATACATGAGAAGATGAGGGACTGGCCAGGGAGTGTTGCTACGGCCTCGACAGATTCAAAGGAGGGATGAGCAAAAGGGAGAGACTGAGAGAAGGAGAGGTGAGTTGAGAGACAGTCCATGTAGATGATGGCAATGCCACCCCCTCTGTCAGCACGCGGGAAGGAGGCCAGGCGGTAGCCACTCGGAGTGACGCTGGCGATGATGGGTTCATCGCCAGCTGAGCGGAGCCACGTTTCGGTGATCACGACAACATCTAGGTCATTGTCTAGTATGAAATCTGAAATCACGTCGGCTTTGCCATCTTTGCAGACAGACTGTGCATTGAATAGACACAGTTTTAGGTTGGATGAGCCAGAAGAGGAAGATGGAGAAGAAACGGACGAAGAAGAGGACAAAGGAAGAGGAGGGTGGGGAGGGGGGAAAGAGGATGGAGGGGGGAAGGAGGGAGGAGGGGGAGAGGGTGGAGGAGGAAAAGACGGGGAAGGAGAACCGGTCAAGAGAGAGGATGCGAGAGGAGGGTGAGGGGAAGAGGGGGGAAGAGGAGGAAGGGGAGTAGGAAAAGCTGAGGTAGAGGGAGGGGGAGGGCGAACGGGAGGAGAAAGGGGCGAGAGGGGACGAGGAGGAAAAAGCAGGCGAAGGAGAAGGGGGTGAGGGGAGAAAGGGAGAGGAGGGCGGGGGAGGGGGCGGCCAAGGAAAGCAGGGAGCAGTAGATGAGCAAGAGAGGAAAGGAAATGGGAGAAGAAGGAAGGGAGGTGGAGAAATCGAGGAGGCAGGGGGAGGCGGAAGGGATGGGAGGGTATAGGAAAAGGGGAAGAAGTGTGTGGTTGTGTTTGTGGTGGTGAGTCCCGCCTTTTGCTAATTCCGCCTCTGTGGCCTCTCTTTTGCGATCGGATGCCGCGTAAGGCATCTGAAACACTGTCAGCGACACCGGCCGGGCAGTAGGTGTGTGTTTAGCAAGTGTTATGATATTAGGACTTTATTGCACAGAGTTCTTGTGTGGAGCGGAGCGACGTGACGCCGAGACGTCAGTCAACAGAGGCTACCGCCGAGGGACCTACTGCGAGGTCATCTCTTCACTCAGGGAGTGAGGGACCGGTGCCGAGACACCCGGGTCAGCAGGGACTGCGGTACGGAGCGCGTCAGGAGGACGTCCACGGTACGAGAAACGGGACGACTCGGAAGCGTGCGACGAAAGACCTACACCTAGACGTGGGAGGACAGAACGTTACCAAGTGAGAACCCAGTAAAACAAGTTGGATTGTGAGAAACAATTACCTAGCCTGGCGTTTACATTATGCATGTGTATGCGGTGTTGATGTGCGTGTAGTGAGAAGGGGTGTTGTACGTAATTTTGATAGTGTTTTTGTTGTTTTATTTATATAAAGGTCCATAGTAGAAAGAGAGCTAGTGTTTTGAGTTTTACCGCGTTAATTCGCCGGACTGAGTCAGTGGCGGTGTATGCGTCTGTTGTGCGAGAGTCTGTACGTGCGACTGGGGCAAGTCTGCGTGCGTTACATCTTGGCTGTACAAGAAGTTTGGTCTCATCGTTGCTGTAATTCAGCCAGAAAGTGTGCCATGTAGCCGTTCAGTGTACCTGATAAGGACACACGCACTTACTGAGTACACGATCTTTTGTCTGATGACAGTTTTGGGGCCATTGTACATGCGATGAAGCTCTATGCTAACGCACAGGGTTCACACAAAGGTTTTTGTATGCTACGGTCCTGTCAGCGGTTTGTCTTGTGACAAATATTTCGTGTAGGCACGAGGCCACGTGCAATCATAGGGAAACGTTTTGCACGGGGGTTTTAGACGAGAGTTCAGTCTATCAGAGGTCTAAATAGTTAGTACGGGGCTGTACTGTCAGTGCGGACAGACGTGTGTGAGATACCCTAGCCCGTATTCCAAGACTCTGAAACCTAGAATTCAGGTATGATTTTATATGTATTATTAACAGCTACTGAGTTAAAGATAGTATGCGTTAGTAAGAGTTAATTCGGTTGTGTAGCGTTGATTGGTTTGGTTCAGTTATGGTGGTTTGGAATTCGTTTGAGGTAACCAGTGATGTTCATAGGTAGTTATTTACCAAGATGGATAACTAAGGAATGTGAGGTGTGTATGCCTAAGATGTTATGAAGGTAGTACGTGGTTGGTTTAAATATAGTCTTTTCCAATGTATGGAATAAATGTATGGCGAGTGTTTGATTATAGTCTGTTTCAATGTAGTGACTGAGTTATGGGGTGTTATGAAGGTAGTTCGGGTTATGAAGCACGTGTGTGTGTGAATGAACGTGTGAGAGTTATTTGTATCAGCCAGGTTACGTAATGTATCTCATATCATCCAATATATGTATGTTTAGCAAGTGTTATGATATTAGGACTTTATTGTACAGAGTGCTTGTGTGGAGCGGAGTGACGTGACGCGGAGACGTCAGTCAACAGAGGGACCTACTGCGAGGTCATTTATTCACTCAGGGACTGAGCGACCAGTGCCGAGACACTGGGTCACATCAGGGACTGCGCTACGGAGCGAATCAAGAGGACGTCCACGGTACGAGATTGATTGATTGATTGATTGATTGATTGATTGTACACTGCTTAACGTCCCGACAGCAACAAGGCTTTCTCAAGACGTGCCTGCACTGCTTGTGAAAAAATAAAATAAACAGAATATTGAAAGTATGTCGCCAGCCGGTCCAATACTTATAATAAACCTAACACAAGGGGCCTAAATAAAGCTAAGACCATTTAGCAACACACATCCAATTTCAAGAGCTACAGACAGTGCAGACAGTTGGGAGAGTTTTAAAAAGGCAAATACGGGTGAATGGACCAAGGGTAGACAGAAACACATGCCCCAGAATGAAGGGAAAAAGCCACCCTATGGGGCTGACCAGGGTGACCCTGGGAACTAAAAAGTAGTTAGCCCCAACCAAGTCCCCCATGGCAGACCCGGGTGGGGGGTCCACGGTACGAGAAACGGGACGACTCGGAAGCGTGCGACGAAAGACCTACACGACTAGACGTGAGAGGACAGAACGTTACCAAGCGAGAACACCAGTAAAACAGGTTGGATTGTGAGACAATTACCTAACCTGGCGGTTACATTGTGTATGTGTATGCGGTGTTGATGTGCTTGTAGTGAGAAGGGGTGTTGTACATAATTTTGATAGTGTTTTCGTTGTTCTGTTTATATAAAGGTCCATAGTAGAAAGAGAGCTAGTGTGTTGAGTTTTACCGAGTGAATGCGCCCGACAGAGTCAGTGGCGGTGTATGCGTCTGTTGTGCGAGAGTCTGTACGTGCGACTGCGGCGAGTCTGCGTGCGTTACAGTACAGATCGTCTAAAACTAGTGTCTGTGCTACAAAGGGTCCCCCACTTGGAGAAACAACAGGCCAACTGATGTGCCAACAAACAGATTTGTGTCAGCGTAACTGAGTCACACAGCTCTAATATGACAAACAACAGATCAACGCAGAAATATCAGCATCGTCTGTTGTAACGGTGTCGCGATGCATAGAATCTTGGGGTATCATAACGGAAGCCATCCATCCATCCACTGATATTTTGTCCGTTGTGAGAAGTACTTTCAAACCACGAAGAGAGTGCTCCCATTGACGTCGGCTTTCGTGGATGACGCGCGCCAATCCTATTAACTCACTACATCCTGAGGCTGATTGAAAGACAATTGTTTATTGGCCTATAAAGGCTACACTGCAGATTAGGCAGTAGATGAGCAGTTTTAGTTCAAGGGTGGTGCCACAATAGCTTGGGTGATTTTGCAAACTAGCTCTTTTAACCACTTCACTGTCAAGAACAAGTAAACTAGCGCATTATATAGGCGCTTTATCCCAATTGAAAATCGGTTACAAGCGCCCCCGCAAACTGAACCCAACAAGCACGCTCACGTGAATCACGCGCATTCACTCACACACTGCACACAAACACAGAACATTCACGTGGCGCTAAGGGCAAGCTCAAGCGAGCTACTGAGGTTTTTGGAAATTTAAATCGTTTATATTTGCATTTAAAATTTTGATTAATTGGGCTGAAATTGATACCAAAGTTGTGGGGAAGGAAGAACTGGAATACCCGGAGAAAGAACCCCCGGCGGTCCGCCCGAAATAACGCAGACACTACTAGAGGAGAAACGTCCGACGCCAGAAGCGGGTATCAAACCTCGCACCATTAGCGTTGGTGGCCTCTGCTTTGCCGCTGCACCGCACCCCCCCCCCCCGCCCCAACACACACACACACACACACACACACACACCCAAATCCCCTTCACCCGCCCCCTCCTAGCCCCCCCCCCCCCCCAAAAAAAAAAAAAAAAAAAAAAAAGAAAAAAAAAAAGTAAACATGATCTAACTACCACATGAGCCACAGCGACTGCGGGGGCACACGAAGATCTATGCCCCTTGAAGAGAGCAATTCGTATCCACGTTTCGTAGACGGTGTTTGCTTTTGGTCGTTGAAGGAACCAAGATTTGAGAAAACACGGAGCTACAGTGGTAGGGACGGGGTGAACACGCTGTCTGTTAGTGTCATGTTGTTACGTGTGAGCACGCTGTCTGTTAGTGTCATGTTGTTACGTGTGAACACGCTGTCTGCTAGTGTCATGTTGTGACGTGTGAACACGCTGTCTGCTAGTGTCATGTTGTTACGTGTGAGCACGCTGTCTGTTAGTGTCATGTTGTTACGTGTGAACACGCTGTCTGTTAGTGTCATGTTGCTACGTGTGAACACGCTGTCTGTTAGTGTATGTACGCTGTCTGCTAGTGTCATGTTGTTACGTGTGAACACGCTGTCTGTTAGTGTCATGTTGTTACGTGTGAACACGCTGTCTGCTAGTGTCATGATGTTACGTGTGAACACGCTGTCTGTTAGTGTCATGTTATTACGTGTGAACACGCTGTCTGTTAGTGTCATGTTGTTACGTGTGAACACGCTGTCTGTTAGTGTCATGTTGTTACGTGTGAACATGCTGTCTGTTAGTGTCATGCTTTTACGTGTGAACACGCTGTCTGTTAGTGTCATGTAGTTACGTGTGAACACGCTGTCTGTTAGTGTCATGTTGTTACGTGTGAACACGCTGTCTGTTAGTGTCATGTTGTTACGTGTGAACACGCTGTTTGTTAGTGTCATGTTGTTACGTGTGAACACGCTGTCTGTTAGTGTCATGTTGTTACGTGTGAACACGCTGTCTGTTAGTGTCATGTTGTTACGTGTGAACACGCTGTCTGTTAGTGTCATGATGTTAAATGTGAACACGCTGTCTGTTAGTGTCATGTTGTTACGTGTGAACACGCTGTCTGTTAGTGTCATGTTGTTACGTGTGAACACGCTGTCTGTTAGTGTCATGTTGTTACGTGTGAACACGCTGTCTCTTAGTGTCATGTTGTTACGTGTGAACACGCTGTATGTTAGTGTCATGATGTTACGTGTGAACACGCTGTCTCTTAGTTTCATGTTGTTACGTGTGAACACGCTGAATGTTAGTGTCATGTTGTTACGTGTGAACACGCTGTATGTTAGTGTCATGTTGTTACGTGTGAACACGCTGTCTGTTAGTGTCATGTTGTTACGTGTGAACACGCTGTCTGTCAGTGTCATGTTGTTACGTGTGAACAGCGTGTTCACAGGTAACAACATGACACTGACAGACAGCGTGTCTGTTAGTGTCGTGTTGTTACGTGTTAACACGCTGTCTGTCAGTGTCATGTTGTTACGTGTGAACACGCTGTCTGCTAGTTTCATGTTGTTACGTGTGAACACGCTGTATGTTAGTGTCATGTTGTTACGTGTGAACACGCTGTCTGTTAGTGTCATGTTGTTACGTGTGAACACGCTGTCTGCTAGTGTCATTTTGTTACGTATGAACACGCTGTCTGCTAGTGTCATGTTGTTACGTGTGAACACGCTGTCTGTTAGTGTCATGTTGTTACGTGTGTGGTTGTGTTATTCTGTTTAGGGCGTATGTGTGTTAATCATAAGAAAAGATCCGGTTCACTTGAGTTATTTTAGGTAAGAATCACGTGACCTTTTTAGTGTGATTCGTTTTCTTTTGCACGGAAAATTGCAAATCGATTTCTGTTGTTTAGCTAGATTGGTGTACATCTCGCTACATTGTTGCTAAAGTCCGACCTAGATTAATTTGTAAGGTTCCGGAAAAGACGCGTTCGTTCTAGTGACCTGAAATATGACGTCACGATTTTGTAGTACTCATGTTGACTACGTTTCGCAACATTTACGGAATGCACCTAGATGTTAGTGGAAAACTTAGATAGATCCAGAGTGTTGTTTTTAATGAATGTTAATGAGTTTCTGTTACATTTCCTTTTGTAATTGGTTGATTTGTGTTATTTGCCGGATTGTTCTGGAAATCTGTAATAGTATAAAAGAGGGTGTTAGGGAATATGTGCGTACATTGTATGGGAGACGCAGTGTATCAAAATTGTGGATGCATTGTATGCGACAGTGTATAAAAGTGTGGACTTCATTAGTTGGCTCAGTGGAAAGGGTAGCCGGAGACAACAGCCAGCAGAGAAACGCAGAGATGGTGACATCGGAAATGGAGACATTCCTGAAAATTTGGAAGAAATGTGGACTGGATGGAGGTCAACTTGTGGAGTTTGTAAAGGGGAGAGAAAAGTAGAGACTGGAGAGAAAAGAAAAGAAACTGGAGAGAGAAGAAAAAGCCAAAGAACGTGAGATCAAGAAACTCACAATCCAAGCAACAGCAGCAGAGGCAGAGAAACCGCCAGAAGAGGCAGAGAGACAATAACAACACGAATTTCAGCTCAAGAGGATGGAGTTAGAGGCACAGGGCCAGAGGACAGCTGAAGCAGCAGCCTTAGCCAGCAGAGATCAAACAGCGCGTGCGCCAAAACTATCTTTTTATGCAGAAAGTTCAGACAAGATGGACGCTTACCTGGAGCGATTTGAGCGCTTCACAAGCAGCAACAACTGGAATCCAGAGACTTGGGCCACCAAACTCAGCGCACTTTTGACCGGCAAAGCGCTTGAGTTCCACAGCCGACTGCCAAGAGAAAAAGCCGAGGATTACAACAAGTTGAGAGCCGCTCTGCTGAGACAGTACGACTTCACTGAAGAGATCTACAGACGACGATTCCGGAATTGCAAGCCTGAGAAAAGGAGAAACACCCGGCCTATTCATTGAGAGAATCATGACCTACCTGGAGAAATGGATAGAGCTGGCTGGCTTGAAGAAGGAGTGTAAGGACCTGAGCGACCTTATCATAAAGAAACAAGCCCTCAGCGCATGTTTTAAAGACCTGCCCGCCCACCGCAAGGAGCGAGAGGACCAGTCCCTAAAGGGCCTTGCAGACTTTGCTCAAAGATACCTAGACGCCCACAACATGAAGTTCGGACCCGGCAAGCCGCAGCGTGTGCCTACACCAGGAGAGGAAACCCAAGACGTCAGAGATACCTTGAAACAGATGCCGGTGGAGAGCCTGACTTATTTCGTCTGTGGAATGAAGGGACACAAAGCAATACGTTGTCCTTCCAAGAGTGTTCCCCAAGGCGACAACACTAGAAGGCCCAACCAAGACCGCGGGACAGCAGGCAGAAGGAGTACGACGTCTCAACACAGAGCCGCCGCTGTACTGGCCAACGATATGACGTCACCTGGTGACTTTGAGCCTGGAGAGAGGCGGGTGACACCGGAGCAGATTGAGTCCGTTAAGAGGAGTGGGCGCATTCCATTTAGAGGAGGGGCAACATTCTTACCAGTTTCCAACATCGCACTGCCTGAGAGTGAAGTGCACAACATGCCGGTAGTGTCAGGATTTTGTCGGCAACACGTCAGTGAGAATGCTGAGAGACACGGGTTGTAGGTGCGTCATCGTGAGAGATGACCTACTAGCTGCAGGATTGGACAACCCTCATCCTGGCAGACGGAACTGTGAGAATTATCCCCCTTGCCAAAGTCAGTATCAACACCCTGTACCTGACAGGAGAAGTGAAGGTGTTTTGTGTGAAGACCTCAGTCTACGACCTTTTCATGGGAAACGGTGACGGTGCTACAAACGCAGAGGATCTAGATCCGGACTGGAGACCTGAAACCTGTGCCGTTACCACGAGAAGTCAAGCAAAGAAGAGTCACCAGACCATCCCCCTCTAAATGTAGCTGACAACACAGAAGCAGCCGTGATAAACAGGGATAAGCTGCTGGAACTACGGAGAGCCGACCCCACACTTGACAAGTTTCGGGGTCAGGCCGAGCCTGTGACACGAAGAGAGAAGAAGGTAACCTTCGAGACCAAAAAGGACATCTTGTACAGCCTTGGAGAAAAGCATGTCTGTCAAGTGGTGGTTCCTGAACCCCTGAGGATGCAGGTGATGAATGAAACCGGCCCGTGATTCCATCTTAAGAGGACACCTGGGAATCAGTAAGACCCTCGACAGGATCCGAGCAGTCTTCTATGACCTGATGTGGGGGAGCGGGTCGGGGGGGGGGGGGGGTGACGTCACCCGTTTCTGCAGGTTGTGCGACATATACCCGAAGACAGTCTCCAAGGCAAAGGTACGCAAGGTTCCTCTCGAGGAGATGCCACTGATCGATATGCCTTTCAAGTGGGTAGCTGTGGATCTGGTGGGGCCAATATCTTCTCCAAGTGAAGATGGTCATCGCTACATTCTGACACTGGTGGATTACGCTACAAGATATCCTGATGCCGTACCACTACAGAAGATCGACACTCCAACAGTAGCAGAGGCGCTCGTGGACATGATCAGCCGTCTGGGGATTCCTGATGAGGTTTGAGTGATCTAGTGACCCAGATCGTCTCCGACTGCATGGAGGAAGACAATAGGCTGTTGAGCATCCGACACCTCACCACGACCCCGTATCACCCCATGTGTAACGGGTTGATTGAAACGTTTAACGGAACACAGAAGTCTATGCTGAATAAACTGTGTGCTGAGCAGTCAAGGTTGTGGCATAGGTACATCAATGCCTCGCCCTTTGCTTATCGTGAAGTTCCCCAGGATTCGACCGGGTTGTCCCCCTTTAAATTATTGTGCCCCCGGAGTGGGAACAATGCACATCTTGAAGGATCTGTGGACCAAATACATCAAAGCGCCTGAGGGGAAGATCAGCTACAGGTATGTCTTTGACCTGAGAAAGAGCCTGGTGTATACCTTCCGGATTTCTAAAGAAGAACTGGAGAAGGCGCAGAGCAAGGGGAAGCATTACTATGACCGTAAACCCAAACCTCGACGGTTCCAGCCAGGTGACCAGTTCTTGATTCTTTTCCCCACCGACCACAAACAAACTGTGATGCAGAGGTTGCCCGTTCGTGGTTGACGCAGTAGTTGGTATCAACGACTATAGAGTCAAGGTCAACAACCAGATGAAAACTTACACACGAATTTGTTAAAGAATTATGTCAAGAGAGGTCATCAGGACAAACCACAACAAGCGGCGTCGGTGCGTCTGGCTGCTGACAAAAGACTAGACGACGAAAACCTGTTCGACCTTAATGAACTCCGCCACAAGGAGGGTGTAAAAGACATCCAGTTTGGTCAAAACCTGACCCAGGCACAGAAGAAGAGCTGAGAGCCCTAACTTCGGATATCAAACATCGGTTTATGCCTGACCAGGGGACAACAGACACCATCCAGCATGAGGTTAATCTGACATCAAACGAGCCGATTCGCAGCAAGCCGTATCGTCTACCTTACAACACGAGGGAAGAACTGAAGAAGGACATAAAGGAGACGCTGGACCTGGGAGTCATCAGAGAGTCCAATTCGCCATTATGCATCCCCAGTGGTTATCGTGAATAAACCAGATGGATCCAACCGGGTGTGAGTGGACTACCGTAAACTCAATAAGCTGATAGTATTCGACCCAAAGCCATTGTCCACAGCGAAAGAACTATTTCAGAAGGTCAGTGTAGATCTGTTCTTCTTCAAGATTGACCTAAGCAAAGGGTACTGGCAAATCACGGTTGCAGAGAAAGATATCTACAAGACAGCTTTCGTCACACACGTCGGTCATTGGGAGTTCCTGAAGATGCCTTTTGAAATGGTAAACAGTGGTGCCACTCTGAAGAGATTACTGACAAAGATCCTAGAGAATATGCAAGATGTGGTCTTTTACTGAGACGACATCTTGATCCATACCATGTCCTGGGGAGATCACCTCAAGGCCCTTAGAGAGCTGTTCCAGCGCCTTTCAGATGCACATTTCACTATCCGACCAAGCAAGTGTATCCTTGGGGCCGTAAGCGAAGGATGACTTCAAGACGACAACGTGAGAAAAATCATGGATGCCCCACGACCTACTACCAAGACGCAGGTTTGCTAATTCATGAGACTGGCGAACTACTACCGAGAGTACATCCCGAACTTTGCAGCTGTCACAGCACCCCTGACTGAAATGCTACATAAAGGACAACCCAACGAGGTGAAGTGGGAGGAGGTCCAAGAACCTGCATTCCAGGCGGTTCGTGACATCCTGACCGAGAAGTTTTACACCTCCCCGACCCATCAAAGACCTTCGTCTTATCGACCGACACCTTCTCATGCAGGAGGATGACGGGAAACTCTACCCAGTGAGCTACGTCAGCAAAAAGGTGACTCGTGCCGAGAAAAACTACTCTACCATCGAGAAGGAGAGCCTAGCCATCATCTGGGGAGTGAGGAGGTTTGAACTGTACCTGCAGGGTTTACCATTTGTTTTGCAGACGGACCATGATCCCTTGAACTATCAAAACTTTGCCAAGTTCACAAACTCCCGTATTATGAGATGGGAATGTTCTTACAGAACTTTGACATTAAGTTACAGTCCATCAAGGGTTCACAGAACTTTGGAGCGGATTACCTGAGTAGAGCAGTTTAAAGGAACATTTCTTTCTTTTGTTTGGGACAATTTAAAGGAACTGTGAGACAATTATTCCAACGTAGTTTATTCGATTTAATTTTGACGTGAGATTGTTAGTGTTTATAGTCCAGTGTAGACGGATTAAGCCACAACCGTGTTTTGAGGATTGAGAAGGATATTTGTGAAATTTCATTCTAAAAAGTAGGGTAATGTTACGTTTGTGGTTGTGTTATTTTGTTTAGGGCATGTTTGCTTAATAAAAAGAAAAGATCCGGTGTTCAGTTGAGTTATTTTAGGTAAGAATCACGTGACCTTTTTAGTGTGATTCGTTTTCTTTTGCACGGAGAATTGCGATCAATTTCTGTTGTGTAAGTAGAATGTTGTCTATCTCGCTACATTGTTGCCGACCTAAAGTCTGACCTAGATTAAATTGGAAGGTTCCAGAAAAAGCGCATCCGTCCTTGTGACCACAAATACGACGTAAACGGTTTGTAGTACACATGTCGGCTACATTCGCAACATTTACGGAATGGGCTAAATGGAGGTCTGTATATAGATCTTGAGTGTTCTTTTTAATGAATGTTAATGAGTTTTGGTTACCTTTTCTTTTCTGATTGGTTGATTTGTGTTATTTGCCTGATTGTTCTATAAATATGTAATAGTCCAACAGTAGGCGGCCATTGTCATTGCAGTTCCCCACGCCATGCTTGCCGAGGACTCCTTTCCAGGCTTCAGAGTCCTGGCCCACTCTGGCGTTGAAGTCGCCAAGGATGATGACTTTGTCGTCTGCAGGGGTACTCTGTAGGAGGCTGCGCAGGTCAGTGTAAAATTTGTCCTTTTCAGCAGCAGCAACTGGTCATCACCAACACTACTTTTCAGCAAAAGGACAGTCGAAAGACCACCTGGATGCATCCTCGCTCCAAACACTGGCACCTTATCGACTATGTCCTAGTGCGTCAGAGGGACCGCAGTGACGTCCTCCTCACCAGAGTGATGCCCAGCGCAGAGTGCCACACTGACCACCGCCTTGTCCGTTGCAAACTCAGGCTCCACTTCAGGCCAAAACCCAAGAAATGGGGGCCCCCCAAGAAAAAGCTTGATGTTGCCAGCCTTCAGCGTGACGATGCGAAAGCCGCCTTTCAGACAGATTTACAGCGCAGGCTCAAAGACACAGCGGACCCAGTAGACTCCTCCCCTGAAACACTTTGGGAACAACTGAAAACTGCTATTACAAAATCCTCTGCAGAAGTCTTGGGTTTCGCCAGAAAGAAGAACAAAGACTGGTTTGACGAAAACGATGTAGAGATCCAGGAACACCTAGCAAAAAAAAGAGCCGCCCATCAGGCCCACCTAGCCCAGCCTTCCTGCCCTGTGAAGAAGTCTGCCTTCCGCCTCGTCTGCAGCAGTCTCCAGCGCAAGCTCAGAGATCTCCAGAATGAGTGGTGGACCAGACTTGCACAGAGGACCCAGCTTTGTGCTGACAATGGTGACTACAGGGGCTTCTACGAAGCACTGAAAGCAATTCTGCCAGCGCTAGCCTCACCTATCTGGTTTGTGAGTATCATGTATAACTCGAGGCAAAATTTGTATCGTTACATTGTTGTGTAATGTTCTGTGCATCTACTGTGGGAAATCAGGGTATTTACCCGACCACATATAGTAGCGCACCTTCATGTTTGTGTATGTATGTTTCTCCTGCCTACTTCCTAAGTTCCGGAGAAAGACATGGGTTATATAAGAGACCTGATCCATTCTTATTGGAATGGAAATGATTGTCTTATTCTATACCTGCGTATTTCTCTGTGGGCTGGCGATTGGGTGCCTGATAGGCGGGGGCAGGGGATCTAACTGTTGTCTGTCCAGCGCTGTGATTCCCCTTGGTTTGAGTACTGACAATTCTGCCAGCGCTAGCCTCACCTATCTGGTTTGTGAGTATCATGTATAACTCGAGGCAAAATTTGTATCGTTACATTGTTGTGTAATGTTCTGTGCATCTACTGTGGGAAATCAGGGTATTTACCCGACCACATATAGTAGCGCACCTTCATGTTTGTGTATGTATGTTTCTCCTGCCTACTTCCTAAGTTCCGGAGAAAGACATGGGTTATATAAGAGACCTGATCCATTCTTATTGGAATGGAAATGATTGTCTTATTCTATACCTGCGTATTTCTCTGTGGGCTGGCGATTGGGTGCCTGATAGGCGGGGGCAGGGGATCTAACTGTTGTCTGTCCAGCGCTGTGATTCCCCTTGGTTTGAGTACTGACAATTCTGCCAGCGCTAGCCTCACCTATCTGGTTTGTGAGTATCATGTATAACTCGAGGCAAAATTTGTATCGTTACATTGTTGTGTAATGTTCTGTGCATCTACTGTGGGAAATCAGGGTATTTACCCGACCACATATAGTAGCGCACCTTCATGTTTGTGTATGTATGTTTCTCCTGCCTACTTCCTAAGTTCCGGAGAAAGACATGGGCTATATAAGAGACCTGATCCATTCTTATTGGAATGGAAATGATTGTCTTATTCTATACCTGCGTATTTCTCTGTGGGCTGGCGATTGGGTGCCTGATAGGCGGGGGCAGGGGATCTAACTGTTGTCTGTCCAGCGCTGTGATTCCCCTTGGTTTGAGTACTGACAATTCTGCCAGCGCTAGCCTCACCTATCTGGTTTGTGAGTATCATGTATAACTCGAGGCAAAATTTGTATCGTTACATTGTTGTGTAATGTTCTGTGCATCTACTGTGGGAAATCAGGGTATTTACCCGACCACATATAGTAGCGCACCTTCATGTTTGTGTATGTATGTTTCTCCTGCCTACTTCCTAAGTTCCGGAGAAAGACATGGGTTATATAAGAGACCTGATCCATTCTTATTGGAATGGAAATGATTGTCTTATTCTATACCTGCGTATTTCTCTGTGGGCTGGCGATTGGGTGCCTGATAGGCGGGGGCAGGGGATCTAACTGTTGTCTGTCCAGCGCTGTGATTCCCCTTGGTTTGAGTACTGACAATTCTGCCAGCGCTAGCCTCACCTATCTGGTTTGTGAGTATCATGTATAACTCGAGGCAAAATTTGTATCGTTACATTGTTGTGTAATGTTCTGTGCATCTACTGTGGGAAATCAGGGTATTTACCCGACCACATATAGTAGCGCACCTTCATGTTTGTGTATGTATGTTTCTCCTGCCTACTTCCTAAGTTCCGGAGAAAGACATGGGTTATATAAGAGACCTGATCCATTCTTATTGGAATGGAAATGATTGTCTTATTCTATACCTGCGTATTTCTCTGTGGGCTGGCGATTGGGTGCCTGATAGGCGGGGGCAGGGGATCTAACTGTTGTCTGTCCAGCGCTGTGATTCCCCTTGGTTTGAGTACTGACAATTCTGCCAGCGCTAGCCTCACCTATCTGGTTTGTGAGTATCATGTATAACTCGAGGCAAAATTTGTATCGTTACATTGTTGTGTAATGTTCTGTGCATCTACTGTGGGAAATCAGGGTATTTACCCGACCACATATAGTAGCGCACCTTCATGTTTGTGTATGTATGTTTCTCCTGCCTACTTCCTAAGTTCCGGAGAAAGACATGGGTTATATAAGAGACCTGATCCATTCTTATTGGAATGGAAATGATTGTCTTATTCTATACCTGCGTATTTCTCTGTGGGCTGGCGATTGGGTGCCTGATAGGCGGGGGCAGGGGATCTAACTGTTGTCTGTCCAGCGCTGTGATTCCCCTTGGTTTGAGTACTGACAATTCTGCCAGCGCTAGCCTCACCTATCTGGTTTGTGAGTATCATGTATAACTCGAGGCAAAATTTGTATCGTTACATTGTTGTGTAATGTTCTGTGCATCTACTGTGGGAAATCAGGGTATTTACCCGACCACATATAGTAGCGCACCTTCATGTTTGTGTATGTATGTTTCTCCTGCCTACTTCCTAAGTTCCGGAGAAAGACATGGGTTATATAAGAGACCTGATCCATTCTTATTGGAATGGAAATGATTGTCTTATTCTATACCTGCGTATTTCTCTGTGGGCTGGCGATTGGGTGCCTGATAGGCGGGGGCAGGGGATCTAACTGTTGTCTGTCCAGCGCTGTGATTCCCCTTGGTTTGAGTACTGACAATTCTGCCAGCGCTAGCCTCACCTATCTGGTTTGTGAGTATCATGTATAACTCGAGGCAAAATTTGTATCGTTACATTGTTGTGTAATGTTCTGTGCATCTACTGTGGGAAATCAGGGTATTTACCCGACCACATATAGTAGCGCACCTTCATGTTTGTGTATGTATGTTTCTCCTGCCTACTTCCTAAGTTCCGGAGAAAGACATGGGTTATATAAGAGACCTGATCCATTCTTATTGGAATGGAAATGATTGTCTTATTCTATACCTGCGTATTTCTCTGTGGGCTGGCGATTGGGTGCCTGATAGGCGGGGGCAGGGGATCTAACTGTTGTCTGTCCAGCGCTGTGATTCCCCTTGGTTTGAGTACTGACAATTCTGCCAGCGCTAGCCTCACCTATCTGGTTTGTGAGTATCATGTATAACTCGAGGCAAAATTTGTATCGTTACATTGTTGTGTAATGTTCTGTGCATCTACTGTGGGAAATCAGGGTATTTACCCGACCACATATAGTAGCGCACCTTCATGTTTGTGTATGTATGTTTCTCCTGCCTACTTCCTAAGTTCCGGAGAAAGACATGGGTTATATAAGAGACCTGATCCATTCTTATTGGAATGGAAATGATTGTCTTATTCTATACCTGCGTATTTCTCTGTGGGCTGGCGATTGGGTGCCTGATAGGCGGGGGCAGGGGATCTAACTGTTGTCTGTCCAGCGCTGTGATTCCCCTTGGTTTGAGTACTGACAATTCTGCCAGCGCTAGCCTCACCTATCTGGTTTGTGAGTATCATGTATAACTCGAGGCAAAATTTGTATCGTTACATTGTTGTGTAATGTTCTGTGCATCTACTGTGGGAAATCAGGGTATTTACCCGACCACATATAGTAGCGCACCTTCATGTTTGTGTATGTATGTTTCTCCTGCCTACTTCCTAAGTTCCGGAGAAAGACATGGGTTATATAAGAGACCTGATCCATTCTTATTGGAATGGAAATGATTGTCTTATTCTATACCTGCGTATTTCTCTGTGGGCTGGCGATTGGGTGCCTGATAGGCGGGGGCAGGGGATCTAACTGTTGTCTGTCCAGCGCTGTGATTCCCCTTGGTTTGAGTACTGAAAGCAGTGTATGGCCCCAGGCACCTGGTACAAAGTCCCCTGCGAAGCGCGAATGGCCAGGCACTCCTCACAGATAATACCTCCATCTTGAACCGCTGGTCGGAATACTTTCAGAGCCTCTTCAGCGCTGAGCGCACTGTTCAAGAAGCAGTCGTCCTACAAATCCCACACCTCCCAGTAAAGGTTGAATTGGACGAACCGCCCACCGCTGAAGAGACCCTCACAGCCATCCACCAGCTCAAGAGTGGCAAAGCAGCAGGCATTGATGGAATACCGCCAGAGATCTGGAAACATGGAGGCACAGCACTGCACAACAAGCTCCATGACCTCTTTCTCTGCTGCTGGGAGGAAGGAACACTACCAAAAGATCTCCGTGACGCAGTCGTTATCACCCTGTACAAGAACAAAGGCGAGAAGTCTGACTGTTCCAACTATCGGGGAATTACCCTGCTGTCCATTGCTGGGAAAATCCTTGCAAGGCTGCTCCTGAATCGGCTGGTACCTGCCATCGCTGAAGACCAACTCCCAGAGGGCCAGTGTGGCTTCAGAGCAAACAGGAGCACCACCGATATGGTCTTTGTGCTGAGACAGCTACAGGAGAAGTGCCGCGAGCAGAACAAAGGGCTGTACGTAACATTTGTCGACCTAACAAAAGCGTTCGACACTGTGAGCAGGCAAGGCATGTGGCAGATCCTGGAGCGACTTGGCTGTCCCCCAAAGTTCCTCAACATGATTGTCCAGCTACACGAGGACCAGCAAGGCCAGGTCAGACTCAACAATGACCTCTCAGAACCATTCCCTATTCTCAACGGCGTAAAGCAGGGCTGCGTGCTGGCACCGACCCTCTTCACCATCTTTTTTAGCATGATGTTGAAGCAGGCCACAGTGGACCTTGATGATGACGATGCAGTGTACATCAGGTATCGTCTCGATGGCAGCCTGTTCAACCTCAGACGACTGCAGGCCCACACGAAAACCCTAGACCAACTGATTCGTGAGCTGCTTTTTGCTGATGATGCTGCCCTCGTTGCACACACAGAGAGAGCCCTGCAGCGCATCACGTCTTGCTTCGCAGATGCTGCCCAGCTCTTTGGACTCGAGGTCAGTCTGAAAAAGACAGAGGTCCTCCATCAGCCGGCACCCAAGACAGTGTATCGCCCTCCTCACATCACCATTGGCGAGTCTGATCTAAAGTCAGTGCACCAGTTTACTTACCTTGGCTGCATTATCACGTCGGACGCCAAGCTGGACAAGGAGCTTGACAGCAGGCTGGCAAAAGCGAACAGCGCTTTCGGGCGACTTTTCAAGCGGGTGTGGCACAATCAACAGCTGAAAACAGGCACCAAGATCAGCGTGTACAGAGCTGTGGTCCTCACCACCCTGCTGTATGGTTCCGAGTCCTGGGCCCTCTACCGCAGCCAACTACGACTCCTCGAACGCTTCCACCAGCGCTGCCTGCGTACCATCCTGGGCATTCACTGGAGTGACTATGTCACCAACGTCGAGGTCCTTGAACAGGCTGAAACTGTGAGCATCGAGGCTTTGCTGCTGCAGACACAGCTCCGCTGGGCGGGGCATGTCTCCAGGATGGAGGATCATCGCCTACCAAAGATCACCCTGTTCGGCGAGCTTGCTACTGGACACCGTGACAGAGGGGCACCAAAGAAGAGATACAAAGACTGTCTCAAGAAGTCACTTAGTGCCTGCCAAATCGACCACCACCAGTGGTCTTCGCTTGCTGCGGACCGTGACACCTGGCGCTCCACCATTTACAAGGCAGCTGTCTCCTTTGAGGACTCTCACAGAGCTAGCCTTAAGGACAAGCGGCTCAGGAGAAAAAACAGAGATGCCGCAGCTCAGAACCCCGGCCATACCTTCCCCTGCAGCCACTGCGGTCGAACCTGCCTGTCTCGGATTGGCCTCCGCAGCCACGAACAAGCCTGCAGACGTCGTGGGCAACTCCTATAAAATCTTCGTTCGCGAAGTCAAGCCAAGAGATGTAATAGTATAAAGAGGGAGTTAGGGAATACGTAGTACATTGTATGGGAGACACAGTGTATCAAAATTGTGGAGGCATTGTATGGGACAGTGTATCAAAGTGTGTATGCATTAGTGGATACATTGTGCTGAGATTGCCTCGTGAAAATAAAGTACTGTTGGAACTGTTACTCCAGTGTGGTTTTCAAGCTTGTGACAGGTGTGAAGAGTTGCAAATGAGTGACGTTTGTTTACAAGAACTCTACGTGAGTGTGTCTGGTCTGATTGCATCAAACTACGACAACGACTACCACGTAACACATGTGTTTGTTGGTAAACTTGTACGTGTACATGGGCTGTCCACAGTCTCCGGGACGAACGCGTTTCAGTGGACGTCCACGGGCAGCTTACCTAATGGAACAGTCATCCCAGCATGCCCCGGACAGAATGTGACGTTAGCCTGGAGCTACATGGCGGAACCGGAAGAACATGTGAACACCGTGATGTGGCTCTACACGCCATCAGGTGGGTGCAAGGTATACTGAACAGCTGAAAGGCAAAATAGATGTAAAGGCCCACTACCGCCGTAACTGATGTAAAGGCCCACTACCGCCGTAACTGATGTAAAGGCCCACTACCGCCGTAACTGATGTAAAGGCCCACTACCGCCGTAACTGATGTAAAGGCCCACTACCGCCGTAACTGATGTAAAGGCCCACTACCGCCGTAACTGATGTAAAGGCCCACTACCGCCGTATCAGCTCAAAGATACGCTTTTATAACAGATGGCTACGAAACGCTACACACTTCAGCGGCAGATCTGGGTGGGGGGGGGGGGGTATCCTAGGGGTTTAGCCCCCCCCCCTTCCAGACCCAAATTATTTAAAATGCTATAACAAAGTACCTTATTGGGATGTTTGGAAACACCCCCCCCCCCTCCCCCCATTCCACCCGTTGTTTGATATTTTGGCGAATGGTGAGAGTCTAAACACACGCACGAACGCGCCTTCCCCACCCCCAACCCTCCCCCCCCCTCCACCCCCAACCCCCCCCCCCCCACCCACCGTCCCCCCCCCCCCGATTTTCCGGCCCCTGGAAGCAAGGTCTAGCGTCAGGGAGGCCTTTTGAATTAGGTTAAAGGTCCCAAACAAAAAGTTGGATCCCCTGTTCCCGGGGTAATTGATCCGCTCCTGCAAATGTCTAGCTATGATTCATTTACAGGACAATCCAGTTCAGCACACATCGTATTTATATCAAGTATCTGACAATGGCTAAACTCTGTTCTATAAATGCCAACCTACCAGTGCGAGAAACAGCTAAAAATAGACTGACACGCTAACGGTAGCGCAGATGAAACAAGTGTGATTACGCGTGTGCTTTTGCTGCGTGTCCAAACTGCTGTTAAAGTTCATTAGCTGTGGCGACAAGGCATAGCAAACACAATTGATGCTGAAATGTGTCTGTAACGTGTTCAGATTTATGCCTAATGGTACATTAACAAGTTTACATTTCTGTTGTCTGCACTTGGAGTACCGAACTAGAAGTATTCAGCAAAACCACCGTTTCCGCTCTGGTGTCCTGTGCTATTTGTTGCCTGTTCAATTCCCAGGTGGAAGTGAGACGCTGTTGGCCACACAAGTCATGGGCGTATTTTTGGCTGTTCCGGGTTCCTATCAACAGATGCAGTTCATCGCTAACGCCGGTATCCGTCTACAACACGTGGTCACAGCGGACGCTGGAACCTACTCCGTTCATGTCAACCTGGATCTACCCGTACAGGGGAAAATCGTCAGACAGATGCAGACGGTGCAGGTGCAAGTATCAGGTGAGGACCAACCACTGTGAAAAATATATGTACTACCGAAACGTAATAAACATAATAATAATAGCAACAATAAGAAGAAGATGAAGAAAAACAAGAAAAATAGTAATAATAGTGGTAAAACTGATAATAATAATAATAATAATAATAATAATAATAATAATAATAATAATAATAAACACAGCACATTGTGTGGGCGCATATCCCACAATCGGTTCAGATAATAAAAATAATAATTAAAAAACGTACTGATCATGTCACACCACTGCTAAAGCATCTCCACTGGCTACCTGTCAAACAGAGAATAGAGTACAAGCTGGCCACTTTGGCATACAAACACTATGACAATACGCTTCCTGCATATCTGTCTTCTTCCCTTGCATCACACAATCCTAGTAGAAGTCTACGCTCAAGCTCACAAAAAAATGCTTGTTCAGCCCATAGTCAGCCTAAAACCTGCTGGTGCCCGTTCTTTCCGTTATCAGGCCCCTCACGTCTGGAACTCACTTCCACTGCATGTCCGTCTTTCCCCTACCCTGATGACCTTCAAAACAAATTTGAAGACCCATCTTTTCCAGGTAGCATATCAAGATTAGCTTAGTCTGGATGTGCTGCCTGGAAATGTTGGTTGTTTCCGTATGAGGGTAGCCCATGTAGATAGGCTGTGTGTGTGTGTATGTGTGTGTGTGTGTGTGTGTGTGTGTGTGTGTGTGTGTGTGTATGTGTGTGTGTGTTTCGTGTTAGGAATGAACCAACATGGTGCGAGCAGATGTTTATTTAAAGAGTGAGTGCGTTCTAATTTTTCTCCTTTTTAATATTTTTTAAGTGCTGTAAAGCGCTCCGAGCTTGCTGTTCGTGGGGAAGGGCGCTATATAAAAACTATGTATTATTATTATTATTATAAAAGTGTCGCCGCGAGCTGAGCCCGACAAGCACGTGCACGTGAAACACGCGCATTTACTGACACATTTCATGGTAGTATGAATTTATTTACTACTAAAACAGAAGCTTTATGCTGACTGTGGCTGTTTCAATGTGTGTGGTGATCTGTGATTGTGGACCTTACAGCCGAGAGTCGTACAATCCAACATCGCACACCAGCACCCATTTGACAGAGTCGTACAATTCAACATCGCCCACCAGCACCCATTTGACAGAGTCGTACAATCCAACATCGCACAGCAGCACCCATTTGACAGAGTCGTACAATCCAACATCGCACACCAGCATCCATTTGACAAAGTCGTACAATCCAACATCGCACACCAGCATCCATTTGACAGAGTCGTACAATCCAACATCGCACACCAGCATCCATTTGACAGAGTCGTACAATCCAACATCGCACACCAGCATCCATTTGACAGAGTCGTCCGCCAAGTAAAGCCGACACCAGTTCAGTATACAGGACAAATGCCTGGAACCGAGCAAACGGTCCAGAAAATCGGGAAAGAAGAAATACGCAGAAAATCATTCCGCGGATCACTTATCCTTTGCAAGGTAGTGCTTTTTACACTTCAGGGCCTAGCGGAGCACCGTGCTTAGTGGCTGGCGCAGGACTAAGCTCACTCATGCAACCGGACCTCGGTGCCGACTCTGCGACAGAAGCGTTATTCGCGATTCTCTGGAATATTCCTGAGGCGATTGTCTCAAGAAATCTCGCTCTCGATTTGTGACTTCCACACCGTGGTGTGATGTTATTTTGAGTTTGACGTCACTGCGCGCAGGGAGTCCAAGAGAGGTGAAATTCAGAACATAAACAGAATAAAACTGCACAGAATGACGTCGAAAGAATGCTGTAGTTCGTAGTGACCCAAGACTGCAACCCACTCCCCCCCCCCCCCCCCACCACTCCAACTCCGCCCGATCCCTTTCTCCTCACCTCCCCACCCCCAGGTCTTTTGATTTTATAAGAGTGGGACAAAGCCTCCCATGTGTCACGTCACTGTGCTAGTATCAGTATTTGTAATTCTCCCCGTGTCACGTCACTGCGCTAGTATCAGTATGTGTAATTCTCCCTGTGTCACGTCACTGTGCCTGTATCAGTATTTGTAATTCTCCCTGTGTCTGTGTGTGTGTTCCAGACCAGGGTGTGACGACTGAAGGCCAGCTTCACGTGGAGATGTTAGCGGACGCTGTGTACGACAACTCCACTCAACAGTTTCACATCCAGTTGGCCTGTGGTGACTTCCTGCCGGTGTGGTCAGCCAGGGCCAGGCTGGTCTGGAAGGTGAGCTACCCCAAACCATCCCCACCCCACCACCCCCCCCCCCCCCCCACTTTATGCTTACTGTCACGAAACATTGGGCGCTTTGTCCACCCCCACTCCCACCCCACATTACAGGAGCTAAACCCCTACCCCAGGAGATTGTCAAAGTTGTGCTGAAAAAATGATGATACAATCAGACTCTGGCTGCTTCATGGGGATAACAAGACAACACATGCGTCAGACAATAAGACTCTCGCTGCTTCATGGGGATAACAAGACAACACATGCGTCAGACAATAAGACTCTCGCTGCTTCATGGGGATAACAAGACAACACATGCGTCAGACAATAAGACTCTCGCTGCTTCATGGGGATAACAAGACAACACATGCGTCAGACAATAAGACTCTCGCTGCTTCATGGGGATAACAAGACAACACATGCGTCAGACAACAAGACTCTCGCTGCTTCATGGGGATAACAAGACAACACATGCGTCAGAGAATAAGACTCTCGCTGCTTCATGGGGATAACAAGACAACACATGCGTCAGACAATAAGACTCTCGCTGCTTCATGGGGATAACAAGACAACACATGCGTCAGACAATAAGACTCTCGCTGCTTCTTGGGGATAACAAGACAACACATGCGTCAGACAATAAGACTCTCACTGTTTAATGGGGATAACAAGACAACACATGCGTCAGACAATACAGAGCGACCTACTGTAGTATTAACCCGTTCAGTGCCGAGATAATTTGAACACCACCCAACTGCCAGAGGTATAGATCCTCATGAGCACCCGTAGTTGCGGGGGTCCATAAGGATCTATGCCTCTTGCTGACACCACTCTGAATCCATGTTCCGGGGACAGCTAGTTTTTATTTTTTATTATTTATGTTTGTTTGTTTGTTTGTTTATTTTTTAATTAACAAAGGTTGCAAAAATATGGGACGGCAGCGGACAATGAACAGGTTCACCTTCACCGTGCGTCCTGGCCCTGGAGGACCCAGAAGGGTGTTTAATTGCAAATATTCATTATCTGGTGGTCCAGACTCGCACAGAGGACCCAGCTCTGCGCTGACAACGGTGACTACAGGGGCTTCTACGAAGCACTGAAAGCAGTGTATGGCCCTAGGCACCTGGTACAAAGTCCCCTGCGAAGCGCTGATGGACAGGCACTCCTCACAGATAATACCTCCATCTTGAACCGCTGGTCGGAATACTTTCAAGACCTCTTCGGCGCTGAGCGCACTGTTCAAGAAACAGTCATCCTCCAAATCCCACACATTCCACTAAAGGTTGATTTGGACGAACCGCCTACCGCCGAAGAGACCCTCACAGCCATCCACCATCTCAAGAGTGGCAAAGCAGCAGGCAAGGATGGGCAAACTACTTTTGAAAAGTAGTCCGCTACACTACAGTTACATTTGTAAAAAATAGTAGTTCGCTACTTTACAATTACATTTTGAAGAAATGTAGTTCGCTACTTTTACGCTACTTTACAAAAAGTAGCTAACTACTTTTCAAACTACTTTTTTTAAAAATCTGTAATCACAACTGGGTCTGATAAGTATTTTGAAGTTCAAGTAAATAATCAACTTTAATGTCAAAAATAGGAAAACAAAAGCAGCTTATATATACACTGACAGTGATGTCTAGTATAAAACATAAATACAGCCACAAGGTTGTATAGGCAGTTGAGAATAAATGGGCTAAAGAAGTTAATTGATCATTCAATGATTGATGAAAACACTGACACTTCCTTATAAACCTTTCTTAGAGTTGTACTTAACCAACACTTTTGCCTCAAAGTTAGAATCAGTAACTCTGGCTCTAATCTTTGTTAAAATAAGTCCAGCCTGACTAAACAGACGCTCAACTGCTGCACTGCTGGGCAATGAGGTGTTCGTCCTCAGGAAGACAGCTTTGACGCCAGGGTACTTGTCCAATTCATCCAGGGATTTGGCCAGTCCCTCTGTCAGGTAGGCTGTAGACTCGGCCACGTCAGCGACATTATCAAAGAGAATGAAGTCCTCATCGGTTTGAGACTTGACTGCTGTCTGGGCTGGTGGCTTCAAGGACATCACTTCATTAGTCAGCAGCATTTTCGCTGTCTCCTTAAGCTTTACATTTCCTGTCCAGGAAAGCTTGAGTCTGAAACAGAGACAATGAAAAATATTACAATCATCGTCATAAGGCCATAAATAAAGCAACAGTGTATAATTCACTAACCATAAAAAAGCAATTAATCAATGTTTAATTTAACAGCAAAATTCTGAGGAAATAACTTAGCTGAAGAACACATTAAAACAATACCTTGGATCCGATACAGCAGCTAGCAAGGTGTCCCTGTCTTCATATGCCTCCTTGAATCGGATCGCAATCCCTTGGAGAACAGCATCTGCCAGGGGCCTGCAGATTTCGAGCTTGCACTTCTCCAGCTCAATTCTGGCCTTCATAGTCTCAAGCTGAGGCAGTAGGCTACCCAAGCCTACACATTTCTCTCCTTGCAGATAATCGAGGCTCTTTGCAACCGGACCCATCACCTAAAACAGAAAAAGATAAAATTCATGAAAAAATATGGCCATTTCATGTGCAGACCTTTTCGCACTTAGTCATAGACATAGTATAACTTTTTGGACATATACAATGCATTGTTAAGTACTCACCATGACAAATTCTTTCATAAAGAGATGGTCCCTGCTGGTGAAGCGTGCAAGGCCCAACTTGTCGCAGATCTTTCCCAGGCTGTCAGGGGACAGATCACTGAGGCACTTAACTGCATCAAAGGTGGAATTCCACCTGGTCTGGTTTGGGATGATAAGCTGTTTGCCCGTCTCTTCCTTGATGTTCTCTGAAACAAACAAGCAAACGAAATATACATGATCTCATTCACTGAATGAAATATAATAAACACACTGAATCAAATATAATAAATATGGAATAACAAGCAGAATCTGCAAATGCTAAGCAAACGCATAAAAGCAATGATAGACAAATATGAAAAAAAAATTACCTGCTGCAAGCACAGTTTTGGACTGTTTAGTCCATAATGCAGATGCCTTGCCAAACATTGACCTGCTAGCGGTCTTAAAAGTGTGGCCCTGGAGAGCCGCCTCAGAATCCTTGCTAGCAACAAGGTTGATGGTATGTGCTGCACATCGCAGATGAGGGGGGAGAACAATTGTTGACCCTGATGATGGCCCCTCCCCCAAAAAGTCATATGAAGTGACTTCATCCTGCTCCTCATCATCATCACTTTGGTCTTCTGCGCATGGACTACCGGTCTGCCCAAAGATTCTGCAAAAGAAAAATAAAATGTAGACAAAATACAGGTCAAATAAATGAATTTAAACAAAATAGCAAAAGAAAATTTATATCAGTTGAAATTTTAAAAATGCAAAAGAAAATGCTGCTTTATAGATATGATAGAATAACATGTTTTACTTGTATGTTACACACCTGAAGGCCTTGACAAAGTTTGATCCATTGTCAGTCACTATCCGATGAACTTTGTTCTGGATCTTGTATTCCTTGAGGATGGAATCTAAGTGCTCAGCCAGCACATCATATGTATGAGGCCCTTTGATGCGCCGACATGCAAGGGCTGCGCTTTTTCTTTCATAGCCGTGCAGGTACTCCAGGTAGTGGCATGTCACTCCAAGGAATGATCTAAAAGAGTAAAAAGACAAACAAAACCAGTTGCTTAGTTGAAAATTAATTTTAAAAAATTCACGCACACACCCCCTCCTGAAAAAAAAATCGACAAAAATGAAAAGGACACAAAGATGTACTTAAAAAAAAAACAGTCATCTGGCAACTACCATCACTCATAGTCATACTTATGACAGGTGAACATGAATATGAGCAAAGTATCACTTGCCTATGGTGAGCAGTCCAGCAATCAGCGGTGACACACACTTGCTCAACTCTTTCAAGATCCTCAATGATTATTTTCTTCAGCTGCTTCATCTTGTCCTATAACAGAAATCAAAACAACTGAGAAGTTGGAACAACAGTGTTCATCATCTTAGTATCTTTTAATCTGTATAATTTTGTAAAACTAAATATACCCCACTTGAGGCTTATCCCATAGTGTATTACTAAGGTAGACAATAGGCATGCGTTATCAATCAAAATGTACTGTTCTTACCTCCAACAGAGTATTTGCCTTCTTTCTGCTGAGAAGGTCATCTGCTGGCTTGCCGGACAATTTGCTGACAAATTCCTTGAAGTTCTGGCTATCAAGGAGGCTGAACGGCATGTTGTCTCCAAGGAGAAGGTCCACAACTGCTCTGTCAATTTGCTCCTTAGACAGTTCAGTCCTCTTGGACAGCTTGATCATTTTGGTGATAGGCGGCTGTTCGACACTGTCCTCCCTCTTTCGTTTTCTTGTTTTCTCCTGAGCTTTCTGCATTTTCTCCAAAAGGAGAGGATGTTTCCTCTGAAACACAGTTAAATAACTATTTGATCTTTGTTTATTTCTTTCTTTCTAATATTATATATATATATATATATATATATATATATATATATATATATATATATATATATATATATATATATATATATATATATATATATATATATATATATATATATATATATATATAATTTGGCATATGCTTGTTTTAGCCCCACCCAGCAGTCAGTTACTGGGACAACAACTCCCCTACTAAATCTGTTTTAATTTTAACTTTTATACTATACAGAAAAATCAGCATTTTATTTCCAATTCACATTCAATAGGCTATCCCAAACAATGAAATGAAAGTATTTCCCAGTCCGTAATGTGGTTCAGTGACACAGGTGCCTTTTCTTAAATATAAATAATAATAATAATAAAGAGCATTTATATCGCGCTGAATCCCCAGGAGCAGTGGGCTCTAAGCGCGTTACAAAAAATGTATATATGCAGAATCTCACTACCTTTAAAAAAGTCTGATCTATGCACTTCTAATCTACGCACGCACATACAACTAAAACACACATAACAAAACCATATGTATGCAGACCAAACCAACATCACACACACGCACACACAATCTGTGGATTAATGGTACGCAAGCTGAAAGAAGTAGGTTTTAAGTTGGGTCTTAAAGACGTCAATGTTTTCAGCATTCCGGAGGTGTAGGGGAAGTGAGTTCCAGACAACAGGGGCTTGATACTGGAATGTCCGGCAGCCAAACCGCTTAGAGGAAAAGCTGGGGACACGGAAACGCTTCTCAGAGCAGGAACGAAGGGAACGGGAGGGCTGATAGATGTTGAGGAGGGATGAGAGGTATGGCGGTAGGGATCCATCAAAGCAGCGAAAAGCCAGGACCGCAATCTTGTACTCGACTCTAAACTGAATGGGTAGCCAGTGCAATTCCTGAAGTAGGGGGGGTTACATGGTCCATTTTAGATTTGCCAAAAGCAAGTCTGGCAGCATTGTTGAGGACTGTCTGCAGACGAGAGAGTTCTTTCTGGGGGACACCTGCCAGGAGGGAGTTACAATAGTCTAAGCGGCTAAGGACAAGGGAGCAAATAAGTTGAACAGTAGCGGACCGGGTGATGAATGGTCTAATGGAGCTGATTCTTCGCAGCTGGAAGTTCGCCGTCCTGCACACATTAGTAATGTGATGGTGCATGGACATACTGCAGTCGAACTGAACTCCCAGATTACGTACAGACTGGCTAAAGGTTATTTCACTGTCGCCAACCACGAGGGAGGCCCCTGGTGGGACCTGACTAAGGGAGTGGTCAGAACCAGCGCAAAGTGATTCAGTCTTGCCGTCGTTCAGCTTCAGTTTGTTGCACAGCATCCATTTTTTCACAGAGGAAATACAAAGTTCAATCTCTTTCACAAGAGCAGGAAAATTAGATGGAGAAGCACCTTTGTGGAGCTGGGTGTCGTCGGCATACTTGTGAAATTCACAGGCATGTCGGGTGATGACGTCAGACAGGGATTGGGTGTAAAGGCTGAAAAGGACGGGCCCAAGGACAGATCCTTGGGGGACACCGAATCTCAGCATGAGGGGCTGCGACTCTGATTGATTGACAACAACCTTCTGAGTACGCCCACGCAGATACGAGGAAAACCAGCTAAGTGTTTTGCCAGAGATGCCATAGGCTGTGTTAAGTCTCTCTAGGAGTACAGTATGGTCAATCGTATCAAATGCCGCCGAGAGGTCAAGGAGGCAAAGAATGGAAACCAGCTTGTTGTCAGCATTGCACAGAAGGCTGTTTGTAACATGCAGGAGAGCAGTTTCTGTACTGTGCTGTTTTCTGTAAGCTGACTGAAACGTTTCTAGGAGGTTGTTGGAAATGAGATGGTTTTGGAGCTGAGACAGAACAATGCGTTCTAATAGCTTTGATAAGAAAGGGAGATTGGAGATGGGCCGATAGTTATTAAAACATTCTTTGTTGAGACCAGGTTTCTTCAGCAAAGGTGTCACAACTGCTTGTTTGAAATATTCAGGCACTACACCAGTCTGTAGTGACACATTCATGATTCTGGTGATGACTGGAATCAGGTCAGCTTTACATGATTTGAAAAGGCTAGCTGGAAGAGGATCCAGAGAGCAACACTTGAGAGGAGCATGTGCAATAATGTCACAAACAAAGTCCTCGGACACAGGCTGAAATTCTGCAAGTTGTGGACCGTGATAGCTGGTGATCTCAGGAGTATCGTCAGAAACATCCAGTTCACGCCGGATGTCCTCAATCTTTTTGTCAAAGAACTGACAGAAAGCGTCTGCGAGATCCGAAGCTGGTACGGTGGAGGGTAAGGAAATGTCCTTGCGTACCCCAAGGAGTTCATCAGACACACTGAACAAGGTTTTGGTGCTAGAGCAGGCCTGCAAGCGGGAACAGAAGTGCTGACGCTTGGCGTTGCGCTGGAGGGATTTTAGGTAATTGCGCTTCTGCACAAACAACTGTCGGTGAATGGTCAACTTGCTAGACCGCCAACACCGCTCAAACTGGCGGAGCTCTCTCTTAGTGTCCTTGGCCTTGCCTGTCATCCAAGGAGCTGAGGGGCGGTCAGTGACGCGTCTGGATGTTAGAGGAGCGTGTGTGTCCAGGATATGCTGCAGCGACCTGTTGTAGTCCTCCAGTAAAACTGTGTCTTGTGAGGAATCTAACTCTGCAGCGGCAGCACACACGGACGTGCGGAATTGATTAAGATCCATTCCTTTTACATTGCGGGAAATAACCACACGCTTGCGGGATTTGGGCTGGAAACAAACAAAAAAAAAAAAAAAAGATCAAAGAAGATGGCACTGTGATCGGAAAGAGCGAGATCAGTGACATGGAATGACTGAAGCAGTTTGTCATCATCTCGTACAATAAGTAGGTCAAGCGTATGTCCGCATTTGTGAGTCGGTTGACTTATGAGTTGTTTGAAGTTGAAGTCGGTCAAGATCGTTTGAAGACGCCCAGCAGTGGTGTTAGACGGCACTTCAAAGTGTGTATTAAAGTCGCCAGTTATGACCAGGTTTTGTGATTGGTCATTGTATGAGGACAACAGGTCTGAGAAGTCATGCAGAAAAGAAGCGTCATTAGAGTTGTTTTTCCTGCTAGGTGGAGGGCGATAGAGACAGACACAAACAAATGAGGAGTTTTTGTGAGCAAACTTGGCTTCACACGCTTCAAAAGAGCTGAAACTGAACTGAAACTAATGCATTCATCAAGACGCTTGGCAAAGACCACTGCTAAGCCGCCGCCGCGGCGCCCAATGCGCGGAAAAGACATGGTCTTGTGTGTAGGTGGCGTCATATCAGCCAGCAGTGCCTCGTCGCCATGTTCTAACAACCAAGACTCTGTGATAAATGCAATGTCAATTTCATCATCTGCAATCAGTTCCCTAATTTCATCGGTCTTGTTACGACATGATTGTGAATTGAAGCAGACACACTTCAACGTGCCCGATGCAGTAGATTCTGAGCGCTCAGGATTAGTGATGGGAACATGAATCAAATTGTGGAAGTTGCACCCACCTCTATGAGCCGCGAAAATCATGTGGGGGCGGGGGGAGATCACAGGGAAGAGGCTCGCATGCTTTCTGGTGGGACGTGCGGAATGGCCATTAGGTCCCGATTGAAGCACCTGACTGATAACCACAGCATGGGAAGGGGTAGGAACTTCTGTAGAGAATGCACTAGGCAATGTATTTGACCTGTCTGTAATAAGCACATTGATTTGCCTCTGTTTCCTCCTACCACCTCTCCGGGTTCGCTTACGAGGCAGATTACACCCAATCCCCAAAGTTCGAAGGTGGGGGATGAGGGAGGGATCAAGGCGTGAGGCCACAGGTCGGACACATAGCAGATCATCCCTGGAGTACTTGTGTTGTGAAACCAAGGAGGGAACACATGTGTTAGAGTTGACACTGGCCACACTAGAGGAGTTTACTGGCAGACTGGATGGATACTCGGTACAACCAGATATGGAACAAGTGACAAGGTCAAACTGTGTCACAGCTGGCAGACTGGAGGGGTTCACATGTAGACTGGATGTATTCACAGTACCACTGGTGACACAGTTCAACTGTGAAACTGAGGGGAGATGATGTGGGTTCACATGAGGACTGAATGGGTTCACGGTTGTAACTGGTGCAGTCAGGCGTGACTGCCACTGAACCAGTAGAACAGAAAACAGAAAAAAACAAATCATTTTCCACTCTGGAGGAAATGGTCCACAAAAAAGGTACCACCACGACGCCCAGTTCATCACGAACATGAAGATGGCATAATCCAACACATTCAATCAGCCTTGCCACAATTAGACACAAAACAATGAGAGACAGTTTCACTCTGCCTGTTAGGCGTGTGAACACAGCTCACCATCACAATATATAATATCTTTAGTATTATTTCAAATTATTATAATCATAGCCATCAATACTTAGGCCTACCTATTTATTTTCATCATTATGATTATATTTATTATTATCATTATTATTTTTCTTTTGATTTCCCCCCCCCTTTTGTTTTGTTCATAAATTTGTAACATACAAAGGCGTAGCAAATATCATTTTTATTCCCACTTACCCCCTTCCCACTTACCCCCTTCCCACTTACCCCCTTCCAAGACCATCCATACTCAACTTGGTCTAAACGTTTTATCACAATGTCAGAACGTAAATTAAAAATTGTGTTCAAAAAGACTAAGCTAAATAAAATAAATAAATGCAAAAAAAAAAAATTTAAAATGAAGTATGCCAGGCATTGCCAACAGCATGCATTTATTCTAGGCTTTTCTGTAATATAAATTAATTCCGAAGCTTTGTGTTCTGTTTTGTATCAAAAAGTACAAAGATCAAAGGGCATGATTGATGATTCACCTGTTGTGTTCCCAGCCATTCTAATAATTCTAATACTAGTAATAGATGACAATAGATCGGCATTCACTCGGGCAACTCCCCTACTAAAGTTAAAACCGATTAATACGGAAAAGCCGCCATTATGTTTCATAGGCTATATCAGTATATACTGTTCAGCACTCCAAACAAGAAAATGGAATTCTTTCCGTAAATGAAAATAAATTAATATAGCTTTTGTCATCCCAGGTGAATGCCGATAGAATAAAACCGGACGCATTTCTCATAGGCCTATAAATGTAAGAAAATCAAAATAGGAAAACTCAAAAATTCAACAAACCTTGAGATGAAGCCTAAGATTGGATGCTGTCGTCTTGCTCGCTGAATACTCTTTGCATCCGTACTTGCATTTGAATATAAATGCATTGTCCTTTTCTTCTTTGAGATGAAAAAATTCCAGATACGGTTCAAACAAAGTGGGAAGTTTCTCCATCTTCTGCGGTCAAAAATTTGTGCGTTCTGTGCATGATTTGAAGAACAAAGAGCTGACTGACGCGCGCTTCAGTTTTGAAAGTCACGTGGCTTGCTATTGCTATCAGCCAATCACAATCATGCTTCCATTCGCTGAGCGAGCGATCAATCTCGCGCGAGACAGTAATTTCGCCACTCGCTTCGGCTTGGCTGAAAGGGATCCCGGCAAGTCACACGGCAAGGAAAGTAGCGTAGCGAAAGATACATTTTCGCTACTTTGCTACTGACAAATTAGTAGTTCGCTGCTTTACAACTACTTTTTTAAAATATGTAGTTTGGATCGTTACAAACTACTCCAAATAGTAGCGAAACTACAAAATGTAGTCGCTACTCTCGCTACTTGCCCATCCTTGGCAGCAGGCATTGACGGATTCCCGCCAGAGATCTGGAAACATGGAGGCCCAACACTGCACAACAAGCTCCATGACCTCTTTCTCTGCTGCTGGGAAAAAGGAACACTACCAAAGGATCTCCGTGATGCAGTCATCTTCACCCTGTACAAGAACAAAGGAGAGAAGTCTGCCTGCTCTAATTATCGTGGAATTACCCTGCTGTCCATTGCCGGGAAAATTCTCGCAAGGTTGCTCCTGAATCGGCTGGTACCTGCCATCGCTGAAGACCACCTCCCAGAGGGCCAGTGTGGCTTCAGAGCCAACAGGAGTACCACCGGCATGGTCTTTGTGCTGAGACAGCTTGAGGAGAAGTGCCGCGAGCAGAACAAAGGGCTGTACGTAACGTTTGTCGACCTAACAAAAGCGTTTGACACTGTGAGCAGGCAAGTTATGTGGCAGATCCTGGAGCGACTAGGTTGTCCCCCAAAGTTCCTCAACATGATCGTCCAGCTCCACGAGGACCAGCAAGGCCAGGTCAGACTAAACAGTGACCTCTCAGAACCATTCCCCTTTCGCAACGGCGTGAAGCAAGGCTGCGTGCTGGCACCGACCCTCTTCACCATCTTCTTCAGCATGATGTTGAAGCAGGCCACAGTGGACCTCGACGATGACGACGCAGTGTACATAAGGTATCGTCTCGATAGCAGCCTGTTCAACCTCAGACGACTGCAGGCCCACACGAAAACCCTAGACCAACTGATTCGTGAGCTGCTTTTTGCTGATGACGCTGCCCTCGTTGCACACACAGAGACAGCCTTGCAGCGCATTACGTCCTGCTTCGCAGATGCCGCCCAGCTCTTTGGACTTGAGGTCAGTCTGAAAAAGACAGAGGTCCTTCATCAACCGGCACCCAAGGAAGAGCATCGCCCTCCCCACATCACCATCGGCGAGTCCGAACTTAAGTCTGTACACCAGTTTACCTACCTTGGCTGCATCATCACGTCAGACGCCAAGCTGGACAAGGAGCTGGACAACAGGCTGGCAAAAGCGAACAGTGCTTTCGGGCGACTATTCAAGCGGGTGTGGCACAATCAACAGCTGAAAACATGCACCAAGATCAGCGTGTACAGAGCTGTCGTCCTCACCACCCTGCTGTATGGTTCCGAGTCCTGGGCCCTCTACCGGAGCCAACTACGACTCCTCGAACGCTTTCACCAGCGCTGCCTGCGTACCATCCTCAGCATTCACTGGAGTGACTATGTCACCAACGTCGAGGTCCTTGAACAGGCGGAAACTGTGAGCATCGAGGCTTTGCTGCTGCGGACACAGCTTCGCTGGGCGGGGCACGTCTCCAGGATAGAGGATCATCGCCTACCCAAGATCACTCTGTTCGGCGAGCTCGCCACTGGACACCGAGACAGAGGGGCACCAAAGAAGAGATACAAAGACGGTCTCAAGAAGTCACTTAGTGCCTGCCAAATCGACTACCGCCAGTGGTCTTCGCTTGCTGCGGACCGTGACACCTGGCGCTCCACCATTCACAAGGCAGCTGTCTCCTTTGAGGACTCTCGCAGAGCTAACCTTAAGGACAAGCGGCTCAGAAGAAAAAACAGAGTTGTCGTAACTCAGAACCCTGACCAGACCTTCCCCTGCAGCCACTGCGGTCGAACCTGCCTGTCCCGGATTGGCCTCCGTAGCCACGAAAATGCCTGCAGACGACGTGGGCAAGTCCTATAGAATCTTCGTTCGCGAAGTCAAGCCAAGAGATTCATTATCTACTTGCAATATTTCAATGACAGTTTGAAAATGCTCCAAGCTAATAAAGACTATATTTTGCCAAAATATGTCAATAATTGATGAAAAATAAACAAATAAACAATGTCTGAATTTTCCTACACACAACCGATGGTGCGCGTCGTGCAGGACCCATACTTTTTAAAGAGTGAGTAAGGTGACCATTCCTGTTCTGATGGTGTTGGTCCTGCAGGACCCGTACAGTTTGTCAGGGATTCTATATAATGGGATAGGAAACGAGGCGAAATCACGCGATATGTGTGCCGCGGCGTGACTTCACGATACGTCACGAGATTCAAAGCTGCCTGCGACTGTTGTGTTCTGCTGAGTCTGATTGTTAATCACGATACGTCACGAGATTTAAAGTTGTCTGCTACTGTTGTGTCCTGCTGAGTCTGATTGTTAATCACGATACGTCACGAGATTTAAAGCTGTCTGCTACTGTTGTGTTCTGCTGAGTCTGATTGTTAAGCACGCGTTATGAGTCGCTGTGTTCTACAGTGTTTGACTTTCTTGAAAGTTTGGTTTCGATCAAAGCGGTAAATACAGCAGATAGTTTGCATTGTGTGTGTCCAGGTTGTATAGACCTGGTCTATTTTATGTTAATTACTCGATCATTTGCTCACTGTTCCTCACATCCTCACATCGGCGTGTTTGACTCTTGCTCACCGGACCTGATTTTGTTTAATAAAAATATTTTCTCTCCATGTGTGGTAAACATTTCCTGTATTTATTTCCTTCTGCTAGTCGGGCTCGATACCATAAGGTATACAGGAAGTTTGTGAGACGATCGGTTTAAAAGTTAATATGGTGTGAAGCTGGAGTAATACACCGTTTTCCTCATATCGGACTTGGCGTGTTTTGCTCTGACGCGTCGGACTTGATTGTGTCTGGCATAGGCTTTTTTATCTTCATGTAAATTAGACATGTCATATATTTATTTCCTTTTACTAGTGCGGATCTGTACCGTACGGTATACAGGAAGTTCGTGACTCGATCCAGTTTTATGTTATTGGCGTGAAAAGTCGGAGCAACATCACGTGTTTCTCATATCGGACTTAGCGTGTTCCCCTTTGACGTGTGAGACGATTTCGTTTAATAAAAACATTTGTATTTTTATATCTATAACACGTTATGTATATGTATTTCCTTTTACTAGTATAGAGCTGTACCATATGGTATATAGGAAGTGTGTGAGCCTTTCCGTGTTAATGTTATTGCGGTGTAAAGTTGGCGTAAAACCACGATTTTCTCCTATCGGACTAAGCGAGTTTCACATGATTTTGTATAGCATTAAAAAAAATGTTGTATCTTAATGTATATTACAAATTGTATATAGCTCTTGAAAATAAAATGCAATGGTCAGATCAAAATAGCCTGAACTGTTGTGTTGTCAATATTTATTTTTTGTTGACATGTACATTTAATTTATTTGTTTGCAGAAGACAGTTATTCAACCGCACACTTCTTATTCGTCCATGCTGATAATCTAGGACTGATAATAGAATGATTTGATATATGAAGCAGCTCTATCTTCTGTGTTCACATCCTGTTTTAGGGCTGCATTATTTCAACACATGATGGTATTGTCTTTTCACACCTAACCGTTTAATTCTTTAGTTTGACGTTAAATCCATGGCAACCGGAAGAAGGATCTTTGATCCGAAACGTAGTGTTCCTTGTATCTAATTTAAAGGGTTTTCAACCTATTTTTTTCTGTTTTCATTTCGTTTAGTTCTTGATCGTCCTCAGAGCAGATTAGTTTATGATACCTGTTCGTTTGGTTAGTTCCCAATTCCAGGGATGCATTATTTAACACCTAATGGTCATGTTTCTTCACACCTAACCTTGTAGTTTTTTATTGGCCTAAGAGCATATTACCTCACGACACTTATCTGTTGGTTAGTACCTTGTTTCAGGGCCGCATTATCTCAACACATGATGGTAATGTCTCTTCACACCTAACCTTGTAGTTTTTTATTGGCCTAAGAGCATATTACCTCACGACACTTATCTGTTGGTTAGCACCTTGTTACAGGCTGCATTGTCTTAACACATAATGGTAATGTAATTTCACACCTAACCTTGTAGTTTTTGATTGGACTCACGCAGATTTGTTCATGACACTTATTCTTTTGGTAATCATCATCATCATCATCAGTCCCTTGCCCGAACTGGGCGTTGGGGGGACTGAAAGGCAGCAGCAACAGACAGTGCTCTCCACTGAGTTCTATTTTGGGCGGTGGCAAGCAAGTCTGGCATCTCGAGTTCGGTCCATTCTTTTATGTTTGCGACCCAACTCTTTCTCTGACGACCTCGCCGACGACTTCCTTCGAGAGTGCCCTGGAGGATAGTCTTGGACAAGGTGTTGTGTCGGGTCACGTGGCCAAACCAAGCAAGCTTGCGCCGTTTCACGGTTGCCAGAAGGGGTTCATGTGGGCCCACCAGGGAAGTGACGATGCTCCGTACATATTCGTTGGTCTTGTGCTCGCGGTACGAGATGCGGAGCAACTTCCTCAGGCACTTGTTCTCAAAGGCCTGGATTTTCTTTTCTGAGTCTGCAAGCAGTGTCCAAGTCTCACAGCCGTAGAGTAGAATAGACACTACGAGGGACTTGTAAAGCCTGTACTTGATGGTGAAGCTGATGGAGTTACTTCGCCATATCCTGTCCAGCCTGGCCATTGCGGATGTTGCTGTACCTATCCTGATACGGATCTCTGCTATGCAACTACCGTCTTTGGACAGGGTGGCTCCCAAGTACTTGAAGCTATTGACCTCTTCTAGCTTCTGGCCGTTCATGTGAATGTTGCTGCTGCTGTCGCTTGTGGTGTTGATCATCACTTTGCTTTTATCCGTACTGATCTCCATGCCATAAGACCCTGCGCTACTTGAAAGTTTGTCTGTCAGGTTTTGGAGCTCACTATTGCTGCCTGCCATGAGGTCAATGTCGTCTGCGAATCGAAGATTGCACAGGGATCTGCCACCAATAGAGATTGAAGTATGGTGGTCGTGGAGGGTTTCCTGCATGATCTTCTCCAGGAATATGTTGAAAAGGACAGGAGAGAGCAGGCATCCTTGACGGACACCGATCGTCGTCCTGAAGAACTCGCCTGACTGATTGTTAAGTAGAACCGCGCTGCAGGCGTTCTTGTAAAGCGCTTCTATCATTTGGATCAGTCCCTCCTCTATGTTGAACGATCTCATGACTTGCCAGAGTCCGTCGTGCCAGACGCGATCAAATGCTTTCCTGAAATCAATGAAGTTGTGGTAGAGTTCGCGCTGATGCTGCAGATGTTTCTCGATCAGGACGCGGCAGTTGAAAATCTGCTCTACAGTGCTTCTTCCAACTCTGAAGCCAGCCTGTTCTTCTGCCAGCAGTTCCTCGGCGAAAGTTTTGAGGCGGTTGAGAATGATTCTAAGCATTACTTTGCTAGGGTGACTTATCAGACTGATAGTTCTGTAGTTCTGGCACTGTTTCAGGTTTCCTTTCTTGGGGAGCGGGATCACTAGAGACTGTGTCCATTCTACTGGCCATTTCTTTTGCTCCCAGATCTTTTGACAGAGTGTAGTGAGGACCTTCGTTGTTACTTCTCCTCCATGTTTCAACAGTTCAGCAGGTACGTTGTCTACACCTGGAGACTTTCCTCCCTTCAGGCCGCGTACGGCTGCTTCCACCTCTTCAGCTAACACTGGTAGGTCTTCAGCCTTCCTGGCCCCAGCCTGGTTGTTTTGGAGGATGCTGGTGTCTGGCTCAGCCTTGTAGTTATACAAGTCTCGGCAGTGCTCAGTCCATCTGTTTAGTACAGCAGTGTTTTCCGTAAGGAGTTGGCCGCTGCTGTCTTCGATGACTGTGGCTGTTCGCTGTTGAGTCTTGGTGAGGGTCCTTAGCGTTTCATAAGCCTTCTTGCTGTTGCCGTTTGCCATGCCCTCTTCCACGCTACAACACTGGTCTTCAATCCAATCTTCTTTGGCTTCTTTCATCCTCTTCCTGATCTTCTTGTTGACAAGTCTGTACTTGTTTGCTGATGTGAGGTCTTGGCCTCTCTTTTTCTTCCAGGCTCTCCTCTCATCACAGAGATCGAGGATGTCATCGGTGACCCAGGGCTGTTTGCGCTTCCTCTGCTTCCCCAGCACTTCTTCTGCTGTAGAAAGTAACACCTCTTTTATATTTCCAGCAAGGGTGTCTACGTCACAGTCCAAAGTAACCAAGGCTGCAAATCTGCCTCCCACCTGGGCTTGGAAGAGCTCTTCTACTTCCGGGTCTTTTAGCTTCTGGAGGTCGAATCTGATGCGAGGGCTCTTGCTATCTCGTTTCAATGCCAGCTTCAACTTGAGGCTAGTAAGGACGAGGTTGTGGTCGCTGCCAATATCAGCGCCAGGAAAGGACCTCGTTTGTGCTTTGTTAATGCTGGATTTGAATCGTCGAGGCAGCAAGATGAAGTCAATCTGGTTATGGACCAGGCCTCCTGGCGATTGCCATGTCACTGTTCTTGACTTCTTGTGTGGATGGAGGGTATTAGCAACGGTGAGACGGTGACTCTGTGCGAACTCTAAAAGTCGCAGGCCTCTGTCGTTTGTTTCTCCAAGGCCAAACTTGCCAGCTGTTCCTGCCCATTGTTGGTAGGCGTCAGGGCTGATCTTTGCATTCCAGTCACCGAGGACAGTCAGAATGTCTTTCTTAGGTGTTTTCTTGATGATGTTGTCCAGTTGTTCGTAAAATTCTTCTAATTCTTCATCATCATGATCTGCTGTTGGAGCGTATACTTGAATGATAGTGATGTTGTGCGGTCGGGCGGAGATGCGGATGGAGATTAGTCTGCTTGACACGGGGGTGCAGCTGATGACAGTTCCAGCCACCTCTTTCCTTACGATAAAAGCTACGCCATGTTCGTGCTTGGTTTCTTTTCCGCTAAACCAGATTTTATGGCCTTCATCTGTTGTTGTTTCTCCGAAGCCTGTCCATCGAACTTCTGCAAGTCCTACAATGTCCCAGCGATAGCGCTTCAACTCGTGGGTGAGTTCCTTCACTTTGCCGCACTGGTAGAGTGTGCGAACGTAATCATCTACAGATAAAAAGTATCAGCGGAGCAGATGCACACATACGCAGTATAGTAGACTACCTTGAGGTAGCAGGGGCGGATCTGTGACCTCGACGGGGGGAGGGGGGGATATTCCAACTTTCTGTTTGGGACCATGCACCTAAAACAAAAGGCGTCCCCGACGCTAGACCTTACTTCCAGTGGCCGAAAAATCAAACAGCGGGATAGGGGTGGGGATGGGGTTGGAACAGCGTGTGTGTGTGTTAAAACTAGCAAAAATATCAAATGAAGGTGAGGGGGGGATGGGGGGGGGGAGGGGGCAGAGAGACCAAAAATGGACTTTTGTTATAGCATTATAAAATAATTGTTGATGGGGTGAGGGGAAGGGTTGGTTCTGGAACACCCACCCCCACCCCCCAAGACAGCCCCTGGGAATACTGATCCAGTGTGACACTACTAAGCTACAATTGCCACGAGAAAAGAAACGTGAACGACACTAATACATACTACACTGTTAAGTAATAGAATCAAGCCTTTGACTCGGATTCGGAAGGACGATAATAAAACAACTATCTTCCTAATTGCTAATTGCGTTACTAGTGTAAACGAAAACCGGCTGCGTACTTTGGAGCATGCGCACTACCCCGCTAACTGCTTTGATCGCGACTCGCGGATTACGTAACTAGGTGGGTAGGCGATCATGTTCAGCATCACCGCACGCCCGGCTGGCCCAGACATAGCACAGGGCCCATGTTTTGTATGGCAAAGAGGCCGTTTCCTATCCAATTATAGTATCATTGAGTTTGTAAAGAGCCAAAGATGAGAGAACTGCATCTCACGCAATTTTTCCTTTGTTTGTTTGTTTTGTTGTTGTTGTAACCGCCACTGTTTTCAACAGTTTTGTTACCAAACATGTAAAGGTTTAATTAACCAGACTGTGCAGCATAAGGGAATTGTTTCTGTAGTTCAATTTTTGATTATTTCCCTTTAAGTCATTTTATTTTTTTACTTGAAATTTAGAGATCGATCCAGTCTAAAATATACATACAAGTTTAGTCTGTTATTTATAAAATGTTAAAGAAACAAGTAATGTAAAGCATATTAAGAAAAAAAGATGTTTTTATTTTAATTTTGTATTATATGTCTCCTTCCACCGGTACCCTGTAGTTTCTAGGAAATTCCCTTACTCTTGCGCCTTCAAAACGTAGTTCCCCTGTATATTGTAATTGTTAATTTGGCTGGAGTGCACATACATTATTTTTGCAGGTTTCATTTATTTTCAGTTATTATAGACGAAATGCGCTCAGTAAATTGTGCAGTCAGCCAATAAATTTAGTTGGCATCTAATTGCAACTTTAGTACCCTGGTCCCCCAGCCTCCAAGACGTTAGATCAGTTCCTGCTAGTCTGCAAGTCGGCCGAGCTTTTCCGTTTTTCCGGTGTAGTTGTTTTGGGCCATGCTGAAATCTGTTGCATTTACTTGATTTTTGATATTACAAATGTAATTTGCCTTTAAACATGCCTTGGTGTTTCATTTTTAGCTAAACTGTAGTTGTTTAAAATACTTTATTATTTGTCTGAATTTGTTAAAGTTTTCTTTGGGATGAGCAAGAAGGAACAAATTTTTTTCATTTACTGTTGCATTTATCGGTTTTGGAAATAAGCTTGTGACAAATGCAGTTTTTATGCAGATGTTTTTCTTCCATGAGTAGAGGAAGTTTTATTTGCGCTCCAGTGGAAAATAATAATTGTTGTTTGGAACCGGCTGGCCGCACGAGTCCTTTGTGTGAAGTCTTGGAATGTGGTACGGGTCGGCATTCCAGAGCGTGGCTGACCAGCTGGCTGCTGAAACAGGCAGAGTTTTTTTGTTTTTTTTTAGCATTTTGTCCACGCGGACGCTGCGCGCGCCAAATATGCTAATGAGGATTTTGCTCACAGTCATGGTATACGTCATCGCCGGAAAGGGTTTCCTTGGGAAAGCACCTTCCGGTATAACCAAACCTAGGAATTAGACCTATGATTCTAGAATTGTATTTTTATGTGGAATTGTTTGTGTCTGTAGTTGTTTTATGTATGATTAATAAGGTATTTTGATAAGGTACTTTGAACTATATAACTCACGATTGAGGTCTAAGACTCAATTGCGATTATAAGTTTTGATCCGTAATAAGGACAGATTGGACTTGGAGAGACTTTCGATGGAAGTGTTTTGTTGAAGCACCAATAGCCGGCAGTGTACACTGTTAAAGCTATTTAATAACAATTGTGATAAAACTCTATGCTCACGTATAGGGTTCACACAGAGGGTTTTGTATGGTACGGCTTTGTCAGCGGTTTGCCTTGTGACAGTTATTCCGTGTGGGCACGAGGCCCACGTGAAATCGTTTGGAAACGGTTTGCACATGTGTTTTAGTGAGAGTTCAGGCGAACAGAGCTGTGCGAAAGTCAGTGCGGGTTAGACTGTCAGTAAGAACGGATGAATGTCAGATACACTAGCCGTATTCCAAGACTCTAAAACGAAGAATTCAGGTATGTTTTTATATGTATTATTAACAGCTACTGAGTTAAAGCTGAGGTGCAATGAGAAAAACCTGCCCAGCGCGTGTTATAAAAAGACTACAGGACCCAGCTTGGGCCCTGCCCCTAAGTGTGTCAAGTCGGTTCGTAACTCAGTTGACGGAGTTGGCAACTGCGTATCCCGAGCTTGCAAAACTCTCGGAAAACGACAGACCACTTCCTGTTGCACGGAAATCATCGCGATTAGCAGATCGGACAACAGCAGACGATTCTGTGACACTTTGAAACTGACCGACAGCCACGGATTTTACGCGCTGGGGACTATGATGGCAGAATGTACGGATGTACATGCTGTAAGTATGACTCCTGACACTTTGTAGTTGTGAACGAATTTTTTCAACACGTACCTCCAGTCCAATATAGGCTAATATAAATAAATAAAGACACCCGGATAGCAAGGACTGCGCTACAGAGCGAGTGAAGAGGACGTCCACGGTACGAGAAACGGGACGACGCGGAAACGTGTGAAGAAAGCCTAGACGTGAAAGGACAGAACGTTACCAAGCGAGAACACTAGTAAAACAGGTTGGATTGTGAGAGACAATTACCAAGTCTGGCATTTACATTGTGTATGTGTGTGTGGTGTTGCTGTGCTTGTAGTGGGAAGGTGTGGTGTACATAAGCTTTTGACTGATCTTTTTTATTGTTTACTTTTATATATAAAAAACAACTAGTAGAAAGAAAGATAGTGTGTTGTGTTTTACCGCGTGAAAGCACCCGTCTGAGTCAGTGGCGGTGTATGCGTCTGTTGTGCGACAGTCTGTACGTACGACTGGGGCAAGTCTGCGTGCGTTACAACAATTAATTGGTAATTGTTGACTTTTATACAAGATGTGGGGATTTCTGTAAACTTTCCCAGCACACACATTTGGTGTAAATTATAAAATTATATCGCCCGATTGGAAGATAGTCATGGAGTGCAGATGACTACAATAATTTTGTAGTATGTGATAAATTGACTATTACATACATAGGATCTCAGTGAGCATTTATTATATTCTATAGTTCTAAGTATCCGTCCATGACAGCGATGAGACAAAACATGTGTTTATTAGTTGTCAGTGTTGATGTGTTTGTCATTGTGTGTTTGTCATTATGTGACTATATTAGTATTAAAATTGCAGTTGTATGTAATGTTGTTTTTTCAAGATGACAATTGAAATGTAATTAATTGTGTTGTACTATTGTAAAATTAGGTCAACAGTAGATAAAGCATTCATTTTATTTTCTTCAAGGTTTCTTGTGCCAGATTGACCAACACTAAAAACAAAACTTAGCTCTGCCACCTCAGAACACCGACTTTCCATTTTTCTGAGATAGCCTGAACCTCACTTAGTTATCCCTCTGGTATTTTGTAATAGATGCTTTATTTATGTACTTATTCATTATATTATTTGTTTTGGTTTAAAAGTAATCAATTTCTAGTTGGCGTGTCATTGATTAGTAATAATACAAGATAAGTGTGTCAACTGCAACTGAGGACTTCAGCGTTTTATTTTTTTTCCATATATACATATTCTTTTCTTCTTTTATTTCTTTTCTCGTCTTTCTCTATTTCAGTCCACCCAGTACCTGTTGTGCCACATCCATGCGTAATAATAATACTAATAATACCGTTATTATATAGGCGCTTTTTCTCAATTTTTGGGCAAATCGACTCAAAGCGCCGCGAACTGAAACCCAACACGCACACTCGCGTAACAGACACGGATTTAAGCCATTTAAGACAAACACAGTACAAGACAGACGAAGGGCCAGTTCAGCTACTGAAGTTACAGAGATTTTTGATCGCTTGTATTTGAAATTTGTAAAGTGGCCTGAAACCGGTAACAAAGTGGGGGGGGGGGGGGTGGAAGAACCGGAGTACCCGGAGAAAGAACCCCCGTACACAGTGTGTTGCATGTGGATCGTGGGGGTTGCATTGTTCTTGTTTTTGTTTTGAAGGGTGTCAAAGTCCATGCAAAATCGACCAGTTTCAATGCAGTTTCCTGGGAACTGTGCACATTTATCCGTAGTTTCTGGAGAAACAGCAAAGTTTCAGACCGTTTTCTTTCCGCCATGATGACTAAGAGTACAAGGATGTTTCTGATGATGTGTACTATAGTGTAAAAAGTATTGGTCCTGTTGGACCCACATCATTGGGACAGTGATAACCAGTTAAATAGCTCTTTGAAAAATATGGGTCCTGTAGGACCCACATCTGTCTGTGTGTGTGTGTGTGTGTGTCGTGGTCGTGGTCGTGGTCGTGAGCATGATACGATGGAGGTTAACCCGGTATTATTTAAGGTAGCGGTGATTGCATGAACAAGGGGGATAACCTATGGACCAGGTAGGAGGAAAAGCAGATTCCTACACACACATTCCCCTTACCGCCAAAATGTCCTGTTTTATGTGAACAGACACCATCCGGACAGAGCATCCCCAGCACTGCCTACGACAACGGCCGCTTCCTGCTGTCTGTCCCCAACCCCATCGTCAGCGGAGAATACACCTGCGTCATAGACAACACCTTCCCGGCCAGTCTTTGTGTAGAGAGTGGTTCCCCTTTACTTGGGGGCGCCACAGTCAGCGTAGACGACGTGCAGGCCCGGCTTGCTCTTGTGGATGCGCGGATAAATTCCGAAGAACAAAAAAATAAAGCCATCGTGAACAAGCTGCAGACCCAGCTGATCAGTGCCCAGCAGAAGGACGCAGCCCTAGAGACCCACGTGAACTAACTGCAGACCCAACTGACCAGTACCCAGCAGAAGGACGCAGCCCTAGAGACCCACGTGAACAAACTGCAGACCCAACTGACCAGTACCCAGCAGAAGGACGCAGCCCTAGAGACCCACGTGAACAAACTGCAGACCCAACTGACCAGTACCCAGCAGAAGGACGCAGCCCTAGAGACCCACGTGAACAAACTGCAGACCCAACTGACCAGTACCCAACAGAAGGACGCAGCTTTGGAGACCCAGCTGACCAGTTACCATCAGGAGAACACGGCCCTGAGACAGCAGCTGGAGACTGTACGTCAGAACCTGACCTCCATGATACGTGAGTCAGATCGAGTCTTCGCAATATATACTAGTGGTTGATCAGTTCAACAGATAGAAGAGGTTCTTCAGTATTAGGCGTAAGATTTTTACAGTAACAGTTTTAAAATTGGGCGTCTTAACAATAGATTTCAATTAGTTAAAAATTAAGCGTGTTTAAACAGAAGCAGTGGATTATGCGGTCCGGACAAATATCCAATATCGTCCGGGCTTATAGTCCACTGTTTTCGTCGAAGCACGTGCAATGCTGACCTACTTATGATTTCCGAACGTCTATTATTACACGTCTGCTGGTCTGCGGTTGCTGATCAGAACCATAAGGTTCAAAATCACAGACTAACACACACGTGAAAAATGTCACTGATAATGTGACGATCAATTGTTACCTTGTCAATTCTAACATTGAAGGTGTTTGTGAAGCGAGTTACCGCGTTTCACGTGACACCGCATGACAAGACGATGATGAAAGATAGTATAAGCTAACTCTTCTTTTTTTAAATATCAATTAAAATTCCCCTCAGTGTTGTTTTTAGGGTTACAATACAATGGTGAAAGACAGTGCAACCTAACTCAGTTTTGAAAAATATCGAGAAAAATGCGCCACAGTGGTTATTTTAGGTTTCCAGCGCTTCGTATGACTAATCGGCAATTTTCAGTCAGAGGCCGTTTACACTTGCAACCAGGGTTCAACCCGAGTAGAGTTCAACCCGGGTTAAGCCTACCTGGCTACCTGTGTCCTCACGTATTCAATATAAAGTTATGTCAATCTGTTTTAACTGCCTTTCAGGCACCAGCCCAGAATACTTGTCCTCTTTGCTGCATGTGTATACACCCTCTCGTGAGCTCCGCTCCTCTTCTGATAAACGGAAGTTGTGTGTACCTTCTGTCCAAACTAAAACATTTGGTCAGCGCACTTTTGTTTATCAAGCCCCAGTGTTATGGAATACACTTCCTCTTGAGGTCAGAAACAGTGAGTCTGTCTCTGACTTCAAGAGGTCGTTGAAAACTCACCTCTTCAAGCTTTACTTTGAATAACTGCCAGTGTTTGATGCCTTAGTTGTAGTTCTGCAATCCTCCTTGTTTATACTGAATGTTAATTAGAATATAAATTATTATGTATGTATTGTTGTTTAGTTTATTGTAAAAGTGGTGTGTTCGGGCATTGTGCTTTGTTTGTTATGTGCATATGTCATTGTATTTTTTATTTTTGTGTACAGATTGTAAAGCGCTTAGAGCTTTTGAGTAAGATTAAGCGCTATATAAATACTCATTATTATTATTATTATTAAGCCCCCTGTGGTGCGTTATACACTTGCATTTGGAGCCGGAGTTGACCGGCTCACATGACTTTGGCAAAGTATCTTAACATGGCGCCCCTCCAGGAAACACCTTACCGTTGAGTGGTGACCAGTCGTTATATATTTTTTTTTCAATACATACAATTAGTATGATGCACTATTCATTTCGGCACAAAAAGAGGCGATCTCGAGAAATCTAAACATGAGATCAAAGTTGTTTGCAGATGTCGAAAATTGTGGGTTTCAGTCCTAAGACGGTGGACAAAAAAATGGCCGAATTGACTACCAATAGGCCCGTTTTGAACGTTGTTGGTGTGCACTTTTGATTAGTACCGACGATTTGCCAGCGCTTGCAGACGACATTTACGGTACGATTTGCCAGCGCTTGCAGACGACATTTACGGTACGATTTGCCAGCGCTTGCAGACGACATTTACGGTACGATTTGCCAGCGCTTGCAGACGACATTTACGGTACGATTTGCCAACGCTTGCAGACGACATTTACGGTACGATTTGCCAGCGCTTGCAGACGACATTTACGGTACGATTTGCCAGCGCTTGCAGACAACATTTACGGTACGATTTGCCAGCGCTTGCAGACGACATTTACGGTACGATTTGCCAGCGCTTGCAGACGACATTTACGGTACGATTTGCCAACGCTGTGCTAGATACCGATACATATATACTTCAGTTGATGTACACACGTTTTCTTATTAATTGTGTCTACGTGTGTTAAACAGTGACCGCTGCCCGGAGTGTGTCCTTTCACGCTACGCGAACAGCCAGGGACCAGACTGTAAACGCTGGAGACACACTGATATTCAACGATGTCTACTCTAACGAAGGCGGAGCCTACAACGCTACCACGGGTGTGTTTACCGCTCCTGTTGATGGCACCTACGCCTTCTTTTTCACCGTCATAACCAACGCTGCCAGTGTGACAAAGAACACTGTAGTTTATCTGAATGTGGACAAAGCACATACGTGTTATTCCTACTCTAGGCACGAGTCTGGTGAGACTGAGTCCAACAGCTGTAGCGCTGTTCTGGTTCTGAGGGCCGGGCAACGCCTGGACGTAAGAAGTTACTACGGTTATTCTCGCTATGACGTGTCATACTTCAGCGGGGCCCTCTTGCACGCCGCCATGCCATAACCAGCATAGGGTGACCTAACAAGTTTTCTGAAGCGTCTGGACCCCCATCCCCCTCCCTCCCCCCGCTGACCCCCCCTCCCCCCGCCCCCCCCCTCCCACCCACCCCTCCCACACACACATAAATCCTTATCGCATTTAAGGCGCACAGAATCAATAGCCATCGGCAACGCTATACGACACTTTCGCAGCTATTGATGCGGGGACCTTGTATCAGTTACTCCCCTTGTGCATGCAGACAACGGCAGTGCGTAATCGTACTGTCAACAATAACGGCGGCTACATCACCACGGGCAATAATCCTCGAGCAACACAATTTTGATCCTGATAAAGTAATTAATCCTTTGTAGTGACTGCACAGTTAACCATCAACATTGACGATAATAACTAAACTACCTATTAATTTTAAATTCCGCTTGAAACATAATTTAAAATATATATCGCTAATACATAGAGTTAAATGTAAATTTGTTTTCTTCAAGACTGCAATAAAACATTGGCTATTGACTTCTGATCTCTCTCTGTCTGTGTCTCTCTCTCTCTGTCTGTCTGTCTGTCTGTCTCTAAATGTGCCTAATGAAGTCAAAAGACTCTTAAGTCCATTCTTGCGAAAAGCGCGATTTGTATTGCATCAGAATGACAAACTCGGTTTTCCCCAACGTGGACTTACTGCTTTTGCCATCACAGGGCAGCTGTCTCTGTGACACCACTCACATTGTACGTCACGTGGCTAGTGGAGAAACGGAGACTTAAATACAGTACCGCAAGATGACGCAAGACGAGTCAACAATGTGAGAAATCAGCATCACGCACGAGTTGACAGAGGGTACCGGCCACTCCAACTGTTTTCTGTGTCTCTTTTACATCACACTAACCCCCTGATTGTCAGCAGCTGGTTATGGTGTCTCACAAACATCCGCAGTTACACAATAGAACGACCCATTCTCGGCGTTAAATGTCTATCATAGTTAGCGCGCGTTCACCTCTCGACCATTTACAATGCTGTAGACCATGTGCTTCTGACTGCCAAGCAAAAGGTGCGGCATGACAAGGGATGTTTATGCTTGTGGGTCATGGAAGAGCGTCGATGTTTCCATTATTTTAGCCAATTTCGGCGGTATTGGAAGGCACTGTTGCTATGGGGAGTGTAAATCGGATTTCTGATACCCCTTTAATTTTAATATTCAGGACTGGTGGTGATTTGTTTCCGTTTCCGAAGCTTTTATCACGACTGGCAGACGCGAAAGAATGGATGACAGCTTGCGGTCGGCCACATGGTCAGCTGAATCCTTAGAGAATCATAAGACATCACTAAGTATGCTCGAAAGTAAATGTTCTACTTTTCCGTGTTCCACCATAATATTCACAGACTGACTCGATCGATTGTACTTACATTTGGTCTGCTAACTTGGATCGTAGATCTGTCACTTGTGTGTGATTCATTGTGCTAAATTGGATCGTAGATCTGTCAGCTGTGTGTGAAGCTTGCATGCTTGTACGCTGACCTTGTATGGCTGTGAGAGTGAGTGACAGAGACTCCTCATTGATGTAAACATGCAAATACTACATAAGTTTTCAGGGGGGAAAATAGAGACGTTTTTAGACAGACTTCAGAAAAGTGTACTGATGAGTGCCTGCGCGAGAATTTCTTTTTCGAGAATCAGTAGCGGGATATATCTACATATAGGTATAGGATCATCCATAATATCAGATGTAAACACATACAAACGATATTACCATCGCAAAGAGCGCATACACAATGTGTGGTCATGCAATTTCAAAGCTCTATCTTTATTTTTTTTATGAAAAATCACCACTTCATTTTGCGAAAATGAGACGATTTACGCATTTCATAAAATGCTAGGTTTAGGGTCGCATAACTACATAATCTCTTGACTCACAATATCCCCTCTTGCTGTACTGATTAAAACCATTTCTTAGTTTGTACTGATTATTTTACAGATCATATAATGGTATACTTTAGAAGATATGGTATCCTAAAAATGTTTTTTAAAAAAATCAACGTCGAATCGCGCGCTTTACTATGCTAGCAGACTACACTCGCGCTCTTTTGGTGAAGCACGCCTAGCTCTCTTGTCGGACCCCGACTAAAGGGGCGGAGCCAAATATAATTTGGGTCCTTCTGTTGTCTGCCTGAGACATACGGACATGAATAAGGCCAGCAGGAGGCAAAGATCTTCATCTGCGGTGGCACCATAGAGATCTATGCTGCTTGCATTCGGGCGTTGTTTGGTGTGTGCCTGCAGTGAGAGAGTTAAACTACGGCATAATATGTTTTAAAAACACAATAGAAAAAAGCCAGTAGACTGTAAGAAAGGGAGACAACGCAGTCGGGATGGTCTGGAGTGATGCCCTTCTTGTGACGTATTGTTTGCTTCAATGTGACGTCAGGTGTAGCAGAAAACATGGAGCCCTAAGTCGACATTCACCAGATCTGGGGTTGTCCTCTGAGGTCTAATATATTACAGTCCGGGAAGCAGATCGACCATGATAGTTGAAGGGTGGTGCCACTCTGGCACCACCCTTGAACTATCATAGTCGATCCTTATCTTGCTGACGCGTGTAACATCTGTCGCAGCTTAAAGGACAAACCCGTACCGTGTCAGTAGTCACAAAGGGTATCATTGTCGTGCTGTCTTCATGGGAACATCGCCACTTGCAGTCAAACTTTCGTCATGCAGAGCTGCTAGGGTTACGGCAGAGAAATGTAGTATTTGTTACTCATAATAACACGAAACAGGCTTATGGAATAACCAGTCAAACTGAGCAAAGTACGTGTCTCGACCGTGGCCTGTGCGCAGCCCCAGCTATATGTGACTTGTGGACAGTGGTTCAGACACATGACTTGTGTGAGCGGTCTGGAGCGAGACGCAGCATGGCAGTCCTTCACCTGTGTTTGACACTCATTCTCTTCCATGGTAAGTGCACGCGGCATGCCTGATTTATGTAGGTTGCTCGTGTTGTTGTTGTTGATGGTATTTGTTGTTGGGTCGATCAGCGTTGTTTGTGACCTACGATAAAACGCTCCTGACTACAACAGTGGAGAAGCAGTGCCAAGGAAAGGTGTCAATTCTACCGGCACGAATTAATGCTGACATTTCCATAAGGGTATCGTCTTAGTTACAAACAATTAACCATTTGCGTTTAAGTAGCAGTCTTAGTCGCGATGTTTCATATAGGAATCATCGCGACTGAAACTGCTATCGACACGCAAAGGGTTAAACCTTTGGCTGCTGGTAGCGGTTTGTGCCGCCATGATTCCTGCAGGAAGAAACACCGCTAGCGACAGATGAAAATCCTACATGTAAACTGACCTTCTTTCGCTACACTGTAATGTTGTCTTATCTTTTCTTTTTGTAACACAGAACACAGCTGTTGATCGTGTTTGACAGATGATCAGTGACATGTTAGCTATATACATATCAGTGTACAATGTACCTTTTACTGGTGTTCTTCATTAGTAAATAAGTTAGTCAGCTAGTCAGTTACTGTCGTTTATTTTCTTGCTTATTTATTTACCTATTAACTCATTCAACCCGGGGCACGTATTTTCCGAATTTTGGAGGCGTCATCTAACGACTATGCACCTGTTGCAGGAGATCGATCGAACTTAATAATTCAAGGCCAAGGGCAGTGTCAGGTTAGTTTGGCGCCGACAGGCGCCAAGCTAATCTGGCACTGCCCTTGAATTATCATGGTCTACCCATCTCCTGCTGTAGTCTGTCAGGGCTGAATGGGTTAACGTCTTATTTTCGTTCCATTGATTATTTATGTATTTATTTATTTATTTATTTATCTATTTATTATTTATTTATTTATTATTTACAGTCTCTGGGACCTGGGCCTTTCAGTGGACATCCGCAAGCAGTTTACCTAATGGAACAGTCATCCCAGCATGCCCCGGACAGGATGTGACGTTAGCCTGGAGATACACGGCGGAACCGGAAGAACATCTGAACAATATAGAGTGGCACCACTTGCCATCACGTGGGATCAGAGTACACTGAGCTGAAAAAGAGAAACATTTCTGTTGCTGCTCAGTTTATTGTCCTCCCACCCGATGGCGTATGGTGTACAGTGGTGTACATTGGTATACAGTGATGTACAGTGATGTACAGTGGAGGGAGTGCGGGGCAGGGAGGAGCTGGATGAGAGAAGGGACTGTCCCACCTTTTTTGAGGGCGGCGGAGAGGGTGGGGTAGGGCGGAGGCGGGGGGGGGGGGGCGGGGGGGGGGGGGGGGTGAGGGGGTAGCGGAGGGGGGGGAGGGAGGCAAGGCCAAGGTCATGGGCGTGGACTGCGAAATTCCTGTGACCGTCCCCAAGATCTGCCCCTGACAGAAATCCTTCATGTAATAAAATGATAGTCATTGATTTGGCAGTCAGTCTAACCTCAGTTTAAAGTCATTTATTTTGACTTAAGAATTCAAGCGAACATAAATAGCAGACTTGCGCTATACAGGAAAGACGTAGAGCGGTATCGAACCTTCTGGTCCACAATTATTGCATTATTATAAAACGTTGCGACTCTTTCTTTGATAAGCAGAGTCGTGCGTGCTTCCTGGTGTTTTGTCGTTGATTTATTAGCGATAATCAGCAAAGTAAATCAGGCACATCAGTTTTTATTCAAACCAGTAAAGATTTCTGAACTGACACACAAACAACGCCATTTCTTTCTTTGCTATTTATTTTATTTTTCCCACAAAGCGTTCTAAGACATAAAGAGTGCAGTGACCTAGAATTACAGAACAATGATCATTGTCATCATCAGATTGTCATATATTGTGTTTCATGTTTTAGTCGTTGGAGACGTGTCGCACACGGAAATGTGGCATTTGGCCGCAAATCCGTACACACCTCGCCCCGAACGAATTAATTTCCCAATCCAGGTGGGAGTGAGACGCTGTTGGCCACACGTGATGGGCGTCTTTGTCAGCATTCCCGGTTCCTCGCAACGCGTGCGGTTCATCCCTAACGCCGGTATGCGTCTACACCACGTGGACACAGCGGACGCTGGAACCTACTCCGTTCACGTCGTCTATGGTCAGACAGGTGCACACGGTGCTGGTGCAAGTATCAGGTGAGAATAAGTCACCCGGCAAATAAATGTATAACAGAACTGAATAATAGTAATAGTAATTACAACAACAACAAGATGGGATGAACCATAACCCACAAAGTCCCTTCTATATGAGAGCTATCCTCCCTGTCAAAGGTTTCTATCTTTTGTCCTTGACCTGATTCTGATATTGAAATGTCTCCATTTGCAAAAGCCTGGCAGATTTGACCATGCGTCACGGTGAATTCTGTAAGAGGCGCAGTGCATACGTCATTGGTTTGTCAAACATCATTAATTTTGTCATGACGTATTTTGGGTTTTTTACGTAATTTTATATTTAACATGATATGAGTTTCACTTTCGCTGCAAGACTTGAGAAAATGATGACAAAACTAGAATTTCACAATACAGTTTCTGTCTTATTTGAAACCAGCCTGACTTTACCTAGCTACATGATATACTAAGTACTCTTCTGAAAGCGCGTCGATGTGTGTATGTGCGTGCGTGCGTGCGCGCTCAAAACCTCTCCCGGACGCACGAGAATCTATGCCTGTTGGAGATGTGCATGTGTGTGTGTGTGTGTGTGTGTGTGTGTGTGTGTGTGTGAGAGAGAGAGAGAGAGAGAGAGAGAGAGAGAGAGAGAGAGAGAGAGAGAGAGAGAGAGAGAGAGAGAGAGAGAGAGAGAGAGAGAGAGACAATGAACAATGAACCTTTATTTTCCAACGGTAGAAGTTATTGGTAACAGGACCAGTTTTCAAACTTGCCGTTGCTACATCTACTACATAAATGACATAGACATGTAAACATACACATACCACACACTGACGCATGTATGCACTCGCTCACGCACGCACGCACGCACATACGCACGCACACGCACGTTCACACACACACACAAACACAAACTTGCACACGCACGCACTTAGACACACACGCACACATATACACACACGCTCTCGGACACGCACTCCAGACATACGTACGCGCATAACGCGTACGCACAAAAATATAAAATGAGTAAAAATGCAAAGTAAAGCAATACACAGAAAATCATTAAGTACATTAGAATTCATACAGCAAAGGCAAATATGTATATATGTGCTCTCTCTCTCTCTCTCTCTCTCTCTCTCTCTCTCTCTCTCTCTCTCTCTCTCTCTCTCTCTCTCTCTCTCTGTCTCACACACACACACACACACACACACACACACACACACACACACACAGCAGAGCAGAGAGAGGGAGGGAGAGAGAGAGAGAGAGAGAGAGAGAGAGAGAGAGAGAGAGAGAGAGAGAGAGAGAGAGAGAGAGAGAGAGAGAGAGAGAGTATAGATTGCTTTACGTCCCGAAAGCGACAAAGGCCTTCTCAGGACGTGCCTGCGCTAAATGAAGAAAAGAACTGCAAGAAGCGCAGACAGGAGGGAGAATTTCAAAAGAAAAATACAGATGAATGGACCAGAAAGACAGAAATACAAACCCCCAAAATAGTAGAACCCACCTTGCAGGGGTTAGACAAGGTGACCCTAGGAACTAAAAAGTAGACAACCCCACAAAGGTCCCCTAGGGCAGACCCGGTGGGGAAGAGAGAGAGAGACAGAGAGAGAGAGAGAGAGAGAGAGAGAGAGAGGACGATGACGATGACGATGACGATGACGACGATGATGATGAAACGTTTTTCATTCAGGATAAAGTTTTAGGCATGCGAATGCCTCTCTTACAAACTGTCCTGCTAATCTACACACATAAATATACATCTAGCAACATTTTTTTTTAAAACAAACAAACATAGTATCAAGAACATTCAAGTGTACGAAAAGCCTAAAAAAAATGTAAAAAAAGAAAAAAAATCAAAACATAATAACAGCGACATAAACTGAAGGTCATCTTATAATTAGAACAATTAGGAGTACTTTCTGTGTTCTGTTGTTGAGATATGAAGACAAGAGGGAAACAGTATTCGAGTTAATGTGATAAAGTGGTAGTTGTTTTCAGGAGGATGGAATGATTGACAAGATCGAATGCCTTTTTAAGGTCTAGAAAGATTGCGCCTGATATTTATTGTCATTAATGGCAGAGAGCCATTTATCAATAATGTGATTTAGACTAGTCTGGCAGTAATGTAAAGGTCGAAAACCGGATTGGGCAACACTAATCAGATGATTTTGTTCGTTCAAGGAAATTTAGGAGATGAGTATGTATATGTCTTTCAAGTGGTTTCGAAATTGCTGATAAAATGCATATAGGTCTGTACTGATTTAAATTAAGTCTTTGCTTTTGGGAAGATGAATTGCCTTAGCTCTTTCTAATTCGTTAGGAAATACATTATGCCTAATGGCTAGATTGTAAATGAATGTCAGTGACTCAACGATGAATGGCAGAAATAATTTTAAAACTGAGTACTGATGCCGTTTGGACCGCAAGATGATTTGTTTTTAAAACTAGAAATAGATTTTCCAACATCCAGAATACTCATAAGAGGCACAGAAAATGTGTGACCCACTCTCTGGTGACTATAGTGACGCAGTTGATCCGAGCATGTGTATTTCTCAGGGTCATTGGTATTGGCCTGCGCCAGAGTTTTAGCAACAGTTAGGAAATAAGCGTTAAACGCATCCGCAGTGAGATCGGGTGGAATATTAGGCTACCGTTTACTGTGACCTTTGGTGAAATTGTTTATCACTTGCCAGACTGAGCGGATGTCCTTCCCGCCGGCAATGACACGTTCAGCATTTTGTCTTTGGGCTTTTCGAACTAAAGATTTGACCTGGTTTCTCTGCTTTTTGTACTCAATACATTTCTTAGTTTTTTTTAACATGTCTCTAAATGCCATCGCTTGTTTAATTTCATCCGAGAGTCATTCTGGTATAATAGGGTGTCTGACACGTTTGGTACGCTTAGGGGCGTGTTTATCCAGAACAGCGAGAAACAGCTCATACCAGCGGGTTAGGACTTTATTAGGGTCATTGAAATTATAAACGTCACCGAATGACACTTGAGACAGGTCATGTACAAACGCAGCTTGATCAATTTTTTAAAGGATCTATAAATGATAGAAGTGTGTCCTTTAGCTGGTTGTTTCGGTAATCGAGCAGGCGATGAAAAGTAAACTGGAAAGTGATCACTAATGGAAATATTAGGTACATGAACATTGTGTACAACATTGACATTTGTGGTGTATATTATGGTCTATCAGTGTAGTAGATGACGAAGTCACTCGTGTTCGTGACTAGACAAGCTGTTTCAAACCTAGAAAATTTAACATGGATGTCCATGAAAAATGGCCTTTCTTTTGTAAATCAACGTTAAAGTCACCCAAAATATGTATATCAGCTTTGCTCTGTAAAACTGTATCCATCATTACTACAAAGTCGTCCTGCCACGAAGCTGTGGCGGCTGGGTTTCTGTACACAAAACCTTTCAAAATAGGGGATGATTTGGTCGACTTTATTTCTAACCACATGCACTCAATAAGGTAGTTCAAAATCACATCGCCTCGTTACAAACATTTTGATAGAATTGTGTATGTACACTGCTAGACCAGTATGACCGGGTACAGACGCATTTCGTCTAAGAATGGAATAGTTTTGTACGGATATGGCACGGTCACTAATATTTCCCGTTAGGCGAGATTCCGTAAATCCAAACATGTGAAATGGTGAAGACTGGTTTAGGCGAACATTTATATCTGGTATTTTGTGACTAAGGTGATATACATTAAGATGGCCAATATTTAATACATCGAAATTTTTGCTACTTTTGGGCATAGTGAAAGACAGCCTTTAAATGGAGGAACAACAAAATAATAATGCAATGTAATAAAAAGTATACAAAAATAAAACAAATAAAATGTGAAGAAGATAAACGAGTACGTTGCAAAATAAAATCTAAAAAAAGCTCGTATATTCCAAGCTTGGCGTATAATAAAAGCACACAAGTGTTGCGCATATAAAAAGGAAAAAAAAAGCACACGCGTTCAATAACAAAACACTCGTACTGTATCGGTTTCAAAAGATTCACCGCTCTTAGGCTATGAGGCCAAAGTGTCACTACGTTTAAGGAAGAGACATAGGTGACTTTTAATACAAAGCGTTCAGTCGTCAATCGGCTTCGATTAATAGACAGGTTCGCAGTTACCACAGTCCCTCAAAGTCCTTTGATACGATTATCATTATACGGCCGATTGAGCACGTACGCAGAAATAGTTCGTGTGTATGATGCACTGATCTAATCCGGGTTACGAGGCGGCCTGTGTATATTGTCGGACAATATAGACAATGGGCCCTGTAGATAGGATAACACTTATCCCTGGTTGAGTCACACGCTCGAGATAAGCACAGACACAAGACGCAAGAATCGACAGTTAATCCAATCACAACAGTCCCTCTAGCGAGCTCTCCTCTGTATGCGAAGTGTCAGCAGTACTCACGCGGAGCAGTTCACTAGGGATTATGTCAACGTCCAAGTGTAAAGCACTACAGAGTGACGTCATCCACAGTTCATTAGTAAACACACGTCAGTTGGTAGAGTGGCCGATCGTCAAGAAAGACCACAGTGCCATGTTTATATTCCTCACCTGAAGGAGAAGCCTTCGTGTGAATGCCACAGACTACGACTTACAAAGAGTTCATACAAACACAGACACGCTGTGAACCAAGCAAAAGAACGAAAATGGCCCCGAAAGTCAACACTTACTGTTTAGAATAAGCTGAATGACATACAGCACTCGATAACATCACACAGGCAGCTTGTGCTAAGTAACACCGCTGCATTATTTAACCCACTGGAAGCGTGTCCTAAGTAACACCGCTACATTATTTAACCCACTGGCAGCTTGTGCAACACCGCTACATTATTTAACCCACTGGCAGCTTGTGCTAAGTAACACCGCTACATTATTTAACCCACTGGTAGCGTGTCCTAAGTAACACCGCTACATTATTTAACCCACTGAACTCAATGGCCACATTTCGCAAAGTTTGAGGGTGTCATCTAACGACTGTGTGCCAGCTGAAGGAGATCGATCGAACATGATAATTCAAGGGCAGTGCTGGTCTAGCTTGGAGCCATCCGGCGCCAAGCTAATCTGGCACTACCCTTGAATTATCATGGTCCATCCACATTCTGCTGTAGTGTGTCGGGGACAAATGTGTCAAACCGACAGCGTCCTTAAAACTCCTTGACGTCTAAAGACTCCTGTTCACCATCAGGAAGGGGGGATTGTTGTGTAGCTGTAGACACAGACAATGGGTCCGACATGCGTGGAGTGTCTATGCTTAAAACCAGTCATCACACGGGCCATACGTGTCCTCGTAGCTTGGCCCGCTGTCAAAAGGATCAAAGAAATCATCGTAGCTTGGCCCGTCATCAAAAGGGTCGAACAAATCTTCGTAGCTTGGAACGTCATCAAAAGTGTCGAAAGTGCCGTGGTAGCTTTTATTAGCTTCTTTTTTATGGAGGTCGAAAGTTTCTGGCTTTCTTTTTTCTTCCTGCCGCTGTCTGTCTTTTCAGGTTGTCTCAAATCCTTCTGATCACGAACACCGGCACTCACTCCCCGTGTTCGCGATGAAGGGGTTTTCAGACGAGAACAAACATCCTTCTGATCACGAACACCGGCACTCACTCCCCGTGTTCGCGATGAAGGGGTTTTGAGACGAGAACAAACAGCGTGTAATGTTTTCTCTTCTTCTCCCTGCTGTCTACCTCCTGCGGCTTGTCTCAAGGCCTCCCCATCACGAACGCCGGTATTTAGTGCCAGTGTTCCTGGTGATGATTTCTCTCTGCCTTTTGAGGCTCGTCTCAAANAAACCTCCCCATCACGAACGCCGGTATTTATTGACAGTGTTCCTTGTGATGATTTATCTCTGCCTTTTGAGGCTCGTCTCAAAACCTCCCCATCACGAACGCCGGTATTTAGTGACAGTGTTCCGTGTGAGGCCATTTTGAGACGAGAAGAAGTAGAGAGGCATTCTCTCTCTACCTTTCCTGATGAAGATTCCTGTCTGCCATTACCTGCTGGTCTCAAAACCTTTTCATCACGAACAGTGGCCGTCAGCGCCAGTGCTCGTGGTGAGGTGGTTTTGTGACCAGAAGCAAAGAGAACATTTCTATCTACTTCTTTAGGCGAAGTTAGAAAATTTGTGTCAGCTTCTCTTGATGCCGCCTGCTGTCTGCCTTCTCCAGCTGGGAGCACCAAAACCTCTTCTTCTTCTCCCACTCCAGCATTGTCTGAAAATAAGCAACAAAAAACGTTACGCGCTTTATGAAAACTAGAACGGAACAGTTACATCGAAAGAAATGCACTTTTGACAAACTTGGACAAAAAGGTAAACTGCTTCGTCCTGATAAAAGACACCAAAAGGCTTGGTGACTGCCAGTCCTTGTAGTTTAAAAGAAACTACCATTTACGTAGGAAAAACACTGTCAGGGGAGATAATTGTGCACAATTCTCTCCTTTGACAGTGCTTATTACTACTTACTTTGGTGTTTCTTCTTGCATTGTCCTAGTTTTTCTGAAGCGTGTTTATTTCTTTGTTGCTTATTTCCTTGAATTTAGGAAGCTTGGCAGACACTTTTTGGGTGTGGAACAGATCTCTAAAATTCAGAATTGCTTGTAACGCCGAAAACAGTGGGTTAAACGCCCGGACAAATATGCAATAACCCCTCCACTGCCGAGAAAAATCAACGCCATTTTAACTGCAAGAGGCGTAGATCCTCATGAGCCACCGCGAATGCGGGGACTCATGAGGATCTAAGCCTCTTGCTGAGACCGCTTTGTGTCCGTACTATTTGGACAGTTGTGGCTTTTGATCGTTCAGTGAACACAGGTTTCGAAAACACAATGTACCTACGTCGGCAGGGAGGGGGTTAAATCTACTTCTTCCGCCGCAACAGAAAAACCTTGACCAACTTCTGATTCCCAAACAACGTCTCATTAGCTAGCATTCTCCGTATCTCTGTCCTCCACCACCGCCTCCAACTCACGGATGCTCATCTCCAAGTCCTGTGCTGCTGACGGAACTTGCTGGCCGTCCTCTCCAGCCTGTCCTTTGATCCCCTCGTGTTCGTCGCTCACGCTGACATCTCCTGCATCTCCCTCTTCCACGGAAGCTTGCGACATGTCGACGTGCATCGCTCGATCTTCCTCACTCAGGTGGGGCACGTCGAAGGCCTTGCACCATTTCTCCACTCTTACGATTTCACCTTGCTCGTTCTGGACGAGGAAACTTTTAATGGTGATGACAGGGAACTCCGCCCCATCGGCCACAGAACGGACGAATATGCCTCATTTTAGGCCGCACTGACTGCAGTGGAGGGCGTGGCCATTCATGGGGATGTCCTTGTCGTACGTTTTGCCTTTGGCCTCTTGTCTCGTGTATGTGAAAACAAAAGCGTGAGACCACTATAACCTCTCCACTGCCAAATCACAGAGGAAATATCACAGACAATAAATGCTTCAGGCAAGGGATCTTCATGAGCCACCGCAGACACCGGAGGGGATTATGTCCCTTGCATCGGCTGAGCGCGTTCTAACAGCCCTGGGCGTAAACACTAGGCGGGTTATCGGGTCATACATCTGCAATGGTTTCAGGGACCCCTGGTAGTGAAGGCGTTAAAACAACTTACTTACTTACTTACGCCTGTCACCCCTACCCGGGTATAGGCCGTCGACGAGAGACCTCCAGCAACTCCTGTCCTGTGCTTCTCCTTCGATTCTACTCCAGGTGGTTCCCAGTCTCTTGATGTCAGCTTGGAGGTCTCGACGCCAGGAGTTTCTCGGCCTACCTCTTTTCCTCTTTCCCTGGGGGTTCCATGACAATGCCTGCCTAGTGATACTGGAAGCTGGCTTTCTCAGGCTGTGACCGATCCATCCCCATCTTCTTCGCCCAATTTCATTCTCTGCTGTTATCTGCTCTGTTCTGTCCCAGAGTCTGACGTTGCTGATCTTCTCTGGCCAGTGGATTTTCAAAATTCTTCTAAGGCAACTGTTCATGAAGGTCTGTACTCTGTTGACTGTGGTTTTTGTCAATCTCCAAGTCTCTGCTCCATATAGGAGAACTGCTTTTACATTGGAGTTGAAAATCCGGACTTTGGTGTGTTGTGACAGCTCTCTGGAACTCCACACTTTTTTTAACTGGAGAAAGGCTGCTCTGGCTTTACCGATTCGTGCTCTGACATCTGCATCAGTGCCGCCTTTTTTGTCTATGATGCTCCCGAGATAGGTGAAGGACTCCACCTCCTCCAACGGGGTGCCAGCAAGCAAGATTGGTTCTTCCCTGGTTGTGTTCAGCCTCATTGTCTTTGTTTTCTGTTTGTGAATGGTGAGGCCCACTTGGGACGAGATGTCAGCAAGCCTCGTGGTCTTGTCCTGCATTTGTTGTTGAGTGTGGGACAGTAATGCCAAGTCGTCTGCAAAATCGAGGTCGTCAAGCTGTGTCCACAGTGTCCACTGTATTCCACTTCGTCTGTGCTCTGTGGTCATCTTCATGACCCAGTCTATGGCCAGTAGGAAGAGGAACGGAGACAGCAGACACCCCTACGTGACACCAGTTCTGACCTGGAGCTCCCTGGTGAACTGCCCTTCGTGGATCACGCGACATGTCATGCCATCATAGCTGCTCTTGATCAGGCGGACGAGCTTTGTGGGTACACCGTAGTGTCGCAGGAGTTTTCACAGAGTCTCTCGGTCCACGCTGTCAAATGCTTTCTCATAATCCACAAAGTTGACGTACAGCGGGGAGCTCCACTCCAGAGACTGTTCCACGATGATGCGGAGAGTGGCGATCTGGTCTGTGTGTTAAAACAAGATTAAGAGAAATCTTCTTAATGCGCACTGACAAGATAAGTAGCCATTGAATTGTATACTGTTTGTTTACAAATGTAGTTAGAAACAAAATTATCATCAACAACAACAAAAGTGCTATATCAATTGTGTTGTGACTGTAATTTCTGGGCGTCCTTCTGTCTCCGCTGGGATCTTCACTTCGAGCTGAAGAGAAACACGCAGCTGGCACTGATCCCCAAACTAGGTATCCGTGTGCCTTGTCTTACGACAGTGCTGAGGGAAACGTATTCACGAAAGAATAGATTGTTATTGTCTGACTTGCTTTCTGAACAAACCCAATGCGCTGCTGTGCATCTATGCTGGTATACGGCTTTTTAACCTAGGGTCTAACTCATTCAAGGTGCCTCGCATCAATAGCTGCTAAAGTGTCGTATAGCGTTGCCGAAGGCAACGCCATACGACACTTCGCAGCTATGGATGCGAGGCGTTTTGCATGAGTACATAATCACCAGCACTCGCTTACATGTTCTTGTGAGACCAGCGCATTGTTAAATACGAGCCCCACGCCACGTAAACCTACAGGCGTCCATGGGCACTCACCTCCTGCTAAAGGCAGCCCCGATGATGACTCGGTTGGTCTTCTTCAGAAGCCTGATGTGTGTCGACTGGCAGGCGGGTTTCCGGCACTTGGAACACAGCAGTCTGTAGTAGCCACCAGGTAGTTTCTGGCTCTGCCGTCTCGCCTCGGCCACTTCAGGGTTTCAGCGTTTGGTGTACGCTTGGTGTTGCCTTCGAGCCATCCTAAGCATTAATAAACATTATAATTTGCAGATTTGGGTCTGAAACCGGCCTCTTCCCAGACAGTGCAATAACACTGCGTGTGACGTCAGCGTATGACGTAATACATCTGCCTTCGTCAGCGACAGTACCAAACAGTATAATTAACCGCATTGTTGTTACTGGTTTGTCTATTAACCTTGTCGCTGCTAGCGGACATAAACGTATGTCTGTGAATATCAACACCGTATCTAGTCCCATCAATGTCAGGAACACAGATACAAACAAGATCAACAAGAGACGCAGAACCTCAGGAGCCCTCACATTGGCGTTGGCTCCTGAGGTTCTCTGCCCCTTGCAGTTGGGTAATGTTAGCATGTTTCCGGCAGTGAAGGTGTTACGCCACTGATGTTAACCCATTTAGCATCACGGCCGCATTTCCAACACTGTGGGTGTTACCTAACGGAATGTATATGACTATCTGCTTAATATCTGTGGGCTGGTGATTGGGCGCCTGATAGGAGAGGGCAGGGGGTCTAACCGTTTGTCTGTCCAGCTCTGACTACTTCCCCTTTGTATGTGTAATAATAATAATAATAATACATGGTATTTATATGGCGCATTTCTCATATTTATAATATAACTCAATGCGCAGGCGAAAACGAGACACAAACACACACGCACGCACACACACACACACACACACACACACACACACACACACACACACACACACACACACACACACACACACACACTCACCATCATACACACAGGAGGGGGGGGGGGGTGTAGTATTTTGACCAGTGCTAGCCTCACCAGTTAGTTTGTGAATGTCGCCTATCGACTATATACTAGATGCAGGAGACTGATTAATCGACCATGATAATTCAAGGGAAGTGCCAGATTAGCTAGGCGCCGTCAGGCGCCAAGCTAATCTGGCACTACCCTTGAATTATCATGGTCAATCCAGCTCATGGTGTAGTGCGTCAGGGCTGAAAGGGTTAAAGTATAAAGTGAATGTGATAATTTCTCTCAACCTCAGATGGTGCAGCATTCCACTCTCGTTTCCTAGAGAAGGAGTGTGCAGGAGGAATCAGCCCTTGAAATGTGTAAACTCTGTGCATTTTCTGACTGGCCTCTGATTTAGGGATCACAACCTATTTTCCGTTGTACACACCTGTCCAAGTGGGCTCCAGGGTCGCTGTCCATTTCCTGCTGTAGGGTGGTCAGGGCGGTGCACATGAGTTTTTCGCTTGCTTGGTTGGCTCAGTCTCTCCTTGGCAATGCTCGTGCTAGTGAGGTTCCCCATCACGCAGTAGCGGGAATCTTTCTGTCGCGCGCGGCCTGCAAATGATCACAGCTTTGTCAGCAATGCAAGGGGCATCACACACGTAGATAACATGTGTATGCCTGCGGGGTGTAGGTGTGTGTGTGTGTGTAGGGGGCTGGAGGAGGGGGGCGGTGTGGACATTGAATCTTACCCCGCGTCTGAATCATGGACACCATGCTCGTGACGTAATCGTAGCGGATGACGAGGCTGCCGGCTCTGAAGTCCAGACCCTCCTCCGCCGCAGAAGTGCACACGACGATCTTGTGATGGCCGGCGTTGAAGTTTCCCATGACCTCTGTCACCTCGCTCTTTGTCATGCCTGCAGTACGCAGACCACGTGATGTTAGTGGATAGAAATGAGAGATCTGGGAAAGTTATCGCCTTCAGACGTGTGACGTGGATGTACGTCTCACAAACAGTTAAATTTCTCCATCCATCCACCCATCCATCCATCCATCCTTCTATATATATATCCACCCATCCATCCATCCATCCACCCATCCATCCATCCATCCATTAACCCATTGAGTGCCGAAAAAATTTCAACAGTATCCAACTGCAAGAGGTATAGATCCTCATGAGCCCCCTGAGTGGCACTAAGTTACCGCAGTCGCGGGGGCTGATGAGGATCTATGCCTCTTGTTGACGCCACTTTGATTTATGTTGCTGGAACATCTTGACTTTTCTGTCCGGACTTCAGAGCGTGCAACCTTTGTTATCTGGACTTAATGCGATTGCAGAAACTCAGTGCGTCAGCTGGCGCAGACTGACCAAGCGTTGCCTGCTATACATTGTCGGCAGGATCATGCAGACTGACCAAGCGTTGTCTGCTGTACATTGTCGGCAGGATCATGCAGACTGACCAAGCGTTGCCTGCTGTACATTGTCGGCAGGATCATGCAGACTGACCAAGCGTTGCCTGCTATACATTGTCGGCAGGATCATGCAGACTGACCAAGCGTTGCCTGCTATACATTGTCGGCAAAATCATGCAGACTGACCAAGCGTTGCGTGCTGTACATTGTCGGCGGGATCATGCAGACTGACCAAGCGTTGCCTGCTGTACATTGTCGTCAGGATCATGCAGACTGACCAAGCGTTGCCTGCTGTACATTGTCGGCAGGATCATGCAGACTGACCAAGCGTTGCCTGCTGTACATTGTCGGCAGGATCATGCAGACTGACCAAGCGTTGCCTGCTATACATTGTCGGCGGGATCATGCCAGCTTACTGGGGTCGGATTCCGCCGGCAAAAGTAGACAATGAGATCAGAAACCAATCGGTCAAAAAAATCAATCAATCATGAACTAATCAATCGGTCTTCCCACCTCCGTCCGGTAATGCGTGACGGGTTGAGCTCGCAGATCTTCGGGTCGTCACGTATGAACTCAACCAGAGCTTTGGAAAGATCCAAAGTCCGGACGAAGATCATGCCGCGCACGGAGCTATCGAGAACCTGTCCTCACCGCAGTCCAAGCTCTCCAATTCGCTGTGTGATCTTCCTCAGCAACATGAGTTTAGAGTTCTGGCTGCTGGTGAGTCTGCAGTGTGCCTCCAAAACGGGCATTTCCTCTGGCAATACAACAAGTCCATTTACTGTACGCACCCTGGGTGTCCGTTAGCCATTGCCCGTCGGTAGCGGTTTTAATCGCGATGATTCCTACAGGAATAACAACACACTGACATCCTACAGGAATAACATCACCCTGACATCCTACAGGAATAACAACATCCTGACATCCTACAGGAATAACAACACCCTGACATCCTACAGGAATAACAACACCTTGACATCCTACAGGAATAACAACACCCTGCCATCCTACAGGAATAACAACACCTTGACATCCTACAGGAATAACAACACTCTGACATCATACAGGAATAACAACACCCTGCCATCCTATAGGAATAACAACACCTTGACATCCTACAGGAATAACAACACCCTGACATCCTACAGGAATAACAACACCTTGACATCCTACAGGAATAACAACACCTTGGCATCCTACAGGAATAACAACACCTTGACATCCTACAGGAATAACAACACCCTGACATCCTACAGGAATAACAACACCTTGACATCCTACAGGAATAACAACACCTTGACATCCTACAGGAAGAACAACACCTTGACATCCTACAGGAATAACAACACCTTGACATCCTACAGGAATAACAACACCCTGACATCCTACAGGAATAACAACACCCTGCCATCATACAGGAATAACAACACATTGACATCCTACAGGAATAACAACACTCTGACATCCTACAGGAATAACAACACCCTGCCATCCTACAGGAATAACAACACCTTGACATCCTACAGGAATATCAACACCTTGACATCCTACAGAAATAACAACACCTTGACATCCTACAGGAATAACAACACCTTGACATCCTACAGGAATAACAACACATTGACATCCTACAGGAATAACAACACTCTGACATCCTACAGGAATAACAACACCTTGACATCCTACAGGAATAACAACACCTTGACATCCTACAGGAATAACAACACCTTGACATCCTACAGGAATAACAACACCTTGACATCCTACAGGAATAACAACACCTTGACATCCTACAGGAATAACAACACCTTGACATCCTACAGGAATAACAACACCTTGACATCCTACAGGAATAACAACACCTTGACATCCTACAGGAATAACAACACCTTGACATCCTACAGGAATAACAACACCTTGACATCCTACAGGAATAACAACACCTTGACATCCTACAGGAATAACAACACTCTGACATCCTACAGGAATAACAACACTCTGACATCCTACAGGAATAACAACACCTTGACATCCTACAGGAATAACAACACCTTGACATCCTACAGGAATAACAACACCCTGACATACTACAGGAATAACAACACACTGACATCCTGCAGGAATAACAACACCTTGACATCCTACAGGAATAACAACACTCTGCATCCTACAGGAATAACAACACCTTGACATCCTACAGGAATAACAACACCTTGACATCCTACAGGAATAACAACACCTTGACATCCTACAGGAATAACAACACACTGACATCCTACAGGAATAACAACACCTTGACATCCTACACGAATAACAACACCCTGACATCCTACAGGAATAACAACACCTTGACATCCTACAGGAATAACAACACTCTGACATCCTACAGGAATAACAACACCTTGATGTCCTACAGGAATAACAACACCTTGACATCCTACAGGAATAACAACACCTTGACATCCTACAGGAATGACAACACTCTGACATCCTACAGGAATAACAACACCTTGACATCCTACAGAAATAACAAAACCTTGACATCCTACAGGAATAACAACACTCTGACATCCTACAGGAATAAGAACACCCTGACATCCTACAGGAATAACAACACCTTGACATCCTACATGAATAACAACACCTTGACATCCTACAGGAATAACAACACCTTGACATCCTACAGGGATAACAGCACCTTGACATCCTACAGGAATAACAACACTCTGACATCCTACAGGAATAATAACACCTTGACATCCTACAGGAATAACAACACCCTGACATCCTACAGGAATAACAACACCCTGACATCCTACAGGAATAACAACACCTTTACATCCTACAGGAATAACAACACCTTGACATCCTACAGAAATAACAACACTCTGACATCCTACAGGAATAACAACACCCTGCCATCCTACAGGAATAACAACACCTTGACATCCTACAGGAATAACAACACCTTGACATCCTACAGGAATAACAACACCCTGCCATCCTACAGGAATAACAACACTCTGACATCCTACAGGAATAACAACACCTTGACATCCTACAGGAATATCAACACCCTGACATCCTACAGGAATAACAACACCTTGACATCCTACAGGAATATCAACACCCTGACATCCTACAGGAATATCAACACCCTGACATCCTACAGGAATAACAACACCTTGACATCTTACAGGAATAACAACACCCTGACATCCTAAAGGAATATCAACACCCTGACAACCTACATGAATAACAACACCTTGACATCCTACAGGAATAACAACACCTTGACATCCTACAGGAATAACAACACCCTGACATCCTACAGGAATAACAACACCTTGACATCCTACAGGAATAACAACACCTTGACATCCTACAGGAATAACAACACTCTGACATCCTACAGGAATAACAACACCTTGACATCCTACAGGAATAACAACACCCTGACATCCTACAGGAATAACAACACCTTGACATCCTACGGGAATAACAACACCTTGACATCCTACAGGAATAACAACACTCTGACATCCTACAGGAATAACAACACCTTGACATCCTACAGGAATAACAACACCCTGACATCCTACAGGAATAACAACACCTTGACATCCTACAGGAATAACAACACCTTGACATCCTACAGGAATAACAACACCCTGACATCCTACAGGAATAACAACACTCTGACATCCTACATGAATAACAACACCTTGACATCCTACAGGAATCATCGCGACTAAAACCTCTACAGACACGCAACGGGTTAACGGAATATACTCTGCATTTGACGGGCAAATTTTAAAATGGTCGTCACTTGGACTGACAGATCTTGAGAAAAAAAGAACTTAGAGCGCCTGCGACGTTTTCCATCCCGATAACGGACAGTTTTAAATGCTAGCGGAAAGCCTGACGCATACATTTAGCCCTACACTGTAACATAAGACAAATCGACTATAATAGTACACCGTTATTGTCTGACTGGCCAAAAGACAATATCATTATTGTTGTTTATTTTATCATATTCTTCTTCTTCTTCTTTTTATTATTATTATTATTATTATTATTATTATTATTATTATTATTATTATTATTATTATTATTAACCCATTCAGCCCTGACGCACTACAGCAGGAGATGGGTCGACCATGATAATTCAAGGGTAGTGCCAGATTAGTTTGGCGCCTGTCGGCCTGTCGGCGCCAAGCTAATCTGACACTGCCCTTGAATTATCATGGTCGATCCATCTCCTGCAACTGGTGCATAGTCATTAAATGACGCCTCCATAATTTGGGAAATACGGCCGTCGGGCTGAATGAGTTAATATTATTATAATCATCATCGTCATCGATGATCCTTGTCATTATTATTATTATTATTATTATTATTATTGTATTATTATTATTATTTTTATTTTTATTATTATTATTATTATTATTATTACTTAAAGGAGGGAACATTTTGTAGTTGTTGTTTTTTTCTTCTTGCATATTACACGATAACAAGTATCTCAGCGCAATTCTCTCTGTCTTTCTGTGGAAGTCGAACTTCATCTAACGTGAATGTAGCTTACAGTCAAACTGATCGTACAGATGACGGTCAACATGCGCTGTGTCCGGTGTTTCCGTCCGTCGCCTAGCAATCTCCTTCTTCAGAAAGTTGAGGGGGTCGTCAGACCGGCAGTCGTCGTTCAGAATCAGCGCCCTCTGCAACAGCTGCAACCACCAATCAAATACAGCACCAGTTTCCCATCATGGCTACGCTTGTGTTTTGGTCACAACTCAGGAGTACAGGCGGACAAACTGAATGCGCAGTTACACGCGTTTACACCTGTAGGAGCTGTTATGTCTGTGGCTGTGTTATTCTTTGAGAGCATGTGTGTTGTGATCATAGGAAAGCTCCGATATTCATTTGAGTTATTTTGGAGAAGAATTACGTGGTTTTTTAGCAGAAATCATTTTCTTTTCTTGGAGAATTGCGATCGATTTCTGTTGTCTAGCTAGAACGACGCATATTTTCGCTACAATGTTGTAAAGTTTAACCTACATTAGACTGGAAGGTTCTACTACGGGCGCGATTATATATATATATATATATAGCAGATATGAAGTAAAAGTTGTGCAGTACATATGTTGGTAGCATTTAACAACATTAATGGTATGCGTCTAGATGTTAGTGGAAGGCTGTAGATAGACCTAGAGTGTTCGTTTTAATGGTTAGTTAATTTTGGTTACGTTTCCTTTACTGATTGTTTGAGTTGTGTAATTTGCTGGATTGTTCTGGAAATCTGTAATAGTATAAAAAAAAAAAGCATGTTAGGAAATATGTGTGAACGTTGTATGAGAGACGCAGTGTGTCAAAAGTGTTGATGTATTGTCGAGGAGACAGTGTATCAGTGTTGGTGCATTGTATGAGAGACGCAGTGTATCAGAAGGGTGGATGCATTGTAGAGAGACAGTGTGCGAAAGTGTGAATGCAGTTGTGGATGCATTGTGCGGAGATTGCAACTTGAGAATAAAATATTGTTGGAACTGTTACTCCAGAGTGGTTTACAACCTTGTGCCACGTGTGATGAGTTGCAGGTGAGTGAAGTTTCTTTACAAGAACCCTACGTGCATGCGTTTGGTGTGATTGTATCATACTACGACTATGATTAACACGTAACAGGAGCAATCTCTTTGTTCCATTTCCTATTATAACATTCGGATGTTGCGCAGATAGGCATATCTTCGCCGAATTCTAAGTTTGCCATTTGCCAGTGTTCGCTAAGCGTTTCCTGCACAAAATGGCCGACTGTAGACGACGCGCGTAACGATGCTGGCAGTGTGGCGTCATTTACATTCAATCAATTGGACCATCCCTTTACGAACAATTTACCTTATTAACTGGAAGAAAGCTGGTCCTTAGTAAGACTAAAACAATGAACATACAAAACAAAACATATTTTTATAAGGCAGGCGATGGATTATTGCGTCAGACGCCAGTAGGCGCCAAGCTATTCTGGCACCACTCTTGAACTGTCCTAGCTTATCCATTTTGGTGTATGAGTGAGGTTTCGTTTGCAACAAACGAGAAGGCAATGACATCGGACAAACAAATTATACCATAATCATAGACAAAACTCCAAACATCTCCAAGAGGCACAACCCCACCCGGGTCTGCCTTGGGGGACTTGGGTGGGGTTAGGTATTTTTTAGTTCCCAGGGTCACCCTGGTCAGCCCCACAGGGTGGGTTTTTCTCTCTATTCTGGGGCATGTGTTTCTGTCTACCCTTTGTCCATTCACCTGTATTTGCCTTTTTAAAACTCTCCCTACTGTCTGCACTGCCTGTAGTTCTTGATATTGGATGTGTTGCTAAATGGTCTTAGCTTTATTTAGGCCCCATGTTGTAGGTTTATTTAACGTATTTGACCGGCTGGCGACATACATTCAATTTTCTGTTTAGTTTTCTTTTCACAAGCAGTGCAGGCACGTCCTGAGAAAGCCTTGTTGCTGTCGGGACGTTAAGCAATGTACAATCAATCAACCTTTGTCCATTCACCTGTATTTGCCTTTTTAAAACTCTCCCTACTGTCTGCACTGCCTGTAGTTCTTGATATTGGATGTGTGTTGCTAAATGGTCTTAGCTTTATTTAGGCCCCATGTTGTAGGTTTATTTAACGTATTTGACCGGCTGGCGACATACATTCAATTTTCTGTTTATTTTTTTTTTTCACAAGCAGTGCAGGCACGTCCTGAGAAAGCCTTGTTGCTGTCGGGACGTTAAGCAATGTACAATCAATCAATCAATCCAAGAGGCACAGATCCTCATGAGCCCGGAGGGCTAGCTCATGAGGATCTATGCCTCTTGATGACACACCATTGCACCGTGCTCTTTGGACGACTAGGACTTTCTGGCACTGAGCTATTTGCAAAACACCAATGTGCGTCCACTGAGCATTTTGCAAAACACCAATGTGCGTCCACTGAGCATTTTGCAAAACACCAATGTGCGTCCACTGAGCTATTTGCAAAACACCAATGTGCGTCCCCTGAGCTATTTGCAAAACACCAATGTGCGTCCACTGAGCATTTTGCAAAACACCAATGTGCGTCCACTGAGCATTTTGCAAAACACCAATGTGCGTCCACTGAGCTATTTGCAAAACACCAATGTGCGTCCACTGAGCATTTTGCAAAACACCAATGTGCGTCCACTGAGCTATTTGCAAAACACCAATGTGCGTCCCACTGAGCTATTTGCAAAACACCAATGTGCGTCCACTGAGCATTTTGCAAAACACCAATGTGCGTCCACTGAGCTATTTGCAAAACACCAATGTGCGTCCACTGAGCATTTTGCAAAACACCAATGTGCGTCCACTGAGCATTTTGCAAAACACCAATGTGCGTCCACTGAGCTATTTGCAAAACACCAATGTGCGTCCACTGAGCATTTTGCAAAACACCAATGTGCGTCCACTGAGCATTTTGCAAAACACCAATGTGCGTCCACTGAGCTATTTGCAAAACACCAATGTGCGTCCCCTGAGCTATTTGCAAAACACCAATGTGCGTCCACTGAGCATTTTGCAAAACACCAATGTGCGTCCACTGAGCATTTTGCAAAACACCAATGTGCGTCCACTGAGCATTTTGCAAAACACCAATGTGCGTCCACTGAGCTATTTGCAAAACACCAATGTGCGTCCCCTGAGCTATTTGCAAAACACCAATGTGCGTCCACTGAGCATTTTGCAAAACACCAATGTGCGTCCACTGAGCTATTTGCAAAACACCAATGTGCGTCCACTGAGCATTTTGCAAAACACCAATGTGCGTCCACTGAGCATTTTGCAAAACACCAATGTGCGTCCACTGAGCTATTTGCAAAACACCAATGTGCGTCCACTGAGCATTTTGCAAAACACCAATGTGCGTCCACTGAGCATTTTGCAAAACACCAATGTGCGTCCACTGAGCTATTTGCAAAACACCAATGTGCGTCCCCTGAGCTATTTGCAAAACACCAATGTGCGTCCACTGAGCATTTTGCAAAACACCAATGTGCGTCCACTGAGCATTTTGCAAAACACCAATGTGCGTCCACTGAGCATTTTGCAAAACACCAATGTGCGTCCACTGAGCTATTTGCAAAACACCAATGTGCGTCCACTGAGCATTTTGCAAAACACCAATGTGCGTCCACTGAGCATTTTGCAAAACACCAATGTGCGTCCACTGAGCTATTTGCAAAACACCAATGTGCGTCCCCTGAGCTATTTGCAAAACACCAATGTGCGTCCACTGAGCATTTTGCAAAACACCAATGTGCGTCCACTGAGCATTTTGCAAAACACCAATGTGCGTCCACTGAGCTATTTGCAAAACACCAATGTGCGTCCACTGAGCATTTTGCAAAACACCAATGTGCGTCCACTGAGCATTTTGCAAAACACCAATGTGCGTCCACTGAGCTATTTGCAAAACACCAATGTGCGTCCACTGAGCTATTTGCAAAACACCAATGTGCGTCCACTGAGCATTTTGCAAAACACCAATGTGCGTCCACTGAGCTATTTGCAAAACACCAATGTGCGTCCACTGAGCTATTTGCAAAACACCAATGTGCGTCCACTGAGCATTTTGCAAAACACCAATGTGCGTCCACTGAGCATTTTGCAAAACACCAATGTGCGTCCACTGAGCTATTTGCAAAACACCAATGTGCGTCCACTGAGCATTTTGCAAAACACCAATGTGCGTCCACTGAGCATTTTGCAAAACACCAATGTGCGTCCACTGAGCTATTTGCAAAACACCAATGTGCGTCCCCTGAGCTATTTGCAAAACACCAATGTGCGTCCACTGAGCATTTTGCAAAACACCAATGTGCGTCCACTGAGCATTTTGCAAAACACCAATGTGCGTCCACTGAGCATTTTGCAAAACACCAATGTGCGTCCACTGAGCTATTTGCAAAACACCAATGTGCGTCCACTGAGCATTTTGCAAAACACCAATGTGCGTCCACTGAGCATTTTGCAAAACACCAATGTGCGTCCACTGAGCTATTTGCAAAACACCAATGTGCGTCCCCTGAGCTATTTGCAAAACACCAATGTGCGTCCACTGAGCATTTTGCAAAACACCAATGTGCGTCCACTGAGCATTTTGCAAAACACCAATGTGCGTCCACTGAGCATTTTGCAAAACACCAATGTGCGTCCACTGAGCATTTTGCAAAACACCAATGTGCGTCCACTGAGCTATTTGCAAAACACCAATGTGCGTCCACTGAGCATTTTGCAAAACACCAATGTGCGTCCACTGAGCATTTTGCAAAACACCAATGTGCGTCCACTGAGCTATTTGCAAAACACCAATGTGCGTCCACTGAGCATTTTGCAAAACACCAATGTGCGTCCACTGAGCATTTTGCAAAACACCAATGTGCGTCCACTGAGCTATTTGCAAAACACCAATGTGCGTCCCCTGAGCTATTTGCAAAACACCAATGTGCGTCCACTGAGCATTTTGCAAAACACCAATGTGCGTCCACTGAGCATTTTGCAAAACACCAATGTGCGTCCACTGAGCTATTTGCAAAACACCAATGTGCGTCCACTGAGCTATTTGCAAAACACCAATGTGCGTCCACTGAGCATTTTGCAAAACACCAATGTGCGTCCACTGAGCATTTTGCAAAACACCAATGTGCGTCCACTGAGCTATTTGCAAAACACCAATGTGCGTCCACTGAGCATTTTGCAAAACACCAATGTGCGTCCACTGAGCATTTTGCAAAACACCAATGTGCGTCCACTGAGCTATTTGCAAAACACCAATGTGCGTCCACTGAGCTATTTGCAAAACACCAATGTGCGTCCACTGAGCATTTTGCAAAACACCAATGTGCGTCCACTGAGCATTTTGCAAAACACCAATGTGCGTCCACTGAGCTATTTGCAAAACACCAATGTGCGTCCACTGAGCATTTTGCAAAACACCAATGTGCGTCCACTGAGCATTTTGCAAAACACCAATGTGCGTCCACTGAGCTATTTGCAAAACACCAATGTGCGTCCCCTGAGCTATTTGCAAAACACCAATGTGCGTCCACTGAGCATTTTGCAAAACACCAATGTGCGTCCACTGAGCATTTTGCTAAACACCAATGTGCGTCCACTGAGCTATTTGCAAAACACCAATGTGCGTCCACTGAGCATTTTGCAAAACACCAATGTGCGTTCCCTGAGCATTTTGCAAAACACCAATGTGCGTCCACTGAGCTATTTGCAAAACACCAATGTGCGTCCCCTGAGCTATTTGCAAAACACCAATGTGCGTCCACTGAGCATTTTGCAAAACACCAATGTGCGTCCACTGAGCATTTTGCAAAACACCAATGTGCGTCCACTGAGCATTTTGCAAAACACCAATGTGCGTCCACTGAGCTATTTGCAAAACACCAATGTGCGTCCACTGAGCTATTTGCAAAACACCAATGTGCGTCCACTGAGCATTTTGCAAAACACCAATGTGCGTCCACTGAGCTATTTGCAAAACACCAATGTGCGTCCACTGAGCTATTTGCAAAACACCAATGTGCGTCCACTGAGCATTTTGCAAAACACCAATGTGCGTCCACTGAGCATTTTGCAAAACACCAATGTGCGTCCACTGAGCTATTTGCAAAACACCAATGTGCGTCCCCTGAGCTATTTGCAAAACACCAATGTGCGTCCACTGAGCTATTTGCAAAACACCAATGTGCGTCCCCTGAGCTATTTGCAAGACACCAATGTGCGTCCACTGAGCTATTTGCAAAACACCAATGTGCGTCCACTGAGCATTTTGCAAAACACCAATGTGCGTCCCCTGAGCTATTTGCAAAACACAAATGTGCGTCCACTGAGCATTTTGCAAAACACAAATGTGCGTCCCCTGAGCTATTTGCAAAACACAAATGTGCGTCCCCTGAGCTATTTGCAAAACACAAATGTGCGTCCCCTGAGCTATTTGCAAAACACCAATGTGCGTCCACTGAGCATTTTGCAAAACACCAATGTGTGTCCACTGAGCATTTTGCAAAACACCAATGTGCGTCCACTGAGCTATTTGCAAAACACCAATGTGCGTCCCCTGAGCTATTTGCAAAACACCAATGTGCGTCCACTGAGCATTTTGCAAAACACCAATGTGCGTCCACTGAGCATTTTGCAAAACACCAATGTGCGTCCACTGAGCTATTTGCAAAACACCAATGTGCGTCCACTGAGCATTTGCAAAACACCAATGTGCGTCCACTGAGCATTTTGCAAAACACCAATGTGCGTCCACTGAGCTATTTGCAAAACACCAATGTGCGTCCCCTGAGCTATTTGCAAAACACCAATGTGCGTCCACTGAGCATTTTGCAAAACACCAATGTGCTTCCACTGAGCATTTTGCAAAACACCAATGTGCGTCCACTGAGCATTTTGCAAAACACCAATGTGCGTCCACTGAGCTATTTGCAAAACACCAATGTGCGTCCACTGAGCTATTTGCAAAACACCAATGTGCGTCCACTGAGCATTTTGCAAAACACCAATGTGCGTCCACTGAGCTATTTGCAAAACACCAATGTGCGTCCACTGAGCTATTTGCAAAACACCAATGTGCGTCCACTGAGCATTTTGCAAAACACCAATGTGCGTCCACTGAGCATTTTGCAAAACACCTATGTGCGTCCACTGAGCTATTTGCAAAACACCAATGTGCGTCCCCTGAGCTATTTGCAAAACACCAATGTGCGTCCACTGAGCTATTTGCAAAACACCAATGTGCGTCCCCTGAGCTATTTGCAAGACACCAATGTGCGTCCACTGAGCTATTTGCAAAACACCAATGTGCGTCCACTGAGCATTTTGCAAAACACCAATGTGCCTCCCCTGAGCTATTTGCAAAACACAAATGTGCGTCCACTGAGCATTTTGCAAAACACAAATGTGCGTCCCCTGAGCTATTTGCAAAACACAAATGTGCGTCCCCTGAGCTATTTGCAAAACACAAATGTGCGTCCCCTGAGCTATTTGCAAAACACAAATGTGCGTCCACTGAGCTATTTGCAAAACACAAATGTGCGTCCCCTGAGCTATTTGCAAAACACAAATGTGCGTCCCCTGAGCTATTTGCAAAACACAAATGTGCGTCCCCTGAGCTATTTGCAAAACACAAATGTGCGTCCACTGAGCTATTTGCAAAACACAAATGCGCGTCCCCTGAGCTATTTGCAAAACACAAATGTGCGTCCCCTGAGCTATTTGCAAAACACCAATGTGCGTCCACTGAGCTATTTGCAAAACACCAATGTGCGTCCCCTGAGCTATTGCAAAACACAAATGTGCGTCCACTGAGCTATTTGCAAAACACAAATGTGCGTCCCCTGAGCTATTTGCAAAACACAAATGTGCGTCCCCTGAGCTATTTGCAAAACACAAATGTGCGTCCCCTGAGCTATTTGCAAAACACAAATGTGCGTCCACTGAGCTATTTGCAAAACACAAATGTGCGTCCACTGAGCTATTTGCAAAACACAAATGTGCGTCCCCTGAGCTATTTGCAAAACACAAATGTTCGTCCCCTGAGCTATTTGCAAAACACAAATGTGCGTCCCCTGAGCTATTTGCAAAACACAAATGTGCGTCCACTGGCAGGGAAGGCATTTGTAACAAGGAATGGAGGCCGCATTAACACCGTTAATACCGTCTGTTTAACTCATTCTACCCCAGACACACCACAGCAAGATAAGGATCGACCAGGATAGTTCAAGGGTGATGCCAGAATAGCTTGGCGCCTATGGGCGCCAAGCTATTCTGGCATCACCCTTGAACTATCATGGTCGATCTGTGTCCTGCACTAGTGTGCAGTCTTCAGAGGACAACGGCAAAATTTGGGGATTTCGGTGTTGGGGTAGAATGAGTTAACTCATGCAGCCCGACGCACGTATTTTCCAAATGTTGGAAGCGTCATCTAACGACTATATACCTGTTGCAGGAGATGATCGACCGACAGGCGCCAAGCTAATCTGGCACTACGCTTGAATTATCATGGTCGACCCATCTCCTGTTGTAGTGCGTCAGGGCTGAATGGGTTAACATCAAGGCGTAACTTCCTCACACCAAGCCTGATGATAGATTTATTTAAAACCACCCTCTCTTTCTGGGGGGCCTCGTTTTAGAATAAACTGCCAGCGCACATAACACACACTAGTTGACACTGAAAGCCTCTTCAAATACCTGTTATCTAACAGCTCATTCACTGGTTATGGTATCCCCATCGCCTCAAACCATGATATTATCCTCCGCGCGCACGTGTGTGAGTGTGTGTGTGTGTGTGTGTGTGTGTGTGTGTGTGTGTGTGTGTGTGTGTGTGTGTGTGTGTGTGTGCTTGTATGTGGCAGTTTTATTTAGGAAGACCGCTTATAGAAAGTCGGTTGACCCACATTAGAGTCCGCAATTTTTGTTATATTCATTTTGAATTTTGGATATTGCTAGCTTGGAGAAAGACATTGGATGAGTTCGTTAACCAGCTTTGCACCTTTTCAACTTTAGAAGTTAAAAATAATTGTTTGCAGAAAGAATTTTGTTATCGTCTTCTGGGGAAAATCAGACAGTGACGGTGACGTAAGAGTAGCAACTTCGTCACTACGCAAAAGTTGCCAAAATATTTTAGATATGACGTCGATCTCTCACTCTCTCACGCACGAATGAATTACGACGCGACTGATTTCGAAGATGTGCACCATGACATCTAAGATTGTTTGCACGTCATGATCACACTGTACGTACGTGTAAACGAAGCCGATTTACCGGTAAGTAACGGCCACTGTAGGAAACGCATTACATAGACGCGCTTTTTATGTCGCTGAGTCGGACGACGTACAGCCAGGAATTTTATAACTCTGTCGTACACTCAACAGATAGATTCACCTTGCAAAGATCTTGATCTAGAGCTGGAAATTAAGTGACGTTGTCATGTATCAGAGTTAGAGAAAGCTCTTAGTTTAGCGGTAAGGAGTAACATAAATAATCCGGGCGTACACATTCTGAAAGTCCGAAATGACAACAAAACAATACATAGCCACTTTCCGCGTATTTCAAACAAAGTGACCTTTAAAACGGTTTTATTACCAAATGTGCACCATAAGTTTTAAAACTAGTTTACACGTAACAATCTGCCCCAACAAAGTGCGCCACTGTATGGACAGTTGAAAAGACGTCTGCACTGACTGTCTTCCGCGCACTCGCTGTCATGACTAAAAGGAGACCCAACAAAACCAATAACATCTGTGGGAAATGAAAAAGACAAAATGTATCGCCGTATAACGCACCTTCACGACAAGTCAAACGATTTAAATGGAAGCGAATGGAAAGACTAAGTAACAGCTCTGTGAGAACATGTGCACAGCGTCAGGCTGCCGAAATATTTATGGCGAGGCGATGGCGGACGCTGAAATGAGAGGAGGGTGAGTCTGTCCTCAGACTCGTGCGGCTACAATTTTTACAAAGTCCGAAATGACGCAATTTCCACACGTTATATAAAGAAAACTACCACAACACATCCGCAAAGTTCTTTTTCACGACCAGACAGTACGTATTTGACAGTACGTATTTGTCTCTCTATCTCCTTGCGTGGATTGAACCAACATCTATTTTGTTACACGCGTGTGAAATGGGCACGTTGTGAAGCGCACAGCGCCAGTAAGCGTGAGACTAATAATGAAGACAATGCGTGCGTCACTCGTACAGAGTCAGTGAGACCAAAGACAATACATTATAAGACAGATCACTCCTTCATAAGGCTTACTGAAAAAAGCGAGGTCAGTGTAGCAGTTGCGTCCCATGGTGTAATCGTGTTGTGGCCATACGTCTATCACTATTGGGTAATGGGCTCGAGCTCTGACGCGAGGCTTTTTGAAGGGTAACACGTGCTTTTTGTGTGTGCATTGCGGAAAACTGTTTTAAAATCACATGAGCTCTGCTTCTAAGATATTTTTTGTATTCCTAATCAAAAGATTTTTCGGAAAAGTGGTAATTAGCACGGAAAGTGTAAAAGAAAAATAAATCAGGCATTTCATTGTTGCCGTGAGTGTGAGTTGATGTCTAGTACACACGCACACACACACGCGCGCGCGCGCACACACACACACACACACACACACACACACACACGTGCACGCAAACAAACACACATGCACACAAACGAACACACATACAAACAAACCAACACAGGACTAAATAAGAAATAATTTACAGCAAATATCAGTTGTTTTGAACAATCTCACAAAAAGATCAGTTTATTAATACAGGTTCAACTTGCAGCAGGTATTATCAAGAAAACCAAATAGTGATTATACACAGGCCACGCTAACCACCTTATGCATACACCCGTTAGAAACTGTAAACAGTACCTTCGATAGTATGCACAAAGAGATTAATAAGAAATGATCACTGATTACCTGTTCTGTCTCCTCCTCTCAATTCATCCATCCACCTAACACATGTAAATGTATGACAAAATTATTCATCATACACAAAATAGCAGGCCAACATGAATATACGTAATAGGCTGAATTATCATAAGATGTACAACAGACAATACCATCAGTCACATGCCCACCGCCTTTAGATCTAAAAGTCATTACCAGGTAAACAGATAAACATGTCATCACCGATCAGAATTATGTTCTCCAACAACTCCCTCCTCCCCCACCAGACCTTGGTCTGCTTCCAGTGGGAAACTAAACCCCTTACAACAAAGGCAGTCGCATGGTTTGCCACAAGCTTTGTCCTGTCGTCCTCCCCAAAATTCTCTGCCCCTTCTATTTGATCACGTTTTTTGTTGTTGTAGGTGACTTGTTCTTTTATTGTCATTTCGTCTAGTACTATTGCACACAGATCTGACTTTGGCGGCAGTACAGACACTTTAATCTGAAGTGCTTTCAGAATTTTGGCACTAAAGCCGGGGCAGACTGAAACCTTTCGCATAGTTTTCCGTAAGGCCAAGCGGCTCTTCGCTGCTGCATCCTTCTTCTCTTTGAGTGTTAATGTCTTTTCTTTCCTTGTTTGCCGTCTTTCTGTCGTAATTACATTTCTTCTGAAAGCAGTACAATCTGTTGCGCACAGTTTTGAGACTTTTCTTCAAAGCCTGCTTTCTTGGTGAATCGCTGTCCTGACCACCAGTCCTGTTGCTGCAGTTTCCCCCACACCAGTTTCTCCACTGGACTCATCTGCACACACACAAGCAACCATGCATTAAATCATTAATGATAACATTATAATCCACAGCATATTTACTCAGATCAAAAAAATTAATTCACATTTCATATCTGACAAAAAAAAAATGTATTTTCACACACACATGCGGGCGCGAACACACACAAAAAGGCCATCGAAAATTCATCCAAATTTAAAATCTGCTTGTCTGATTTTAATAGTCAACAGATTTTACGACCCCAGTTGTGAAAACAACTCACACAACTAATCTTTTGTGCTGTCATTGTTTGGTAATTTTTTATACATTAAAAATTTCAGCTTACAAATTATAAACCAAATTATATTTATTCATTGAAAATACCTGGTTGCAGTGACATGCCTGCCTGCTTGTGAGGCGGCGCTTCTGAATGTGTAGCAGTATCCCTCGTCTCTGTTGTTAGTTGTGGGGGTGGGTTGGGCACCGAAAACACAGTCGGCGCACGTGAACTGGCTGTTTTCAAAATGGGCACTGCACAGCCTGTAGGAACGTGAACGCAGCTCAGCAGGTAAAAGTCCCAACAGATCTTCTCTGCGCGAATTCTGCACCCGGACATCTGTTGGGAGAATAACAAAGACTAAAATACAAGTACTAAAACACCACCAGCTAAATACTGTAGTCTGTAGGCGTAGTTCGTGCGAACAGTACAGTGGACAGAGTTCTGCATGACCTTTTATACTTTTGTATTTTAAGTCTTGATAGACAATGAAAGCGAAGTAACTTTGCAACGACTGAATTTTATCAACGACCTTACAACTCAAGGTTTCTTTGCTTAATTTCTCACCAGTACTTTCCTCTTTTTGATCGGAACATCGGTTTTAAAACAACTCGATTAAGAACGTGAAACTTACACAGGATTCTCCCTATCAGTCGTATTGCCTTGAACGAAAGGGAAAGGTCCGTGTAGCCTAAAGAATACTTTTTCTCGCCCAAGTTAAGCACGTGTGGCACAAATGACTAGATCTAACTTGAGTTAGTCCACCATAAAGTGGATACAATGGGACAGGAAAACTGGTCTATGTACATACTGCCCTCTTCTACATTTAAAAACAAAATTACTAGAAACGTATAATTACTCTGGATCTAAATGGTCGTTAGATCACTTTTCCACTGACATTTCTCGGAATTCACGGTGTGGAGAGCCGGCTAGGGTCTGTTTGCAGTTGGATCAGTTTTCCACTCTCCCAGATTTAAGCCCAAAGATACATATCACACGAGGGACCTATACCTGAGTATCGCCCTGGCAACTCTAATTCAGAATCGAAAATTTTCGAGATAGACATTCTCTGCGCCATGAAATTATTATCCGGTCGTAAATTTATGCAAAGATAAGACCACAGAGTAATCAGCTTACCTTGTTTCTTCATTTGGGAAAAAGGAAAACTGACATGCCGGTGAAACTTGGCTTGTAGCGGGCGATCAAACAAGAAATTGCGCTGCAAAAGTCAGCCCTTGCCTCATTCGGTCAGCCATGATTCAACACGATTACAAGGGAGAAAACTCTCAAAGCACGTCCTCGCACTCTCGGGGCGAGTGATTTGTCTTATAATGTATTGTCTTTGGTGAGACGGCCTTCAGTTTACGAAGTTAAATGGTGCCAGTGGTCAAAACAGTTATCACTGCTGTATTTTACCATCGTGAGAGAGAGAGAGAGAGAGAGAGAGAGAGAGAGAGAGAGAGAGAGAGAGAGAGAGAGAGAGAGAGAGAGAGAGAGAGAGAGATGATGATGATGATGATGATGAAACTTTATTTATCAACGGTAAAAAGTTTTGACAGAAACAAATCGTCATTTTACAAACTTGCCGTTGCTAACATCTACAACATAAATTTGATTAAATAATAATAATAATAATAAAGAATTATATTTACACATATTATTTCATGCAACAATAAATTTTTTTTAAAAATGACACAAAATAATAATAACACTTAACATTCATCTTATACCATACACACACACACACACACACACACACACACACACACACACACACACACACACACACACACACACACATACCAACAATATAGATAAATGCATAATTATATTACATAAAAGCATTAACCATCAGGGTTTGTTTAAATGCCCAGTGTTGTTATGTTTGGCTCATCAGGTAATCGAAAAGTTTCGTTTTAAAGATTCCAAGTGAGGCTATAGTCTTCAAATGTGCAGGAATAGTGTTCCATACAAACGGTCCAGAAAAGGATAAACTAGTTTTAAAGAGGTCAATTCTAGGCAGAGGTAGGGGTAAAGTATTGTTCCTTGAGGACCGTTCGCGTTCTTGCTGTGGCACAAATTTGGTGGTTAGATACTGCGGTGTCATGTTATTTAATATCTTGTGCATGAGGATGCATTTGTTGAACTTAAGTTGTTGACGCAGGCCGAGAATGTTTAGATGTCTAAATTTGTCTATGGTAGGAATGGGCCGCGTATCTATCATTTTGACAGCTCTTTTATATATAGAGTTTAACCTGTTCATGTGAACATCACTACAACCGTCCCACACTGTGGAGACATAATCAATGTGAGAATTGATATGGGCATGAAAAAACAATTTACGAGTATGTGAATCCGTTACTTGTCTAAGCTGGGACAACAAAAAAGTGTTTTTAGCAATGGTTTTACAGACTGTATTTATATGCGTCTCCCAACATAATTGTTCGTCAACGTGTATTCCCAAGAATTTACGCTCTGTGACTTGTTCTATCGGTTTAGCGTTCAGTTGTAAATGTAACGGCTGTGGTCGGCGTTGGTGTTTTTGTCGTGTAGTGATTAAAATACTCTTTGTTTTTCCTGGATGAAGAACCATATGATTCTCTCTACACCAGTCGGAAACCTCGCTGAGACTACTTTGTAAGCTAATGTTAATGTCAGCTGTTTTTTTTTTTTTTACCCGAAACATGGAGGCTCGTATCGTCCGCAAACAGGTTGCAATTAACATCAGTGTTAGTAATATGCAAAGGCAAATCATTAATGAATATTATAAATAGAAGAGGTCCCAAGATCGACCCCTGGGGGACACCGTAGTTAAGTTGTCCTTGTTTAGAGTATTTTCCATGAGTATATACCTTTTGTTTTCTGTCTTTTAGGTATGATCTAAAAATTGCTATGGCAGTTTCACTTATATGGTATGCTGCTAGCTTCTTTAAGAGAATGTCATGGTCGACAAGATCAAATGCTTTTTGTAGGTCTAAGAAAACAACTCCAGACATCAGGTTTTTATTTATTGATTCCAGCCAGCTGTCTACAATGTGTGCCAGTGCTGACATGAGTGTTTCGGTCTAAAGCCGGACTGATGAATATTTATGAAATTGCCCTTTTCGAGGAGGTGTTTTTGTATGTGTTTTTCAAGGGGCTTTGACGGGGCCGACAAAAGTGAGATAGGACGGTAGTTATTGACATCTTCAAGATCTTTTGATTTAGGGATTGGAATTACCTTGGCCTCTTTGAAAATAGTTGGAAACGTGCTGTGTTTTATACAGAGGTTAAAGATATAAGTGAGTGCCTCTACCGTATATGCTCGTGACATTTTCAGAATTTTGTTGTCTATACCATCCATCCCGGTTGACTTTTTGTTCGGCATGCTAGAGATGAATTTGCCGACTTCAGCGACGGTAATATCAAGAATGATGAATGTCTGCAGTATATTTTTGGCCTCACAGTATTTTTCCAGTACACTAGGAACTTGGTACTCTGCGTTACTACTTGCAGCTGACTGAGCAAGTGTTTCAGCTGTCGATAGGAAGTGCTTATTTAATATATCAGCTGACAAATGGGATGGTATTTCAGGGGCTGATTTACCCTTTGTTATAACGTTCAGGGCTTTCCACACCGATGCTGTATCTTTTTTGTCCCTAATCATTTCCTGGAAGAACAGGTTTTTTTTACGCTCTCACTAAGTATTTAACACGATTTCGTTGTTTCTTATATTCATCAAACTGTTTTTCTTTCTTAAGTTTGTCTCTAAATGACATGGCCTGTTTGACATCTACTGTTAACCAGGGTGGCAGGGTAGAGTGCTTAACTCGTTTTTCTCGTATGGGCGCATGCTTATTTAGGACTCCAAGGAATAGATCCATCCATTACGACAGGGCACTGTCAGGAGAAGTGTGGTTATACACGTCCCTGAAAGGAGTATTGCGCAGATCCCGCAGAAAGTCGCCGTCATTAAATGTTTTGAAAGAACGATATTTAATTGTTTTATGTCTCTTTTTGTTCTCTTTGTCTAGTTTCATGGAGACTGTGCAACATACTGGGTTATGGTCACTGACAGCTAAGGAGGGAACATGTACATTTGATATTTTATCATCATTTGTCACATAAATATGATCAATCAGGGTTGAAGATGTACATGTGGTTCTAGTGGGGGTTTTAATTAACTGTTCTAAACCGAATAGTGCTGTTGTTGACGCACATGCAGCATTGGACCTTTAGATTTAGACAGATCAATATTAAAATCGCCCAAAACAACAACAACGTCAGCTTTATTTTGATTTACGTTATCCATCATTGCTACGAAGTCATCATACCAGTCCCAGCTGGCTGCGGGATTTCTATAAATAAAGCCAATGAGGACGGGGGGGGGTGCTTTAGATGTCTTCACTTCTACCCACAAGCTTTCCACTTGAGCTGACTCTAAGTCTTGTCGCCGTTTGACGTTACCAAGTATTGAATTATGTATATATACAGCTAGTCCGGTGTGTTGTGGGCTTGAGGCATCTCTGCGGAGTACTGAGAAATTTGGGACAGAAATGGAGTTATCCCTTATTGAACTTTTAAGCCTCGACTCGGACACACCAAAAATATGAAAATGTAAGGGCGTGTTTAGGAACACGGATAAATCGGGCACCTTGTTAACTAGATGGTATATGTTAAGATGGCCAATTCTCAGTTCGTCTGTTCGTTTCGGAACAGTATTTAGATTGCGATTTTGCATGTCGATAAAAACACAAATGTAACGAAAAATATAATACAAAATTAATATGGTCACAAAAAAATAATCCAACAAAATAAAAAATAAAAAATAAAAATCAACTAATATCAATATCTATAGAATGTTTTAAATAAGCTCAATAAAAGAATACACGGCAAAGAAACACAATGTTTATCACGCGCTTAGTCTATGTTCAGCAGAATGTTTACGGTTTTCTTGCTTGGTTATGTCAACAAAAAATAACAAAGTCAACAACTATAAAAAAAAAAAAATGAAAAATGACTTGTCAAGGAACTATGCAGGTTCACCTGCGACAAAGTTCATAATACACAAAGCTAATTTGACGACTTAAAAATAAGAAGAAGAAAAAAAAAATTAAAGTCTAAAAAAATGGTACAACTATAATATTTTGTTAAATCGCTAAGTGAAAAAAGTATATTTAAATCGGGAAATGATAATAGCAGATTGGAAATTACTGTCAATAATTGGTCCACAAGACGCGCACAGTGGGACTTTATCAAAGAATGTCGAAATGGCTATCACGCGTGTCCTAATTTCCGGCGCGTGGCCTGAACTTTTGAAGAAGTGAAAACAAGGCGACACAGTCACTCTCACTAAGCTGCGGCACTCCAGGGGGTGGGGGCGGCGGGGGATAGGGGAAAGTTGGGGGTTTGGGGTACGGGTAGGGGTACACAGGTCGACCGCCTGCCATGTAGGAAGGGGCGCCCGTGAGTGTTGATGTGCGATCATAGCCGGGCTGCTGTGGCTTGTGTTCTGGAGCAGCCCCAGCCTTTGATCCACCGCCATACGCAAACGGCGCTGGTGTACGGTCAGCATGGTTCGGATCGTGCTGACTAGAGTCTTTTGCAAAAGCCTGCTCTTGGTGGAATCTGGGCGCCATTCTGAAGACTTTCGTCGCAGCCTGCTCCTCGCGGAATCGGGGCGCCAAGTTTGAACTGCCTGCGTGCTGAGGGCGCTGACTGTGTTGAGGCCCTTGGTCTCTAGGGCCGGGATGCCCGTTTTTACCGCCATGCCCGGGTACATTTAGCTGTCCGTGGCGGTGTGGGTTTTGGTGTCTAGCCTCAGTGGGGCGGGTTACGATGTTGGAGGTACAGCCAGAGTACGCCCGCTTGATGTTTACAGCGAGAGCACTGGTGCCCCGCTTGTTCGGATGGATGGCGTCTCTAAACCAACCGCTCTTTACATCGCCAGTCCTTGTGTAGAACACTTGGTCGTTGTCAATAAAGTTTACCTTCAGCGAGTGGCACACCTCCCTGAGACAAAGGTTGGTGTCTGTGACGCATGGATCCGGCTGCTGACGTTCGTTGATCGTGGGCAGGATGGATGAGATGAAGATTTCTGCCTTGGGGAAGACTCGTCTGGCAGCAGAAATCACATCCTTCCAGCCCTTCTTGCCGATGACGAACCCACGCTTACAGTCATTAATGCCGACATGCATGACGACTGTGGTGACTGCATTCGTGGGGTCGGCATCGTGAAGGTGCTGGAGGATGCCGGCTCTGTCGAGGCCTGATACTGACACGACCTGCGCTTTGTCTGTGCCAGTGACAGACATCAGGTCTCCATGAAGGCCACGTAGTATCGAATCGCCGAGAAGTAGCGTCTGGGTGCCAAGCTTTGGGTTTTGGAGTGCAGAAAGGTCAGTGGCTTTGTCGGTATCTGAAGATGGTCGGTTTGGTGCCGGCTCTTTGCGCTCAGGGGTTAGCGGAGATGCACGCGGGGGCTCAGAAGTTGTCGTTGAGGTTGGCGACTTTTCCAGCGCTTGCTTAGGCCGAGTGTTGGACGGGGGTGACGGGTTCTTCTTGCCGCTTTTCCTGTCGCTTCTCTGGCCATCCTTCTCCCCCTCCAGCTGGGTGATCCGCTCACGCAGGTGTCTAATCTCCGTGTGCAGCGAATCCACCTCGATGTTGTACGAGTGGCGGATCTCCCCAACGGCGGATCGGAGAGCCGATATCTCCGCCATCAGGCGCTCAACAGCCAGGGGGTCAGGGTTGAGTACTACCGGGCAGACTGTCTGGCACGCAGACTCAGTGGACACTGCAGCAACAGGAGCAGATGGATGAGTGCCAGCCCCGCCGGCGTCTGTTGTACTGGCATCGGGAACACTGCTGTCATGGTCGCTGGTGGCGATGCTGGTACCAGTGCTGCCGGTGTTAAACGTATTGGCAGCACCAGCACTGTTGACGCTGTTGCTGATGGTGACGTTGGTGCTAGTGCTGCCCACGTCAAAGGCATTGGCAGCACTGTTGACGCTGTCGCTGATGGTGGTGCCAGTGCTGCCGATGTCAGACATATTGGCAGCACTAGCACTGTTGACGCTGTCGCTGATGGTGGTGCCAGTGCTGCCGATGTCAGAAGTATCGGCAGCACAAGCACTGTTGACGCTGTCGCTGATGGTGGTGCCAGTGCTGCCGATGTCAGACGTATTGGCAGCACAAGCACTGTTGACGCTGTCGCTGATGGTGGTGCCAGTGCTGCCGAAGTCAGACGTATTGGCAGCAATAGCACTGTTGACGCTGTCGCTGATGGTGGTGCCAGTGCTGCCGATGTCAGACGTATTGGCAGCACTGTTGACGCTGTCGCTGATGGTGGTGCCAGTGCTGCCGATGTCAGACTTATTGGCAGCAATAGCACTGTTGACGCTGTCGCTGATGGTAGTGCCAGTGCTGCCGATGTCAGACGTATCGGCAGCACAAGCACTGTTGACGCTGTCGCTGATGGTGGTGCCAGTGTTGCCGATGTCAGACGTATCGGCAGCACAAGCACTGTTGACGCTGTCGCTGATGGTGGTGCCAATGCTGCCGATGTCAGACGTATTGGCAGCACTGTTGACGCTGCCGCTGATGGTGGTGCCAGTGCTGCCGATGTCAGACGTATTGGCAGCACCAGCACTGTTGACGCGGTCGCTGATGGTGGTGCCAGTGCTGCCGATGTCAGACGTATTGGCAGCACTGTTGACGCTGTCGATGGTGGTGCCAGTGCTGCCGATGTCAGACGTTTTGGCAGTATCAGCACTGTTGACGCTGTCGCTGATGGTGGTGCCAGTGCTGCCGATGTCAGACGTATTGGCAGCATCAGCACTGTTGACGCTGTCGCTGATGGTGGTGCCAGTGCTGCCGATGTCAGACGTATTGGCAGCATCAGCACTGTTGACGCTGTCGCTGATGGTGGTGCCAGTGCTGCCGGTGTCAGACATATTGGCAGCAGTAGCACTGTTGTCGCTGTCGCTGATGGTGGTGCCAGTGCTGCCGATGTCAGATGTATTGACAGCATCAGCACTGTTGACGCTGTCGCTGATGGTGGTACCAGTGCTGCCGATGTCAGACGTATTGGCAGCACCAGCACTGTTGACGCTGTCGCTGATGGTGGTGCCACTGCTGCCGATGTCAGACGTATTGGCAGCACTAACACTGTCGACGTTGTCACTGGTTGTGATGGTGGTGGGATTGTCGGTGATGCCAACGTCAGAAGTACCAGTACTGATGACGCTGTCGCTGGTATTGATGGTGGTGCTACTGTCTCCGACGAGAGTTGTGATGACAGCGCGAGCACAGCTGCCGCTGATGGCGTTGTCCTTGCCGGTGGGGCTGACGGTGTCGTCAATCTCAGTGTTGGTCAAGGAGTCATGGTCCACTGGCAGTGCAGAGTCAACTCTAGACGGCAGCGCCAGCTGACTGTCCAGACTGGGCAGCCAAGGCGTTTACGATGTCTCTCAGTGCCGCAAACTCCCTGTCCACCCACTGGCGGCAGGACCGGCCCTGCACCAGGAAACTTGCTGTTGTGTAATACACATGAATGACAAGTAGTTGCCGCCTACCGTCTTTCAGCCGTATAGTTGAATGCACAAGGTCTTTGGGCAGACTACTCAAATCTGGGTCAATTAGGTGTTCATAAATGGTATGGTGTTCTCCATAATCCTCCCAGGTTGTTGTAACACCTTGAAGCCGAAATTCGTCAACGTAGCGTAGATTTAACACCTTTCGCCACACTGGTAGCTTCGTATGGTCCGTATGGTAAGTGATCTGAATGGGGTCCAGAGTACGTCTTATCTCTTCAGAGATAAGAAAAGAGAGATTTCCAGAGCTTCGGATTCTCATAAGCCGAGCGGATACCCTATATCTATTTAATTTTGAATACAAAACACTCTCACCTCTCTCAGCGCTAATATTCTCAGGAGAAGATCGGCGATCTTTTGGTTAAACAAACCTTAGCATCCCCACTAATTCTATCACACCTACTCTTGAGAATCATTAACTGTATTGTGTAACAGATATATTACACTATTCAATTTAAAACACACACACACACACACACACACACACACACACACACACACACACACACACACACACACACAAATGAAACACAGCCCCCCCCACATAACTCGCAAGGTAACCCATGACAATTGATTTTTTCACCCGGTGGTGACGGCTGCAGGCGAGACTGCTAATGCACTTGCAATCAATACTGGCAATACCTGAGGCTTTTATCGTGTCTGGCACCCGAATAGCACAATATTATGTAGTCAACCCTCCTTCACTGCTCACACACACACACACACACATACACACACACACACAAACACACTCACACACACACACACATACACATACACACACAAACACACTCACACACACACACACATACACATACACACACAAACACACTCACACACACACACACACACACACATACATACACAAACACACTCACACACACACACACATACACATACACACACAAACACACTCACACACACACACACACATACACATACACACACAAACACACTCACACACACACACACACACACACACAAACACTCCTCGCACACACACAAACAGACAAACACCTCTCCCACACACACACACACACACACACACATACATACACAAAGACACACATACCAACACCCACACACACAAACCAACACACACACACACACACACGCACGCACGCACACACACACATACACGTACACATACACACACACAAACACCCCTTACACAGACACACACACACACACAGAGACACACACACACACACACACACACACACACACTCACAAACACACATGCAGAGCCTACACAACTAACCGGTACGACAGTGCTGACGTCATAATAACTTAACCGGATAAATCTCAAGGTCTATGAATAATTATAGGGCCATGTATAGATTATAACATCTCATCCGGTTTGTAACACCCTCAACTGGTCATGCCTCAGGCTGAAAAAACAATCTCAATCTTTTCAGAGGCAAACAACCTGGCGAGTCTATTTTAGCGCTCTTACTGGCCGAGCAGGTTTTGTTATCTGCGCAGTGCAGTGTGTGGTGTGTTATTGATTTTCAGTTGCTAGGCACCAGAGTGTTGCTTTAATCCAGAGGCCCTTGGGTGGCGCACCGCAATTGCGGCCGTGTGGGTATCAATTAGACAGGTGTGAGTGTTGTTTTATCTCTCTGCATGTTAGACTGCCTGGGTTTGTCTGCTGTTCATATATTTCTTCAGCGTTAAAGTACACTGTGCCAGTCATTGGAAGCAAGATGGCACTCAGAGTGGTATGTTGCGTTTGGTGCACTGGTCTGCCTCTGCTGTTGACATGTGTAAGGTGTGCAACACATGCAAGGATTAAAGTGTTTTTATTTTATATAAAGCAGCCTAAACACAAAGGTAAGTGCAAACATTTTAATTCACTTTTTTATTATATTATAAAATAAAATAATGAATCAATGCGAATTGTTATTACTGAATGATATTGGCGCTTTAGAGAACAAAGACTTAGACTCTAAGAAACAGCGTCTTTTGTCTGTAATTGTTTCTGGAAAGTCAAAAACTTATCTCGGAAAACAATACATGACAGAAGACATAGAATCTCTTACCGCTGACCAGCTAATCATACTGCATTCTAAATATGAAAACCACATCGCTTCACTAATGACTCGTGATTTGAGTCGATATCTTGTATGTCTATACACAAAAGCAGTGAGTCACTTCCTACGGGTAGACACTGACAGTCTTTCACACGATTTCACACAGGTTCAAACTGTGTCTAAACAGGGTTCTGTTGTGGTGTCATCTTGTTCTCGTCCATTTGATCCATCCTTTTCTTTCTCTAGAAAATTTATTTTCGAAAAGTCAATATGACTCCCAGTAACAAGTAAGGTTACCACAGGTGTAAGGTAATTGCCAAACTTATAAAACATGACACATGCTAATTTGCCAATTGAACTTGAAACAATCGGATTGCTTTCAAGGTCGTGTGAAAGACTGTCAGTGTCTACCCGTAGGAAGTGACTCACTGCTTTTGTGTATAGACATACAAGAGATCGACTCAAATCACGAGTCATTAGTGAAGCGATGTGGTTTTCATATTTAGAATGCAGTATGATTAGCTGGTCAGCGGTAAGAGATTCTATGTCTTCTGTCATGTATTGTTTTCCGAGATAAGTTTTTGACTTTCCAGAAACAATTACAGACAAAAGACGCTGTTTCTTAGAGTCTAAGTCTTTGTTCTCTAAAGCGCCAATATCATTCAGTAATAACAATTCGCATTGATTCATTATTTTATTTTATAATATAATAAAAAGTGAATTAAAATGTTTGCACTTACCTTTGTGTTTAGGCTGCTTTATATAAAATAAAAACACTTTAATCCTTGCATGTGTTGCACACCTTACACATGTCAACAGCAGAGGCAGACCAGTGCACCAAACGCAACATACCACTCTGAGTGCCATCTTGCTTCCAATGACTGGCACAGTGTACTTTAACGCTGAAGAAATATATGAACAGCAGACAAACCCAGGCAGTCTAACACGCAGAGAGATAAAACAACACTCACACCTGTCTAATTGATACCCACACGGCCGCAATTGCGGTGTGCCACCCAAGGGCCTTTGGATTAAAGCAACACTCTGGTGCCTAGCAACTGAAAATCAATAACACACCACACACTGCACTGCGCAGATAACAAAACCTGCTCGGCCAGTAAGAGCGCTAAAATAGACTCGCCAGGTTGTTTGCCTCTGAAAAGACTGAGATTGTTTTTTCAGCCTGAGGCATGACCAGTTGAGGGTGTTACAAACCGGATGAGATGTTATAATCTATACATGGCCCTATAATTATTCATAGACCTTGAGATTTATCCGGTTAAGTTATTATGAGGTCAGCACTGTCGTACCGGTTAGTTGTGTAGGCTCTGCATGTGTGTTTGTGAGTGTGTGTGTGTGTGTGTGTGTCTGTGTGTGTGTGTGTGTCTGTGTAAGGGGTGTTTGTGTGTGTGTATGTGTACGTGTATGTGTGTGTGTGTGCGTGCATGTGTGTGTGTGTGTGTGTGTGTGTGTGTTGGTTTGTGTGTGTGGGTGTTGGTATGTGTGTCTTTGTGTATGTGTGTGTGTGTGTGTGTGTGTGTGAGAGGTGTTTGTCTGTTTGTGTGTGTGTGAGGAGTGTTTGTGTGTGTGTGTGTGTGTGTGTTTGTGTGTGTATGTGTACGTGTATGTGTGTGTGTGTGTGTACGTGTATGTGTGTGTGTGTGTGTGAGTGTGTTTGTGTGTGTATGTGTATGTGTGTGTGTGTGTGAGTGTGTTTGTGTGTGTATGTGTGTGTGTGTGTGAGTGTGTTTGTGTGTGTATGTGTATGTGTGTGTGTGTGTGTGAGCAGTGAAGGAGGGTTGACTACATAATATTGTGCTATTCGGGTGCCAGACACGATAAAAGCCTCAGGTATTGCCAGTATTGATTGCAAGTGCATTAGCAGTCTCGCCTGCAGCCGTCACCACCGGGTGAAAAAATCAATTGTCATGGGTTACCTTGCGAGTTATGTGGGGGGGCTGTGTTTCATTTGTGTGTGTGTGTGTGTGTGTGTGTGTGTGTGTGTGTGTGTGTGTGTGTGTTTAAATTGAATAGCGTAATATATCTGTTACACAATACAGTTAATGATTCTCAAGAGTAGGTGTGATAGAATTAGTGAGGATGCTAAGGTTTGTTTAACCAAAAGATCGCCGATCTTCTCCTGAGAATGTTAGCGCTGAGAGAGGTGAGAGTGTTTTGTATTCAAAATTAAATAGATATAGGGTATCCGCTCGGCTTATGAGAATCCGAAGCTCTGGAAATCTCTCTTTTCTTATCTCTCTCTTCTACGTTTGTCTGTGTGAAGCCTAGCTTGGACAGTGTGGTCGGGTCCATCTTGCCATCACTCTAGCTGACACCACACAAAGACTAATCGCCTACAGACAACGCACAGATTAGCACACACCTGACCTGACAATACACGGTCGGTCACGGGTGGCAAAACCTGGTGTAAGGAGGGGGTCTGAAGACGCAAATTGTATTATCTGAAGGCGCACCGGTGAGGCGCAGTTGAATGTTTACGGATTTTCGTTGGTATAAATGAAAAGATATTCAGTGGGCGACAATCATCACTCACTTCGACCTCACAGCCTTTGGGTTGTTTTTTGGGTCTTGGTCACAGCCACGCCTGCTTGCTGAACTTCGCTCACCAGATACAAGCCAGTCTGCCTCGGCGCCATTCACCACTACTCCTCAGCCACCTGCAGCCTCAGCTACCTACGCTTCCTGCGCTTTGCTGCCCTACTACGCTAAACCACAACGCCAGTGCCATCACCACTACCGCCACAGCCACCAACAACGCCAACGCCTATCGTCAGTCGCCTGCGTCTCACTTCGGGTCGGCCTCTAAATTTCAAAACAGAAAGCGAAATTAGAGAAGGTGATATAACCTGATTGAATCTGGCTTACTAGCATAGACCATAGTTTTAAAAACCAATTTTTAAAAGATAACCAGATAGACAAAATCGCCTGCCGCGCCACCTTGTTGGCTACGCAGTAGACTGAGAGAGAGAGAGAGAGAGAGAGAGAGAGAGAGAGAGAGAGAGAGAGAGAGAGAGAGAGAGAGACAGAGAGAGAGAGAGAGAGAGAGAGAGAGAGAGAGAGAGAGAGAGAGAGAGAGAGAGAGAGAGAGAGAGAGATAATGAGATTCCAAAACCAGCATTCTCATCATTGCTGCATCCATGCATGGAACAAAGGTATGTCGGCTATCACCATCCCTCGCCCCCACCAACTCCCCGCCTTTTTAGTGCACTCGGTAAATTTTCAAATCATTGAAAAAGCGTTTATTCGATCAGTTGTCAACCAAAGCTCCTTCAGGATTTGGAGATTGCCTTAAGCTGACCCTTAATTAATGACTAATTTGCCCCGTCACCCTCCCCGCATTCTCAGTACACTCAGTACACTATTTTCTTTTGAATGGCTGCCAACCTGGGGACAACGCCTACACGTGCCACTCAATCCATAAATTAAACCTATTTCATTTCATTAGAATCATGCATGAATATCACAGTGACTCAGGCCGCCCGCATGTCTGTGTAGTGTCTCGATTTGCTTTTCCAAACCGCACACAAGGTGAGACCATCTTTCGTTCAATTTTGTCAAGTTACTTGGACAGCAAAATAACTTTTTTTTTCAATAATAGTCTAGTGGTGGAAATCGGATGCATGTGTTTGTTACTGGGGTGTTCCATTCACAGCCGGGGTGTAGTTCTATAGTGTAGGTCTAGTCCTAGTTGAAAACAAGATCTGAGTGAGTTTAGTCAGGCGAGGCAAGCTTAAGTATATTCATGTCAGGTTTATACCTGCTGGGGACAGGCAAGGCCTTCCTACCGTCTACCTTTCAAGTCCAGGGTCCTATACAAGCATAAGGGGGACTGGCCTTACATAAACAAAGACCAAACCAGTTTTAAACTGTGCAGTTTACTGATCTGTGTGGCGTGCTTATCCACTAATTTCATTGGAGGTTTTATTGAATGCGTGCCCTGATATTTTAAATTAAAAACAGTCAACCATATACTGTCAGTCTTTTCGAGAAATCGTGATTAAGTGGGATGATCAGTGTAGTGCTTGTGAAATGTGTTTTGCTGTCAAGGGTTATAATGATGAGGATTATGCTAATCTGAAACAGCATAAACCTAAAGATAAGTGCATAAATTTTGTTTCATTTATTTTTTTTTGTGATTTAATAAAATAAATCAAGACGTACGTCTTCTTCTGAGTGATATCTGTGCCAACAAGGGTCACTTATATTTAAATACTGTTGACAGAGGTAAAATACAATTGACTAACAAAAAAGACTCTAGAAAGGTTTTAGCTTTAAGTACGATAAGAGCTAAAGTCGGTGGTGTTGCCGGGTTGCAGCATTACCTTGATATTGGTAACGTTAGTAGAGTACCAAGCAAACTTGAGAGTGCTCTTCATGATGCGGCAATGATGAGGATGCTGGTTTTGGAATCCTCTTATCTCGTTCTCTTCCTGTCCTACATCTCTTTCACTTCTAGGGCCAACTGGATGGCCCAACCGATGTGCTGATGGAGGCGGTGTATGAGTGTTTACGGTCACGTCTTTAGTCCTAATCACACAAAAATACGTCACGATCATTCACAACAATTGTTTAATCCTTCACTGTCGAAACTCAACGAAAAAAACACAAAATGCAAGAGACATTGAGCCAACACAGTTGCAGGGGCTTATGAGGATCTATGCCTCTTGCTGAAAGCGTTTAGTTTCCGTGTTATTTATACAATCTTTGTCATATAATAATAATAATAATAATAATAATAATAATAATAATAATGGGTATTTACATAGCCCTTAATGTCCTGACGAAGCTCTAGGCACTTTACAATGGACAAACATTACGCAAACATAAACATACAAATAAATAAAAATTAACAAAATAAAGAACAAAACCAAACAGCCACAAAAAACACTGGTGTGTATGTGCACACACACGATCACGATCACACACACACACACACACACACACACACACACACACACACACACACACACACACACACACACACACACACACACACAAGAATTAGTCTTATATCGTTGATTTCTCGCTTTAACAAAAGCCGCAGTCTGTGTCTGGCAGCAAAGGTGTTAATGACCGATTCACGACGATATTCTGTGACAAATGTCACGTACTTCCAATTGAAATGATATCTACACGTGTAGTACACCAGCTGGCTACAGAGGAGAAGTGCATTTAGCGACTGATGGTGGGACACAAGATATGGTTACAAGATGCGCGTAGGGAAAGTAGTCCCAAGTACATGAGCGACCTTAGTCTCGTAGTCCGCTCACTTACGGTTTAGCCGCCACGAGGCGCCAGTGTTGTGAGGTGGATTTTTATTTTTAAGGCGGGCTAACAACGTGTGCTTGGTCTAAATAAGAAGTTCTAGCCTAATGCTCCTAGCAGTAGACCACAACTTCTTATTTAGACCAAGCCGAGGTGTTTAGTCGTCCTTTGCGCTTTAGAAACCTGTTAACTTAAAACAAACTCGTTGAGGCCTGATCGGGGCTACACCATATTGCGACTTGTGTGGGCAGTGGTTCAGACAAAGAACTGGTGTGAAGCGGTCTGGAGCGAAAGGCACACACGCACTTACTGAGTACACGATCTATGTCTTTTGTCTGACGACAGTTTTGAGGCCATTGTACAGATCGTCTTTTTTTTTTAAGGCGGGCTATCAACATGGACTTGGTCTAAATAAGAAGTTATAGCCTACAGCTCCTAGCAGTAGACTAGAAGTTCTTATTTAGACCTGGCCGAGGTGTTTAGTCGTCCTCGATCGTGCTTTAGATTCTGTCACTCTGCTACAAATCCCTGAACAACTGCGCTCCTGCCTATCTCTCCAACTTACTTCACCCCTATACTCCTTCCCGCCCCCTCCGCTCCGCCTCCACATCCCCCGCACCAAACTCAGCACTTTCGGCCCCCGCTCCTTCACCGTCTACGGTCCATCCACCTGGAACACTCTCCCACTCTCTCTCCGTCAGAAACACTCTCTCTCCTCTTTCCAATCCGCCCTCAAAACTTACCTCTTTCAACAGTTCTAGCACTATAACATCACCACACTCCCCACCCCAACCTGACTGTCGTAATGTATTTGTGGTACGTGAGTCATTGTCTAAAGCGTGCGCATGCGTGCGCGAGTTGTGAGTGCGCGCTTAGAGTTATAATTATTATAAGATAAGCGCATTATAAATACCGTAATTATTATTTTATTATTATTATAAACCTGTGAAAAAAAACTCGCTGAGGCCTGATCGGGGCTACATCATATTGTGACTTGTGTGGGCACTGGTTCAGACACAGAGCTGGTGTGAAGCGGTCTGGAGCGAAAGGCAGCATGAAAGTCCTTCACCTGTGTCTAACGCTCATTTTCTTCCATGGTGAGTACATACGGCATGCATGATTTCTGCAGTAGTTGTTGTTGGTGGTGGTGCTGGTCGTGGTGGTGGTTGTATACTATCGTCAATTTGCCTGCGTTTCTTTGTTGTACGAGAAGTTTGGTCTCATCTTTGCTGTAATTCTGCCAGAAAGTGTGTCTTGTGGCCGTTCAGTGTACGTGATAAGGACACACGCACTTACTGAGTACACGATCTATGTCTTTTGTCTGACGACAGTTTTGGGTCCATTGTACAGATCGTCTACAACTAGTGTCTGTGCTACACTTGGAGAAACAACAGGCCAACTGATGTGCCAACAAACAGACTTTGTGTCAGCGTAACTGAGTCACACAGCTCTAATATGACAAACAACAGATCAACGATGTCGCGATGCATAGAATCTTGGGGTATCATAATAATAATAATAATAATAATAATAATAATAATAATATAGTTTTTATATAGCGCCCTTCCCCACAGACAGCAAGCTAGGCGCGCTTTACAACACTTAAAATAATATAAAAAGAAGAATTAGAACAAAAACACGCACTCACTCCTTAAATAAACAGCTCGCACCATGTAGGCATATTCCTAACACGAAACACGCACACACACACACAAAGTCTACATACATGGGCTACAAATATAAGACAACAGCCACCATTTCCAGGCAGCACATCCAGACTAAGCTAATCCTGATATGCCACCTCAGTGGAAAAGACTGATGGGTCTTCAAATTTGTTTTGAAAGGCATCAGGGTAGGGGATACACGGACATGCTTCAATGGAAGTGAGTTCCAGACGTGAGGGGCCTGATAACCGAAAATACCGAAATAAACATTTACGACAAAGAAGGATGCATCCAAAGTAACAGAAAATACACATAACAGCGCGCAAACAAACAGTAGGTCTACTATTTTCACAATGAGCTGACAGATGGGGAGCTGGTCTCCCCGAGCCTGGAGCCAGTTGCATGAGCGAGCCCAGTCCTGCACCAGTAACCAAGCAATGTGCGCCGCTATAGCAACGCACCTTGCCCAGTGGCCGGCGCAGGACTAAGCTCGCCCATGCAACTGACCCCTGGTGGCCATGCTACGGGTCATGGCTCGACTCGAATGACGTAGCCGCAACTGCGCTGCGTGCCCGTGGACCTATGGCGGTGTCGTGCGTCCTCGAATTCAAAGGCCAATGCTGGCCGGCTTTAAGAATAAGAGTACGTTATTATCTCGAAAAGAGAAATTCGGTTGTGGTACATTTATAACAAATAGTACAAACAAGACATGAAAACATTATAACATAATTATGAACATTTTCTTCCTGCACTTTCACAGCTACAAATTGCAATTGGACATAAGTAAACACTACAAAATCTGTACACATAACTCTTACACATCTCACACATGAACATCTTTTATGAACTGAACTGAGCGGCACTTACACATTCACACCCACCTCTGCACATGCATACATAATACGCGTGTTTCAACCTAATCCTAACCCTCACTGCTTATTATACAAACGTCTCAATACATTATTACACGTTATTACACAAGCTGGGTAACTAAAATCTACCTTAGTAAAATAATTAGTGGGTAAACACACAGTAACAAAATTCCCAATATGTCCATGTTCACCACCAGATAAAACACAATACAATCACTTCTCTAAATCAACCAGCTCCATTCATACTGATTGCACAGGTAAAGGAGGATAGGGGGAGGAGTTAGGTTTGGGTATGCGTGGATGTACCTACAGATTGCTTAGAGTGATGGATTTTGGGATGAAACTGTGCTGTAGTCTGAGTGTCCTAGCTTTGTGCGTGCGGAGTCTGCAGCCAGAGGCGAGGAGTTCATAGAGGTGGGCAAGGACATGGGATCTGTCTGAAGCTATCCGCCTACCCTTCCTCACCACACGCTGTTCATACAGGGACTCCACACTTGCTTGCTGACTGCCAATCACCTTGCTGCAGACGTTTACCATTCGTGCCAGGATGTTCTTGTTCTTCACACTCAGACCTCCATACCAGCACACAGAACTTGAGCAGTCCTTTCCTAACAGCCGACGCGGCTGTCCTTAGAGAGCAGTTCTTGCCGTGACAGCACCGGTCGGAGTACAAGGCCCTGAAAGTGTCTCCGTCGCCCGGCGCAGACCCGGCATGGCCCCTAGTATAGTGTCAGCACAGATCTCTTCCCTGACCGCCTTGAAGGGCGAATCAACGATTACACCGTCCTTACACATTCACGGTGGAAGCAAGCCAAGTGACTACTGAGTGCAGTGATGCAAGTGCTCAGCGTCCGTGTATCATAACGGAAGCCATCAATCCATCCACTGTTATTTTGGCCATTGTGAGAAATAATTTCAAACCACGAAGAGAGTGCGCCCATTGACGTCGATTTTCGTGGATGACGCGCGCCAATCCTGTTGACCAACTACATCCTAGCGCATTATATAGGCGCTTTATCCCAATTGAAAATCGGCTCAAAACGCCGCCGCAACCTGAACCCAACAAGCACGCTCACGTGAATCAATCGCATTCACTCACATACTGTACGTAAACACAGAACATTCACGTGGTGCTAAGGGCAAGCTCAAGCGCGCTATTGAGAATTTTGGAAATTTAAATCGTTTGTATTTTTATTTGAAATTTGATTAAGTGGGCTGAACTTGATACCAAAGTCGTGGGGGAGGAAGAGCCGGAGTACACGGAGAAAGTACCCCCGACTGTGCGCCCGAATTAACGGCGACACTTTCTAGAGAGAAACGTCCGACGCCGGAACTGGGTATCGAACCTCGCACCTCTAGCATTGGTGGCAGGCGCTTTACCGCTGCGCCGCAAACCTCCCCCCCCCCCCCCACCCAACCACTCCCCCCCCCCCCCACCACCACCCCCCCCCAAAAAAAAAAAAAAAAAAAATAGTGAACACGATCCAACTGCAAGAGACATATATCATTATGAGCCTAACCGACTGCGGCGGCTCATGAGGATCTATGCGCTTGAAGAGACCAATGTGTATCCATGTTTCGTGGACGGTGTTTGCTTTTGGTCGTTAAATGAACCAAGGTTTCAGAAAACATGGAGCTACAGTGGCAGGGACGGAGTCCACACGCTGTCTGTTAGTGTCATGTGTGTGTTGGTAATCGTGTACTGCGCATGGGCTGTCCACAGTCTCCGGGACGAACGCCTTTCAGTGGATTTCCACGGGCATCTTACCTAATGGAACAGTCATTCCAACATGCTCCGGACAGAATGTGACGTTAGCCTGGAGATACACGGCGAAACCGGAAGTACATCTGAACAACGTGGTGTGGCTTTACACGCCATCAGGTGGGTGCAGGGTTAATGAACAGCTGAAAGGCAAAATAGATGTAAAGGCCCACTACCGCCGAGTGCTCAAAGATACACTTTTTGTAACAGATGGCTACGAAACGCTACACGCACCTCTGGCTATAGTTTCATTTAGACACAGGACAATCCAGTTCAGCACATGCCGTCTTTATTTTAAGTATCTGGCAATGACTCCACTCCGTTCTATAAATACAACGAGGCTACCAGTGCGAGAAATAGTTAAAAATAGACTGACACACTAACGACAGCGCAAATTAAATAAGTGCGATTATACGTGTGCTTTGCTGTGTTTCCAAACTGCTGTAAAAGTTCATTAGCTGTGTCGACAAGGCATAACAAACACAATTGATGCTGAAATGGGTCTGTAACGCATAATGGCACTTTAACAAGTTTACATTTCTGTTGTCTGCACATGCAGTACCGAACTAGAAGTATTCAGCAAAACGACCGTTTCCGCTTTGGTGTCCTGTGTTTTTTGTTGCCTGTTCAATTTCCAGGTGGAAGTGAGACACTGTTGGCCACACTAGTCATGGGCGTATTTTTCGCGGCTCCGGGTTCCCCCCAACATATGCAGTTCATCCCTAACGCCGGTATCCGTCTACAACACGTGGCCACAGCGGACGCTGGAACCTACTCCGTTCACGTCATCCTGGATCTACACGGGACAATCGTCAAACAGGTGCAGACGGTGCAGGTGCAAGTATCAGGTGAGGATCAATCACTGTGAAAAATAAATGTACAACCAGAACGTAATAATTATAATATTAATAGCAACAATAAGAAGAAGAAAAATAATAATAACGGTGATAAAAGTGATGATGATGATGATGATAATAATAATAATAATAATAATAATAATAATAATAATAATAATAATAATAATAATAATAACAGCACATTGTGTGGGCGCTTTATCTCATTCACAATCGGTTCAGATAAAAGTGTCGCCGCGAGCTGAGCCCAACAAGCACGTGCACGTGAAACACGCGCATTTACTGACACACTTCATGGTAGTATAATTTTATTTATTACTAAAACAGAAGTTTTATGCTGACTGTGGCTGTTTCAATGTGTGTGCTGATCGGTGATTGTGGACCTTACAGTTGAGAGTCGTACAATCCAACATCGCACACCAGCACACATTTGACAGAGTCGTACAATCCAACATCGCACACCAGCACACATTTGACAGAGTTCAAGTCAAGTCAAGAAACTTTATTCTTCCAAATACATGTTGCCACGTACAGGAAAATTTGTTTCGCCACCTCAGGTGCAACTCGCAATCACCCAAACTCGCACAACATTTACAAACAACAATGGACAATGGCTCGGGACGGGTGAAGCCCGTCGCCAAGGCGTCTCATGGCCGGCGCCAACGGCCCCAACCCGACCTGAACCTCCCTAACACAAAGCAAAGTAAGGACAGCCCTATTATAGTATCTCTTAAACACGTAATATAATGTTTTTACACTTTCTGCTTGGCTGAGACTAAATTCACAAATAAATGTTTTTAAAACAAACCGCATAAACAAAACAAAAAGACAAATTATACTTCCGAGGCCACAGTTGCTACCTGGGGGCCCGTCGCTATAGATCAGCGCCGGCTATTAGACAGACATTCGCTCCGGCATAAACAGTCACCACACCTTAATTATAACTTAACTTGCGTAGTATATAACTACACACCTACTCATTTTGAAGCAATAATAATAAAACTACAACATTAACGTGAAACGCACGTTGTTCCTAATCCACAGTACACACAAGGAACCGCTGTTAAGTGTTGTAAAAAACACAGTCACTGTGTCGGGGAAGTGTTCGTCATCGCATCAATCTGCTGGAATGTGGGGGCCCGAAGCCTGCCGGCACTCGCCTCGATGCACGCACGCCACACCTCTGGTGTTGAGCGTGGCGTGGGAAGAGCCACTCCTGAGTTGGTCGCCAAGTGAAGACGACACCAGTTCAGTATATAGGACAGATGTCTGGTACCGACCAAACGGTCCAGGAAATCGGGAAAGAAAAAATATACAGAAAATCATTCCGCGGATCACCTATCCTTTGCAAGGTCGTGCTTTTACACTTCAGGGCCCAGCGGAGCACCGTGCTTAATGGCTGGCGCAGGACTAAGCTCACTCATGCAGCCGGCCCTCGGTGCCGACTCTGCGACAGAAGCGTTATTCACGATTCTCTAAAATATTCCTGAGGTGATTGTCTCAAGAAACCTCGCTCTTGAATTGTGACTTTCACACGGAGGTGTGACGTTATTTTTAGTCTGACGTCACTGCGGCCCGGGAGTCCAAGAGAGATGAAATGACGTCAAAAGAATGTTGTAGTTCGTGGCAACCTAAGACCTCCCCCCCCCCCACTCCCCTCCCCCTCACCCCCGTTTCCCCGCCCGATTCCCCTCTCCTCACCTTCCCACACCCGATCGTTTGATTTTATAAGAGTGGGGCAATGCCTCCCCTGGGGCACGTCACTGCGCTATTATCAGTATTTGTAATTCTCCCTGTGTCACGTCACTGCGCTAGTATCAGTATTTGTAATTCTCCCTCTCTGTGTGTGTGTGTGTGTGTGTGTGTGTGTGTGTGTGTGTGTGTGTGTGTGTGTGTGTGTGTGTGTGTGTGTGTGTGTGTTCCAGACCAGGATGTGACGACTGACGGCCAGCTTCACGTGGAGATGTTAGCGGACGCTGTGTACGACAACTCCACTCAACAGTTTCACGTCCAGTTGGCCTGTGGTCACTTCCTGCCGGTGAGGTCAGCCAGGGCCAGGGTGGTCTGGACGGTGAGCTACCCCAACCCATCCCCACCCCACCACTCCCCCTCCCCGTTTTATACTTACTGTCACGAAACACATTGGGCGATTTGTTTACCCCCAACCCCACCCCACATGACAGGAGCTAAACCACTACCTCAGGAGATTGTCAAAGTTGTGTTGTCAGACAATAAGACTCTCGCAGCTTCTTGGGGATAACAAGACAACACATGCGTCAGACAATAAGACTCTCGCTGCTTAATAAGACTTCCGGCCAAGATGGCGACCAAAAGAGCCAAACGTAACTGAGCTCCGAAAATGTTGCTGAAAACTGGACAAACTAAAACATCAGAATGACCAGAACAAGGCGTCAAACCCGGACAAAACCTCCTGAGGGAAATGACGAACCAAGCTAGCCCCAGGACAACGAGAGAGAAAGAGAGAGTGAAGATAAAAATCCCGACATCCAGGAGCAGGATAACCGCCGCCACCTGAAGGACAACATGGAGGAGAGCCTTCAAAATGTTGTAGACCAGCTGAAGGCTACCGTAAGCCTACTTGCTCAACAAGTGGCTCTCTTGACGGAGCTGGTGCAACGTCTACAACCTGGCTTCAGTAGAGGAGTCGACGTTTCGACCCAAACGGACATCGAAGACCGACGTGAACTGACCTACGCGGCAGCGGTCAAGTCCATCTCCACGGCAAGGGTCAAGACACACAAGCCTGCTGGAGCCACTGCAGCTGCTTCGACACGTACTCAGGCTAATACTTCATCTTCTTCTTTATGTCATTCCGCTACCTCAGCTTCCCAAACAAAGGTAAGCGGAAAACATAAACAAAAGGGACAGGAAGATCGAAATTTCGAACAACGAGAAAACAACATTCGGGATGACGTCAAATGCCAAAATGCGTCATCATCACAATCAAAGACCGTAACAATGCCAAGAGTAGCAATATTTCATGATTCCACTTTGAAAGGTGTGCGCTCTAACCAGCTTGGAATCTCATACTTTTTGTCCGTATCAAAGATAAGCGCCTTCACCGTTGAAGACATTTCCAAAGCTGCGGACAGCATCAAGGAAGACGTCGATGCTGTCGTGATACATACGGGTGTAAATAACATTACATCTTCAATCCACGCACTGCTGGAACATCATTTGTAACAACAGTGCGTGATCTCAAAAAGAAATTTCCGGCAGGCCATATAGGAGTTAGCAAGATCGTCCCATGCAGGGATATTAAACAGAACATAAAACGGGAGATTTTCAATGCCACGGTGGTGTCAGAACTTATTGAGGACCAGAATATTTCCGTAATTCATCATGAAAATATTAACTCTTTCATCTGTGGGACTCAATACATCCAAATGCAAGGGGATCTTTAACTTTTGCACATAACATCGGGAGACATTTATTTAACTTATTCTGGGGGGGGGGGGGGAAACGAACATTACGTTACCAGTATCCCAAACGTCCCAGTGTATACTATGATTGGAGGGGTCACTGCTATTCACATTAAGTTTCTGACCGAATGTAATATAAATAAGCTAACTGATTATCATTTCAAATGTGGTAAAGTTCACAAAATTATCAAGTCCGGTTCGAAAGCAACTTTGAAATGATATCCAGATAGTTTTTGTTCTAGTTTTTCATATAGTACTGAACTGTTTGAGATATACCGATTCTTGGTGTTTTGAAAGAGCTCATTTTGTTTTGTATTAGTTATTTGTGTTTTGCATGTTTTGCTTTCCTTCTCCTTCAGTTGACCTTCTTTCGCTGCAAAGAGGTCACTGACCATGAAGAAGAGCTCAAGCAATATGAAAGTGTTTCATTAGAATTGCAGATCAATTTCAAAAAAAAATTCTATCCTTCGAGAATCACATTTCACAGTCAGAGTATTGCATATTTGCGTTACAACCTCTGAATGTAGAAGGTAAAAACTCCCAAAACTTCGAGGATATTATTATCCTCCTATATATAATTATGACGCGATATCGAATAAAGTCCAAAGTGCGTTATACATTAGAGATGACCTAGAATATTCGTCACTATATACGTACTCTATAACCAAAGATGTAAATGATATCTATACCAATGGGGCCATGGTAAAAATTAATAATCAAAATACGCTAAATGTGATACCCGTAAACCTACCTAGAGGGCCAAAAGATGACAACACTGACTGGCTAAAAGATATTGATTCTCAGCAGACAACTTCCAGTAAATGGATGGTCCTAGGAGATTTCAATGCGCATGTACCTTTCTGGGAGTCTGGATGTACGATGTTTACAAGCAATCGTCTAGTATAAAATATTTCAGACTCTAAGTTAATCATTTTAAATGATGGTAGAATCACTAGAATCCCAGATGTATATACCCATAAAGCATCTGCTCTTGATTTATCACTAGTAAGCCCAACCTTGGCAACAAATTGCACTTGGATCGCTGATGAAGATTGTTTGGGAGGTGATCATCTCCCAAACATTATACAATTAAACGTTAAAGATAAAGATGAATATTGCAATTTTGAGGACAGAATTCCAAAGTTTCAGTATGATAATGCTAATTGGGAACTGTATGAGACAGTCTTGCTGTCCCATAACATTGCAAGTATAGAACATGAAAGTATAGATACATTTTACAGAAATATTACAAAAGCTGTTCTTTCTGCTGCGGAGAAGTCAATACCAAAATGCAAAGGAAAATCAAAAGGAAAATATTCAGGTAATGCTTGGGGGAATAAGGAATGTGAACAAGGAGTGAAAATTTAGAAGGAACACTTTTAAAAATGGATACGACACAAATCTGAAGAGAACTTTAGGGAAATGAAGAAAACAAAAATACACTGTAACAGAATAGTGGCGAGAACCAAAAAGATTCACTGGGATGAGTTCTGTAAAAGAAAAGTGTCTGAATCATTAAAAAGATGCATATAAGGTTTTGAAAAAATATCAGCATTACAAAATGAATACAAATTACAAGTGTATCCAATCGCAGTAGTAGGCAACACATTTCCTAGTGCAGTAGATAATGTGGAGGCCTTTGTTAATATGTTTGCAGAAAGTAGTCTCACATCAAGTCTTAGTTTACCAAACATAAACCTCAGAAAACAAGAAGAAGTAAAAGCAGATTATCAAGATCCAGTTTCTAATCATTCTCAGTACATCAATGCTCCAATTCAATATAATGAAATTCTAGATGTTTTTCAGTCGTTTGCAACTACATCTAGTGCAGTGGGTATAGATGGAATTTCTTACAAACTACTTTATCATTTACCTGAATCGTGGGAAAAAATTACTACATAATGTTTACCAAAAATGTTGGTTTAATTGATCTCTTCCTACTATCTGGAAGCAGTCAGTAGTAGTTTCAGTACTCAATTCAGGTAAAACACATACATTGATTAGTAGTTATAGACCTATTGAACTAACATCACAAGCTTGCAAAGTAATGGAAAAGATTCTTTTAAATCCACTTACCGTGCCGGGCACAGTACTGAGACTGCTCTCTTCTGTGTCGTTAATGGCCTCCTACGTGCCTATGATGAAAACCAGATCTCAGTTCTTGCTCTGTTAGACCTATCAGCTGCGTTTGACACCATTGACCACTCCATCTTGCTCCAACGTCTAGAAAACTACTTTGGTATTTCTGGTAAAGCTCTCACCTGGTTTCACTCTTATCTGTCTTCCCGTCAGATCAACGTCTCTGTCAAGAACGTTCTTTCTGAAGCTGCTGCGCTAGAGTTTGGTGTCCCCCAGGGCTCTGTCCTGGGCCCCATTCTATTTACGCTGTAAACTCAGCCTCTGTCCCAGGTTATCGCATCGCATTTAACCGGTCATCACATGTATGCGGATGATATACAACTTCGGAAATCTGCACCTCCAAACAGCTCCAGTCAGGCTATTTCAAATGTTCAGAACTGTATCTTAGATGTTAAGTCCTGGATGTGTGAAAATAAAGTTCAGTTAAACGAGGGCAAGACGGAAGCTCTTCTTGTCGGTGCCTCTCGACTGCTGCCCAATTCTCCTGACTCTATGCGCATTTGTGACGCACCTATTCCATTTTCTGATTCAGTTCGCAATCTTGGCGTTTTTCTTGATGAAGACCTTCAAATAAAGGAGCATGTAAATTATGTCTGCAAACTTGCTTTTCTTGAATTAAGACGCATCAGTTCTATCCGTCATTACCTCACTACTGAAGCTACCACCAAACTGGTCGTCTCCTTAGTCTTGTCCCGCATTGATTACTGCAATGCCCTCTTAGCTGGCCTCCCTCAGTTTCTCATTCAGAAATTGCAGCGAGTTCAGAATTGTGCTGCACGTCTCATTGTCCGCGCCTCACAGCATCAGCCCATCACTCTTATTCTGAGACAACTTCATTGGCTGCCAGTCAAACAACGAGTCTCGTACAAAATTGCCTGTCTGTGCTACAAAGCTATTAACTACTCTACCCCCGCCTATCTCGCTGATCTTCTTCAACTATACACTCCCTCCCGCTCCCTCCGTTCAAGTAGTGACACGCGCCTTCTCAGAGTCCCGCTCTCCAAAACAAAACTAGAGGTGACCGTTGTTTTGCGCACGCTGGGCCTGTTGTCTGGAACTCCCTACTTATAGACATCAGACATTCTTCCTCATTCACTGCCTTTAAATCTGCCCTTAAGCCCCACCTGTTCGATACCCCAATGTAGCTCAGTTCTTTGTCATTATGCACCTGTGTGTGTGTGTGTGTGTGTGTGTGTGTGTGTGTGTGTGCGTGCGTGCGTGCGTGCGTGCGTGCGTGCGTGCGTGCGCGCGCGCGAGTGTGTATTGTAGAATCCGTTGTTTCTTTGGTTTTATGACCCTCTCCACTCCCACACTTTATTTGTAAAGTGCTTAGAGCTTATGTAAGGATAAGCGCTATATAAGTTGCCATTATTATTATTATTATTATTTCATTACTGTGAAAAACAGGATATAATTCCAGTTACTCAAGCTGGCTTTTGGAAAGGTATATAGATGTACGACAGACCATTTAGTTAAACTCACAAATAACATTAAAAAACAATTTTCAAGAAGAAAAAGTATATTAGCAACCTTTTCGGACGTAAAAAAATGCGTATGATAGTGTTTGGCATGCTAAATTATTATACAAAATAAAACAGATAAGCATAACCGGTTTATGTATGAGTATATTAAAAGCTTTTTGTCTGAAAGATTTGTTTGCACCAAAGTTGGTAAAAGTTATTCAACCTTTAAGAAAATAGATATGGGTATTCCTCAGGGATAAATAATTTCACCCTTTTTATTGACTGTGTTAATTTACGACCTCCCAAAATCTCTCTCACAGGACACAACTGTCGTAAAATATGCAGATGATATTGCTATATGGATAAACACTAATTTCAGAAAACGTACCCCAAAAAGAATCATAGATTACGTTCAAAAACATTTATCAGATTGAATTGGACAAATTATCAAACTTTATGAACGAAAATAGCCTAGAACTATCTAGGGAAAAAAACATGTCTAATGTTTTTCAATAATGGGGAAAGTGCTAAAACATTACCTAAATTATCCCTAAACGGGACGCCTTTAAACTACCAACAGTGTGTAAATTTTTTAGGCGTACGTTTTTCATCAAAATTATCTTGGAGATTTCATATTGAAGACATATTAAATAAGGCAAAAAAAAAAAGACTTAACATGTTAAAAATTATAAACTCACAACCATGGAGTCAGGACATTAAACTGTTTTACACATTGGTACATCTTTAGTTCGATCAACGCTTATATATGATCAGGAAGTCTACTTTACTGCCCCAGCTACACTTCTACAGAAGCTGCAAAGCATTGATAGCAAAACAGTTAAATTAGCCCTTGGAGTGCCAGTTTATACTAATACTGTAAAGACCTACAAAGAAGCAGGTATTCTGTCTTTATCTCACCAACGTAAATTAGTGTTACGATTGTGGTTGTGTTATCCTGTGAGAGCTTACATGTGTTATTCGTAGGTAACGATCCGATGTTTATTTGAGCTATCACGGTTACGATTCACGTGCCTGTTTAGTAAGATTTTCTTTTGTTCGTGAGTAGAGCCGATTTCGTTTTGTTAAGTTTATTCCGGAACGTTCTAGAAAGGTCGCACTGTCTAGTGACATCGTAAGTGTCACGTCGGGTAGTTGGCATCGCAACATTTTCGCTACTTTTTGTTTTCCTGTGCGCGTGAATTGAGCAGCTTTTATTTTGTTTTGGGAATGTTCTCGTACCTTTTTGAGCTATCATGGGACGTGGTGATAGGGATACCATACTTTTATGTGACTTAATTATACACTAGAATTTAAAGCTGAAGTAAGCAGCCGAGTTTTTATAGCCTGTTATAGTTTTTCGGGAAAGTTTATTTTATTGGGCTTCGGCTGCGGGTTTCGTTCTGATTGGTTGCGTTGTATGATTTCCGTAGACGGTTCTAGATTTTCGTAGTATTTATAAGGAGGGCGCTGGGAAAGCCCGTGCGTACATTGTCTTGCTTTGTCAGTCGTAGAGACACGTAGTTTATTGGGAGAGACGCTGTGTATGAGAAACTTTGTGTCGCAGTGTGGACATTCATTTGAAAGTGCATTATTGTGTGGATATCGCATCGCTGAATTAAATATTGTTGGAACTGTTACTCCAGTATTGTCTACATCCTTAAGCCACGTGTGACGGATTGCAGCTGAACGAGGTTTATTTTAAAGAACTCTACGTGTGTGTGTCTGGTGTGTTTATCATACTTCGACTACAACTCCACCACGTAACAATTAGCAACTGCAAAATACATTGTCCGAAGCCTGTCCGTCCAAAATTCAGTACGAGAAGACATTTTTTTAGATGCCGATGTTGATTTCCCGAAGAGAGCACAAACAATACTGTATCTTTTACCTATACATAACTAGGTCAAAGATGTTATACAAAACTGCAATATAGATATCAAGTCTATTCCAGTTTGACCAGTAACACCTACTATACCTCCGTGGGAACATATTAATGCTACTTTCGATATAGATTACACAGATTTGAAGAAAAAAAAGATGAGGATGTGAACATTTTAGCAAATTTAGTAAAAGAAAAATTACAGAAAACATATTTTTAACATTTGAAATTTTTTACAGATGGGTCTGTCTTACATTCTTCAGACTGTGGTGCAGGCTTTGTTATTGCAGATCTCAAAGTGAAGAAATCTTTTTATCTCGTAAAGGATTTTCTATATTTACATCTGAACTGTATGCAATTCTTATGGCACTAAATTTTATTCAACATATACCATATGATATATTTAACATTTTGATTTGTGTCGATTCAAAATCTGTTCTATATAGTCTAAAAAGCTGGGATTGTAACACTATTAAAGGACTTAGTATATGAAACAAAACATATTATGAGCTGTATTATGTCCAGAGGAATAGGGATCGATTTTCTTTGGATACCCTGACACTGCAGAATTTATTGGAATGAAATTTGTGACAGACAAGCAAAAAAGGGAGCTATAAATAGAGAAACTCAGCAGTTTGTAATAATACGCAATTATCTCTACATGAATTGTACTCTGTGCTAAACAGTTTTTTCTCAAAGATGATATGAAATATACTTATCATGCTCCACCTTGTTCAAGAAAAACAGCTTCGTTGATATACAGGTTAAGACTACATTCTTGGAAAACAAAATTCTCTAAAAACATCAAATGCGAGTGCTTAAGCCCCATCTCTGTTAAACATATATTCTGTGAGTGTCCTATTACAATGAATCTGTTGATAAAAAACAGCATAACAGTTAAAAGATTAGCAGACCATATGTATGACATCTTACATAGAAATATTGCAATTCCAATAGTTAATATTCATAGTCCGGTGGGTAAACTATTATAATAGGTATATTGTGTGTGTGGTTGGATGTTAATTATTGCTATTCTTTGATATATACAAGTTGTGTGTTTGGTTGTTGTTGTTGTTTGTTTGTTTTTGTGTTTGTTTTTGTTTGTGTCTCTGATATCACCAATGTGGAAAAATATGTTGAATAAAATCCTGATCCTGAAGACTCTCGCTGCTTCATGGGGATAGCAAGACAACACATGCGTCAGACAATAAGACTCTCGCTGCTTCATGGAGATAGCAAGACAACACATGCGTCAGACAATAAGACTCTCGCTGCGTCATGGGGATAAAACGACAACACATGCGTCAGACAATAAGACTCTCGCTGCTTCATGGGGATAGCAAGACAACACATGCGTCAGACAATAAGTCTCTCGCTACTTCATGGGGATAACAAGACAACACATGCGTCAAACAATAAGACTCTCGCTGCTTCATGGGGATAAAAAGACAACACATGCGTCAGACAATAAGACTCTCGCTGCTTCATGGGGATAACAAGACAACACATGCGTCAGACAATAAGACTCTCGCTGCTTCATAGGGATAAGAAGACAACTCATGCGTCAGACAATAAGACTCTCGCTACTTCATGGGGATAACAAGACAACACATGCGTCAGACAATAAGACTCTCGCTACTTCATGGGGATAGCAAGACAACACATCCGTCAGACAATAAGACTCTCGCTACTTCATGGGGGAAACAAGACAACACATGCGTCAGACAATAACACTCTCGCTGCTTCATGGGAATAACAAGACAACACTTGCGTGAGACAATAAGACTCTCGCTGCTTTATGGGGATAACAAGATGTTACGATTGTGGTTGTGTTGTTCTGTGAGAGCATGCATGCATTAATCGTAGGAAACGATCCGATATTTATTTGAGCTATTATGATTACGTTTCACGTACCTTTATAGCAAGATTCGCTATCATTCGCACAGAGAGCAGAATTGATTGTCTTTTGATACACGGAGTTGAATCCCAAAGAGTCTAGAAATCGCTCGAATAATCACCGTGTTTTCAGTGCGCGTAAAGTTTGCAGCCAGTATATGTTTCGAAAAGTCATGAAACTTCCGGAGAATTGGGGCAAGGTCGTGAACTGTGTAGCGTATTCTTGTGTAACGTCATTACACACCGGGATTTCCCAAAATTGGGGTTGAAGTTAGCAGTCGAATTTTTTAGACTATTGTAGTCTATTCTAGAAAGTTCTTTTTTCATCAGTGTTAATGAGTTTCGGTTACGTGTTCTGTTCTGAATGGTTGTGTTGTATGAATTTGCTAGACTATTCTGGAAAGCTATTATACTATAAAAGATTGTGCTGGGAAGCGCGTTTGTACATTGTCAGTGACGGAGTTATGCAGTGTATAGTGTTTACATTGTATGATAGCCACAGTGTGTCAAACGCGTGGATACATTGTAGAGGAAACATTGTATCAGTGTTGGTGCATTTGTGAATTCATTGTTTGGAGATCGCATCGCTGAAATAAAATATTGTTGGAACTGTCACTCCAGTGAGGTCTACATCCTTAAGCCAGGTGTGACGGGTTGCAGCTGAGTGAAGTTTCTTTACAAGAACCTTATGTGCGTGCGTCTGGTGTGTTTATCATACTACGACTACGACTCAACACGTAACACAAGACAACACATGCGTCAGACAAAAAATGCTCGCTGCTTCATGGGGATAACAATACAACACATGCGTCAGCCAATAAGACTCTCGCTGCTTCATGGGAATAACAAGACAACAAATGCGTCAGACAATAAGACTCTCGCTGCTTCATGGGAATAACAAGACAACAAATGCGTCAGACAATAAGACTCTCGCTGCTTCATGGGGATAACAAGACAACACATGCGTCAAACAATCGCTGCTTCATGGGGAAAACAATGCAACACATGCGTCAGAAATAAGAATCTCGCTGCTTCATGGGGATAACAAGACAACATTTGCGTCAGACAATATGACTCTCGCTGCTTTATGGGGATAACAAGACACCACATGCGTCAGACAATAAGACTCTCGCTGCTTCATTGGGATAGCAAGACAACACATGCGTCATACAATAAGACTCTCGCTGCTTCATGGGGAAAACAAGACAACACATGCGTCAGACAATAAGACTCTCGCTGCTTCATGGGGATAACAAGACAATACATGCGTCAGGCAATAAGACTCTCGCTGCTTCATGGGGATAACAAGACAACACATGCGTCAGACAATAAGACTCTCGCTGCTTCATGGGGATAACAAGACAACACATGCGTCAGACAATCGCTGCTTCACGGGGAAAACAATACAACACATGCGTCAGAAATAAGAATCTCGCTGCTTCATGGGGATAACAAGACAACACTTGCGTCAGACAATATGACTCTCGCTGCTTTATGGGGATAACAAGACAACACATGCGTCAGACAATAAGACTCTCGCTGCTTCATTGGGATAACAAGACAACACATGCGTCAGACAATAAGACTTTCGCTGCTTCATGGGGAAAACAAGACAACACATGCGTCAGACAATAAGACTCTCGCTGCTTCATGGGGATAACAAGACAACACATGCGTTAGACAATAAGACTCTCGCTGCTTCATGGGGATAACAAGACAACACATGCGTCAGACAATAAGACTCTCGCTGCTTCTTGGGGATAACAAGACAACACATGCGTCAGACAATAAGACTCTCGCTGCTTCATGGGGATAACAAGACAACACATGCGTCAGTCAATAAGACTCTCGCTGCTTCATGGGGATAACAAGACAACACATGCGTCAGACAATAAGACTCTCGCTGCTTCATGGGAATAACAAGAAAACACATGCGTCAGACAATAAGACTCTGGCTGCTTCATGGGGATAACAAGACAACACATGGGTCAGACAATAAGACTCTCGCTGCTTCATGGGAATAACAAGAAAACACATGCGTCAGACAATAAGACTCTCGCTGCTTCATGGGGATAACAAGAAAACACATGCGTCAGACAATACAGAGCAACCTTCTGTAGTATTAACCCTTTTAGTGCCGAGATAATTTGAACAAGAACCAACTGCAACAGGTATAGATCCTCATGAGCTCCTGTAGTTGCGGGGGTCCATGAAGATTTATGCCTCCTGCTGACACCACTCTGAATCCATGTTTCTGTGATAGCTAGATTTTATTTTTATTTATTTATTTATTTATTTATTTTAGAGGGGGGGGGGGGCTGGGGATAGGCCAACAATTGCAGAAACAGTCGACGTCTGCTTGCACTGAACAGGTCACCTTCACTGTGCGTCCTGGCCCTGGAGGACCCAGAAGGGTGTTTAATAGCAAACATTCATTAACTACTGGCAATATTTCAGTCACATTTTAACAATGCTCCAAGCTCATAGACGACAGCCAAAGTATGTTAATAATTGATGAAAAAATAAACAAATGAACTATGTCTGAATTTTTCCTACACACAATCTATGGCGTTGGTCGTGTAGGACCCATACTTTTTAAAGAGTGAGATAAGGTGAACATTCCTGTTCTGATGGTGTTGGTCGTCCAGTACCCATACTTTTTAAAGAGTGAGATAAGGTGAACATTCTTGTTCTGATGGTGTTGGTTCTACAGGACACATACAGTTTGTCAGGGATTCTATATAACGGGATAGGAAACGAGGCGAAATTACGCAATATGTCTGCCGCAGCGTGACTTTACGATACGTCACGAGATTTAAAGCTGTCTGCTACTGTTGTGTTCTGCTGAGTCTGATTGTTAAGCACGCGTTTTGAGGCGATGCGTTCTACAGTGTCTTACTTTCTTCAAGATTCAAGATTCAAAAAGTTCAAGATAACTTTATTGTTGATATATATCAAAAAATGTCTTGCCACCTCAGGTGCTGCTCACATTCACTCACTCGCTCATTCCGCAAATTACAAGAACAGAGCTACACAATGGACAATGACTCGGGACGGGTGAAGCCCGTCGCCAGGCATCTAATGGCCAGCGCCAGTGGCCTCATCCCGACCCGAACCTCCCCGACAAAAACAGAATGCTAAGACAGCAATATGTCTCCTGAACACACTATTTTATGTTCTTTTGTTAAATTCCTACTTGAAAAATGCTAGTACAAGGGGTCTCTGCCTGACTCAAAGGGTGGAGGCCCCAGGAGACGAGTTGCGTTGGTGGTGCGGGTAGTGGGGAACTCTTACAGCGCCTCCCCCGGGATCACCCTAGTCTAGGGCCGCTTGGCCTCTGTGAGGCACCCTCGTGTGTAATCCCTCCGGTCTAGCATAGCATCCCTCTATCACAAGACCGTCCGTGCGTGGTCGCTGGCCACATCCTCTCCGAGGTGACCCCAAAAAGTGGACAGTACTAGCCCCCAGGCTAAACACGGCGGATCTAGAGGAGAGAACCTCGAAAATAAATCGTTGTCCTGCTGCCTTGCAGGCCTGGCCGCTTGGCTGCGGAAAAGCTAAGGGAGGAAAACCCTGACATCAAAACCCCCGTGTCTCCGGGGAATGTTTTTGAGCCAGAGACTAGGACAAGGACAGTCTGATATAAAACCTACGACCCGAGGACCTCGATGCCACCGTCCCAGCTTGCTAGGCCATGGCAGACGAACCAAGGGTTTAAAGGGTGGGGCCAGTACTGCGCACACTGCACTCCACCAAAAAGCTCCACCGCGCAGGCTTTAGGAAACGCCCACGGACCATGAGACCGACCTTTCCAAGTCCTGTAGCGATGGGCAAGGGGCAAAACGGCAGGTGAAAGATGTCACTGGAAGCCGCAGTCTCAAACCTGCATGCAGGCGGTTCAGGATATTGGTCGCCTGATGTTGACCTGGACATGACAACGTCACTCGGCACACCCTGAACGACCAAGCAGACTTCTCTAGGGACAGCACTGCTTGCTCCACACGGAGAGGGGCCTAGAAAAGGTGGCCTAACCAAAGCTCGTCCCCTCGCAACCCCAGTTGGCTAGCCGCGGTCAACGGGCATCTTCTCATGCGGTCAGAAAACAAGAAAAAACAATGGATCCTCTCTCATGACGACCACGACCGGACTCAACGTTGCATGCTGGAACATCCGAACCATGCTTGACACAGCAGACAGCGCACGCCCTGAACGTCGCTCCGCCCTCACTGCCCATGAATTGCGGAGGTTAAACATCGACATCGCCGCGCTCAGCGAAGTACGCCTCCCGGAGGAAGGCAGCCTCCAAGAACTTGTCGCTGGCTACACCCTCTACTGGTCAGACAGGCCTGCATCAGAAAGACAGCTCTCAGGCGTGGGCTAAATGTTCAAAACCCCCATTGCGACTAAGCTGGAAAACCTACCAACGGGTCACTCCGACGGCATCATGTCCATGCGCCTCCCACGGAGACACCAGCAATACGTCACCCTTCTCTGTGTGTACTCCCCAACCCTCCTGGCAGAGCCTGCAGAAAAAGACAAGTTCTACTCTGACCTGCGCAGCCTATTAAAGAGCACCCCTGCAAACGAAAAAGTCATCATCCTTGGCGACTTCAACGCCAGAGTGGGCCAAGACTCTGAAGCCTGGAAAGGAGTTCTCGGCAAGCATGGCGTTGGGAACTGCAATGACAATGGCCGCCTACTGTTGGAGTTCTGTGCAGAGCAGCAATTTGTCATCACCAACACTACTTTCCAGCAAAAGGACAGTCAAAAGACCACCTGGATGCATCCTCGCTCCAAGCACTGGCACCTTATTGACTATGTCTTAGTGCGTCAGAGGGACCGCAGTGACGTCCTCCTCACCAGAGTGATGCCCAGCGCAGAGTGCCACACTGACCACCGCCTTGTTCCCTGCAAACTCAGGCTCCGGTTCAAGCTGAAACCCAAGAAAGGGCCCCCCCCCCCCCCCCCAAGAAAAAGCTTGATGTTGCCAGCCTTCAGCGTGACGACAAGAAAGCTGCCCTTCAGACGGATTTACAGCGCATGCTCAAAGACACAGTTGGTCCAGCAGACTCCTCTCCTGAAACACTCTGTGAACAACTGAAAACTGTTATTGTAAAATCTTCTGTGGACGTCTTGGGCTTTGTTAGAAAGAGGAACAAAGACTGGTTTGACGAAAACGACGTAGAGATCCAGGAACTTCTAGCAAAAGAAAGAGCCGCCCACCAGGCCCACCTAGCCCAGCCTTCCTGCCCTGTGAAGAAGTCTGCCTTCCACCTCATCTGCAGCAGTCTCCAGCGCAAGCTTAGAAAGCTTCAGAACGAGTGGTGGTCCAGATTCGCACAGAGGACCCAGCTTTGCGCTGACAACGGTGACTACAGGGGCTTCTATGAAGCACTGAAAGCAGTGTATGGCCCCAGGCACCTGGTACAAAGTCCCCTGCGAAGCGCTGATGGACAGGCACTCCTCACATATAATACCTCCATCTTGAACCGCTGGTCGGAATACTTTCAGGACCTCTTTAGCGCTGAGCGCACTGTTCAAGAAACAGACATCCTCCAATCCCACGCCTCCCACTAAAGGTTGAATTGGACGAACCGCCCACCGCCGAAGAGACCCTCAAAGCCATCCACCAGCTCAAGAGTGGCAAAGCAGCAGGCATCGACGAAATCCCGCCAGAGATCTAGAAACATGGAGGCCCAGCACTGCACAACAAGCTCCACGACCTCTTTCTCTGCTGCTGTGAGAAAGGAACACTACCAAAGGATCTCCGTGATGCAGTCATCATCACCCTCTACAAGAACAAAGGAGAGTAGTCTGCAAGCTCAAATTATCGTGGAATTACCCTACTGTCCATTGCCGGGAAAATGCTTGCAAGGCTGCTCCTGAATTGGCTGGTACCTGCCATCGCTGAAGACCACCTCCCAGAGGGCCAATGTGGTTTCAGAGCCAACATGAGTACCACCGACATGGTCTTTGTGCTGAGACAGCTTCGGGAGAAGTGCCGCAAGCAGAACAAAGGGTGGTACGTAACGTTTGTCGACCTAACAAAAGCGTTCGACACTGTGAGCAGGCAAGGCATGTGGCAGATCCTGGAGCGACTTGGCTGTCCCCCAAAGTTCCTCAGCATGATCGTTCAGCTCCACGAGGACCAGCAAGACCAGGTCAGACTCAACAGTGACCTCTCAGAACCGTTCCCCATTCCCAAGGGCGTGAAGCAGGGCTGCATGCTGGCACCGACCCTCTTCACCATCTTCTTTAGCATGACGTTCAAGCAGGCCACAGTGGACCTCGACGATGACGATGCAGTGTACATCAGGTATCGTCTCGATGGCAGTCTGTTCAACCTCAGACGACTGCAGACCCACACCAAAACCCTAGACCGACGGATTCGTGAGCTGCTCTTTGCTGATGACGCTGCCCTCGTTGCACACACAGAGAGAGCCTTGCAGCGCATCACGTCCTGCTTAGCAAATGCTGCCCAGCTCTTTGGACTCGAGGTCAGTCTGAAAAAGACAGAGGTCCTTCATCAGCCGGCACCCAAGGAAGAGCATCGCCCTCCCCACATCAACATCGGCGAGTCCAAACTGAAGTCTGTACACCAGTTTACCTACCTTGGCTGCATCATCACGTCAGACGCCAAGCTGGACAAGGAGCTGGACAACAGGCTGGAAAAAGCGAACAGTGCTTTCGGGCGACTATTCAAGCGGGTGTGGCACAATCAACAGCTGAAAAAAGGCACCAAGATCAGCGACTACAGAGCTGTCGTCCTCACCAACCTGCTGTATGGTTCCGAGTCCTGGGCCCTCTACCTCAGCCAACTACGACTCCTCGAACGCTTTCACCATTGCTGCCTGCGCACCATCCTCAGCATTCACTGGAGTGACTATGTCACCAACGTCGAGGTCCTTAAACAGGCGGAAACTGTGAGCATCGAGGCTTTGCTGCTGCGGACACAGCTTCGCTGGGCAGGGCACGTCTCCAGGATGGAGGATCATCGCCTACCCAAGATCACTCTGTTCGGCGAGCTCGCCACTGGACACCGAGACAGAGGGGCACCAAAGAAGAGATACAAAGACGGTCTCAAGAAGTCACTTATTAGTGCCTGCCAAATCGACCACCGCCAGTGGTATTCGCTTGCTGCAGACCGCGATACCTAGCGCTCCACCATTTACAAGGCAGCCGTCTCCTTTGAAGGACTCTCGCAGAGCTAACCTTAAGGACAAGCGGCTCAGGAGAAAAAACAGAGTTGTCGTAACTCCGAACCCTGACCAGACTTTCCCCTGCAGCCACTGCGGTCGAACCTGCCTGTCCCGGATTGGCCTCCGCAGCCACGAACATGCCTGCAGACGACGTGGGCAAGCCCTATAAAATCTTCGTTCGCGAAGTCAAGCCAAGAGAGAGAGAGAAGAGAAAGCTAGTACATGAAAATACAAGTTAACAACAGAAACAATATACCGTCGATAGGGAAATGATCTCCGATTTAGGTAACATAAAACAACGGTCAAAACTGCATCTGGAGACCCGTCGCTATAGTACTGCGCCGGTGTTTAGAGTGCACCGCTCCGACAAAGTCCGTCAACACTATTATAACAAATAAATGTCATTATGGCAACAGCTATGAGACATTTTGATGAAATAAAACCAGACCCCCCTCCCCTCACACACACACACAGTCGTGTTCACTGGCACGCCGCTTGTTGGAAAACATGTGTCAGCAGCGAAGGTCGGCCGGCCAGACAGTTCCGTGTAACATAAACACGGCCGCCGCGGTGAAACGCAGTAAGAACGTAGTAAAGTTTGCTGGTAAATGCTTTTCTGTATGCTTCCAAGTTTTTCCGTGGAGCCAGCCAGAATAAGGAAACATCTGGCAATGCGTTAGTCTGTGAATTATGTAGGATGGAGCTAGGAATACCACATATTTAGTAGTTCCACAGTTCATCTGCACGCTCTTCTTTGAAAAACATAGGCTGGCACGAAAATAAGTCAAGATTCCGACTATTACAAGATGAAGACGATATTCTACTCAATACACCACAAACATCAAATAAAGTTGTCGAAATAGTTCATCACTGTTCCCTCAGAACTTGATAGCACAACACTGCCTGGTAAATAACAAGAATAGGCGTCACTTCCCTAGCACAATTGACGGATTTTGCCGGAGCGGTCGGCCTGGAGATGGCGCATGGCCGCCATCTTCCTCCCTCATTGGAAGTTTGGCTTCGATCAATGTGATAGATAATAGCATAAAGTTTTCATCTTGTGTGTCCAGGTTGTTCAAACCTGGTCTATTTTATGTTAATTACTGGATCATTGCGCACTGTTCCTTACATCGGACTTAGCGTGTTTCACTTTGGCGCGCCGGACCTGATTTTGTTTAACTGAAACATTTTTCTCTCCATTATTGTGTGGTCCACATTTTCTGTATTTCTTTCTTTCTGCTAGTCGGCTTTGATGCCATAATGTATGCAGGAAGTGTGTGATGATCCGTTTAAAAGTTAATGTGGTGTGAAGAGGGCGTAAAACAGCGTTTCCCTCATATCAGACTCGTCAGACTTGATTTTCTCTGGCATAGGCTTTAATCTTTACATAAATTAGACATTTCATATATTTATTTCCTTTGACTAATGCGGATCTGTACCGTACGGTATACAGGAAGTTCGTGACTCGATCCAGTTTGATGTTATTAGCGTGAAAAGTCGGAGCAACATCACGTGTTTCTCATATCGGACTTAGCGTGTTCCCTGTGACGCGTCAGACTTGATTTTGTTTAATAAAAACATTCTTATTTTTATATCTATAACACGTTATGTATATGTATTTCATTTTACTAGTATAGAGCTGTACCATATGGTATATAGGAAGTCTGTGAGCCAATCCGTGTTAATGTTATTGCGGTGTAAAGCTGAAGTAAAACCACGATTTTGTCCTATCGGACTAAGCGTGTTTCACATGATTTTGTATAGCACTAAAGAAAAACCTGTTTTATCTTAATGTATATTACAAATTTCATGTAGCTCGTGATAATAAAATGAACAACTGCTACATACAGGATGCAGCTAGCCCTGGACAGGCTGACAGACTGGACCAACAACTGGTGTGTGACCATCAACACAGAAAAATCATCAGCCACACTCTTCTCTCTCTCCAACAAGGCAAAAGCTGGCAACCTAACACTGGGCAACACCCCGCTGCGTTATGAAGACCAACAGACATACCTGGGAGTCACCCTTGACAAGAGGCTGACGTGGAAGCCGCACATTTGGAATGCAGAAGCGAAAGCTAGAAGAAAGCTGAACATCATGAGAAAAATGGCTGGAACACAATGGGGAGCCAATGAAAAGATCCTCAAAAATGTATATCAAGGCACAGTGAGACCACACCTTGAGTACGGATCTAATGCATGGTTGACGGCAGCCCAGTCACACCAGCAGACCATTGACAGAGTTCAGAACCAGGCACTGCGTATCATCACCGGCGCAATGAGATCCACACCAATTGAAAAGATGGAAGAGACAACGGGCATCCCACCCCTGCGCATGAGAAGAGATTGCAAAGCCTTGATACAGTCCACAAAGGTCAAGTCTTCCAAAGACCATCCTATGAACGCTAGGATGAAACAACCAACCTCAGGGAGACTGAAAAGATCAAGCTTTGTGAAGGAGACGAGAGCACTGCAGAGAAAACACCAGGCAAAGCTGCCTGCGCAGGTAGAGGCTCTGAATCCTGCTAGTGACCTTCCACCTTGGGAAAGTAAGCCAGAAAACATCACCATCTCTTCCACGGTACCCTACATCACCACCAGAGATGAGCACAGCACTGTGAGCAAGAAAGCCCTGACACTGGCCATGCTCGAAGAAAAGTATCCCCAGGAAGCATGGATACGGGCATACACCGATGGATCAGCCACAGATGCAGTTCAGGATGGAGGGGCTGGGGTGTACATTCAGTACCCAAACGGAAAATGGCAGGCAGAGGCAGTACCAACAGGCCTTCACTGCACAAATTACAGAGCTGAGGTGGAAGCCCTAGTCCGCGCAGCTAACACCCTTAGTGGCACTGCAGACCCTGATGCCCAGATTGTCTTCCTTACTGATGCCATGTCTGTCCTTGAGGCAGCAACAGCAAGCAAACTACCACGTCTACAAGAGGCACTGCAAAACATCAAGTGCACCAGACTGGTGCTGCAGTGGATCCCTTCACACTGTGGCATCTACGGCAATGAAGAAGCTGACAGAATGGCAAAAGTGGGCGCAGAGAAAGAACAAGATGAAAATGGAGTCAGCTTCACAGAGATGAAGACCATCATTAAGTCTGTGTACAGACCACCACAACGGCCCCTAGACAGTTACCATCAGCTGTCCAGACAAGAGCAGGTGACCATCTTTCGTCTGAGGACCGGGCACAACCGACTCAATTTCCACCTGCACAGACGCTTCCACCTCGTGCCATCTCCCCTGTGCCCTTGTGGAGAAGCAGAGCAGACCGCAAAGCACATCCTCCAGGACTGTGGGAACCACCAGCCGCTGAGGGAGGAGATATGGCCGAAGCCCGCCACTCTACAAGAGAAACTGTACGGGCCTGTGGAGGCGCTACAGAAGACCACAGATTTCATTTTGAGAGCCAAACTCCAAGTGTGACGGCGTTCGAGAAGAAGAAGAAGAAATGAAATGAGCAGATCAATGTCTATTCACACCTAACATTTTAGTTTTTGATTGGCCTCAGGGCTCTTATTGTTTTGGTTAGTACCTTGTTTCAGGGCTGCATTGTCTTAACATATAATGGTCATGTCTCTTCACACCTAACCTACACAGTTCTTGATAGTCCTCAGGGCAGATTAGTTCATGACATTAATTTATTCTGTTGGTGAGCATCTGCAGATAAAAAGTAGCAGAGGATCAGATGCACACATGCACAGTATAGTAGACTACCCCGAGGTATCAGAGGCGGATTTGTGACCACGATGGGGGGTGGGGGTGGGGGAGTATTCCAACTTTCTGTTTGGGAGCATGCCCCTAAAACAAAAAGGCGTCCCCGACGCTAGACCTTACTTCCAGTGGCCGAAAAATCAAACAGCGGATTGGGGGTAGGGGTAGAATTGGAGCAGCGTGTGTGTGTGTGTGTGTGTGTGTGTGTGTGTGTGTGTGTGTGTGTGTGTGTGTGTGTGTGTGTGTGTGTATGCTAAAACTAGCAAAAATATCAAATGATGAGGGGGGGGGGTGAGTCCAGACACACCAAAAAGAGTCTTTTGTTATAGCATTTTAAAGAATTGTGGGTGGGGTGGGGGGAAGGGTTGGTTCCGGACCCCCACCACCCCCCCCCACCCACCCCCCCTCCTCCCAGATCCGCCCCTGGGTAGTGATCCAGTGTGACACTAAGCTACAAATGCCACGAGAAAATAAACGTGAAAGGGCACTCAATGTATACAACACTGTTAAGTAATAGAATCAAACGACCGACTCGGTTTCGGAAGGACTATAATAAAACAACTATCTTCCTAATTGCTAACTGCGTTACTAGTGTACACGAAAACCGGCTGCGTCCTTTGGAGCATGCGCACTACCTCGCTAACTGTTTTATCGCGACTCGCGGGTTACGTAAGTAGATGGGTAGGCGATGTTCTGCATCACCGCGCGCCCGGCTGACCCAAATATAGCACAGGGCTCATGTTTGGTATCGCAAAGGGGCCCGTTTTCTATCCCGTTATACAGAGCCCTTGAGTTTGTGAAGAGTCAAATATGAGAGAATTGCATCTCACCCACTTTGTTTGTTTGTTTTTGTTGTTGTTGTTGTTGTTGTTCTTGTTTTTATTTTGAAGGGTGATAAAGTCCATGCAAAATCAACAAGTTTCGGTGCAGTTTCCTGGAAACGGTGAACCTTTACCCGTAGTTTCTCGGAAAGCAGAGAAGTTTCAGACTGTTTTCTCTTCGCCATGATGACTAAGAGTACAATGATGCTTCCGGCGATGTGTGCTTTAGTGTAAAAGTAGTGGGTCCTGTAGGACCCACATCATCGGGACAGGGATAACTAGTTTAATAGGTCTTTCAAAAATATGGGTCATGGAGGACCCACATCATCGGGTGTGTGTGTGAGTGTGTGTGTGTGTGTGTGTGTGTGTGTGTGTGTGTGTGTGCGCGCGCGCGCGTGCGTGCGTGCGTGTGTGTGTGTGTGGTCCAAAGCATGATCCGGTGAAGGTTAACCCGGTATTATTTTACGTACCGGCGATTGCGTGAACAAGTAGGATGAAAAGCAGATACCTACACACACATTCCCCTTACCGCCAAAATGTCCTGTTTTATGTGGACAGACACCATCCGGACAGAGCCTCCCCAGCACTGACTACGAAAACGGCCGCTTCCTGCTGTCTGTCCCCAACCCCGTCGTCAGCGGAGAGTACACCTGTGTCATAGACAACACCTCCGCGACCAGTCTATGTGTAAGGAGTGGTCCCCCTTTACATGGGGGCGCTGCAATCAGCATAGACAGCGTGCAGGCCCGGTTTGCTCTTGTAAATGCCCGGATAAATTCCGCAGAACAGAAAAATAAAGCCCTAGAGACCCGACTGACCAGCACCCAGCCGAAGAACACAGCCCTAGAGACTCACGTGAACAATCTGCAGACCCAGCTGACCAACTACCATCAGGAGAACAAGGCCTTGAGACAGCAGCTGGAGACCCAACTGAGCAGTGCCCAGCAGAAGGACGCAGCCCTAGAGATCCACATGAACAATCTGCAGACCCAACTGACAAGTACCCGACAAAAGGACGCAGCCCTGGAGACCCAGCTGAACAGCTACCATCAGGAGAACACGGCCCTGAGACAGCAGCTGGAGACTGTACGTCAGAACCTGACCTCCATGATACGTGAGTCAGATCGAGTCTTTTCTATAAATATTAGTGATTGGTCAGTTAAACAGACAGAAGAGGTTCTTCAGTATTAGGTTTAGGATTTCCACAGTAACAGTTTTAAAATTGTGCGTCTTAACAAAAGACGATTTCAATTAGTTTAAAATTAGGCGTGTTTAAACAAAAGCGATTTATTATATAGTCCGGACAAATATGCGGTATTGCCTGTTTGTCCGGGCTTATAGTCCACTGTTTTCGTCGAAGCACGTGCAATGTTGACCTATTTATGATTTCCGAATGTCTATTATTGGTTGCGGATCAGAACCATAAGGTTCAAAATCATAGACCAACACACACGTAGTAAATTTCACTGATAATGCGACGATCAATTATTACCTTGTCAATTCTGAAATTGAAGGTGTTTGTGAGGCAAGTTTCCGCATTTTATGTGACACTGTGTGACAAGACAATGATGAAAGATAGTATAATCTAACTCATTTATTTAAAACAACATCAATGGAAGTGCCCATCAGTGTCGTTTTTAGGGTTACAATACAATGATGAATAGTGCAACCTAACTCAGTTTTTAAAAAATATCGAGAAAAAAATGCCACACTAGTTATTTTAGGGTTCTAGCGCTTCATATGACTGATCGGCAATTTTCACTTCCAACCAGGGTTCAACTCGAGTAGAGTTCAACCCGGGTTAAGCCCAGTTTGGTGCGTTTACACTTGCATTTGGAACCGGGGTTGACCGGTTCACGTGACCTTGGCAAAGCATCTTAAGATGGCGCCCCTCCAGGAAACACCTTACACTGAGTTGAGTGGTGACCAGTCGTTATATATATATTTTCTTCCAATACATAGAATTAGTATGATGTACTATTCATTTCGGCACAAAAAGAGACGATCTCGAGATATCTAAACATGAGATCAACGTTCTTTGCAGTGGCGGATCTGGGGAGAGGGTGAGGGTGTTCCATACGGTTCCCTCCCCTCCCCTCCTCCCCCATCCCCCCCCCACCGCCCACCACCTCCCTCTGGCCAAAAATTCTTTAAAATGCAACAACAAAGTTCCTTTTGGGGGAATTGCGCCCCCCTCCACCCACCCCTGTTGCACCATTGTTCCAGATTTCGGCGCGTGGCGAGAAGGTGGAGGATGCTTTGATTTTCCGGCTACTGAAGACAATGTCTCGCGTCGGGAGGTCTTTCGTGTCAGGTTGACGGTCCCAAACAAAACGTCGGACCCCCGACCCCCCCACCACTAACCCCCACCCATCCCCCACCCCCACCCCCACAACCTCCCACATCGAGTTAACTAATCCGCACCTACTTAGGAACAGAAACGTTTGGGGGAAAAAAGAAGAAAAGATTCCTTACAGATCATGATCTCTATTCGACAATCCAGACCAAAAGGTGACTGCCAGCGTGTATATGCAAGAGTACCCACGAGAAAGAAACACGCTTAGAAAGACGGTACAACACATTTATTAATTTCGGGTAAATACCCTTTGTCAAATAGACAAAACAAACATAGAGATTAGCCGCTACTACTCAATGCAGAAGATAAGTAGCGCTATCTCATGTTTGTTGTTGCTATTTGACAAAGGTATTTCCCGAAATATTAATAAATTGTGTTGTACCCGTCTTTTCTAAGCGTGTTTCTTTCTCCGTTGGGTACTCTATTCGACAACATTGTTCATTAACAGCGTTCTTACATTGTCAGTTCGGCAACCCGCGTATTTAACTATCAGAAGTGTTCCGTCTCTGTCACGGTCTCACGACTGATGGCGGAAAATTGTTCTGCAAATTTTCAATGAACGTCTGTAGCCCAAACGTGGATGAGAAGCCTTGTAAACAACTCATGTTTGACTGTCGATGTGCACAATGGACTTCAGCTCTATGAAATCTGTTGTGTAATTAAATTCCTTCCAGCCACGTCACGAGGGATGTCTTTGCAACATGCACAACGTTGACGCGAAATGGAATCCGGTTTAGGTCTAACCGTAAACGTAAACTGTCTAACCGTAAACGCACCACCCAAGGCTGAACTCGGGTTCAACTCGGGGAGATGTGCAAGTGTAAACGACCTCTCAGAGCCGTTGTTTATTTTTCCATTCACAATTGTTTAACTGATTCAGCCCGACGCGCGTATTTCCCAAATTTGGGAGGCGTCATCTAACGACTATGCACCTGTTTCAGAAGATAGATCGACCATAATAATAGCAAGGGTAGTGCCAGATTAACTTGGCGCCGACACGCGCCAAGCGAATCTGGCTTTACCCTTGAATTACCATGGTCGACCCATTTCCTGCTGTAGTGCGTCAGGGCTGAATGGGTTAAGCATACTCTAAATATTAACGACAACAACAACGGCAACAACAACAACTTAGAAAAATATGAAATTAATGTGAAACTGCCCACTTTAGTGACTGGTAATCAAGAGAAAGAAAACAAACAAGTATTTTGAGAAATCAGCAACTCGTGGCTTGCAAAAGTCGACCGGTTTCTAGCGTTTCATGTGTCTTTGAGCGTGACACATCGCATTCTGGGGGCCACACAGAAGCCTGGTCTCAGAGTAAGCCGGAAAATTGTCATCAGTTGCTGGCTTGAGGCTCGATTTCCCGCCTTTGAAGTGAAAAATGACTGGAGGTTATTTTCGTTAGCAAATAACCGATGCTGAAGTTTGCGAGTTTTAGTCGTGACACGGTGGACAAAAACTGATCTGATTAGCAAACAAATGACCGAATTGACTACAAATTAATAGGCCCGTCTTGGAAGTTGGTGTGCACTTTTGATTTGTACTGACGACATTAATTTTACCGTACGATTTGCCAGCACTTGCAGACGGATCTTTTTTTGTTGACATCGGAAACGTGACACCGATTGAAACGCTAGAAACCCGGAATTCGCACACACAAGTCACGGAGATATAAAGCAGACGGTTTTAACATAATTTTGCATGTGCTTCATCTTCATTGGTGTTTCTGGAGGTGCCTTCTAGTACTGGCGCTGTGTTTGGACTTGTCAGGTTACGCCGAATGCCTACCTGACGAGCCCGCACCCCCCCCCCCCCCCACACACACACACACACACAGATAGATATACTGGGGCTCCTGAGAATCACATCTAATGTATTGCCGAGCAGATACCCTAAAACTATTCTATTATAATTACAAACACAGACAGCTCCAACAGCTCTAACATAACCCCACCTCACTCGCACCAAAACCGTTTGACTCAACACTCTCTCAAGACTAACATAAACCGCCAGCAGCAGTCATAGAGTAGATCGATATAACGATTCCTTGTGCAAATTTCTATCAAACGAGCGGGCCATTAATAGCTTTGCCTGCACGCTTTCCTTGGCACTGAATGGGTTAAACAACAAAGTTAAACGAAAAGATCGATATAACCATAACACCACTCAAAGTCAGAGAGAGATAAGTGGGGGCTCCCACCCCACCCCTCCCCCAATAAATTAATTATTCTAATCAACTAGCCATTCAGACAAACCGACTCGACCAACTCGCTCCAACAGCTTTAATCGCCCAGCCATTTTAGTTCCACCACAGAAATCATTCAAAGCAACGATTTTTGATCAGCTGTCAACCCGATATTATTAAAGCAGATACCCCACCACACCTAAATAATTAATGCTGATATTGACTTCTTTAAACAAAATTATTATATTACATTATAAAATGAATCAAGACGAATTGCTACTTTTAAACGATATCTGTGCTGTAGAGAACAACGATTTAGACTCTAAAAAACAACGCCTTCTCTCTGTTGTTGTTTCTGGAAAATCAAAAGCTTTTCTCGGTAAATAATACATGACAGAAGACATAGAATCCCTTACTGCTGATGAGCTAATCAAGCTACATGCTAAATATGAAAATCACATTGCTTCACTAATGACACGTGATTTGAGTTGATCTCTTGTCTGCCTATACACAAAAGCTGTGAGTCACTTCCTACCTGTTGATAGTGACAGCCTTTCACATGATCTAGAAAGCAACCCCATAGTTTCAAGTTCAATAGGCAAATTAGCATGCCTTATGTTTTACAAGTTTGGGAATTACCTTGCACCTGTGGTAACCTTGCTTGTTACTGGGAGTCATATTGATTTTTCTAAAATAAATTTTAATGAAGAAAAAAATGAACGAGACCCAGACGACTCCACAATTGAGTCCTGTGTTGACACTAGTTCAAACGGTGACTAAGGTTAAAAGTCCAGGTCGAATAGAGGCTGGGAAAAAATTAGCTGAATATAAGACAAAAAAATTACAGCTTCAAGCATTAACAGAAAAGGCTCATGTAACTGACACACCATCAACAGCACCAGTGTCACTACCATCAGAACCAACACCCTCACACCCCCAACAAAGTGAGAGACAAACAACTGAGTCTAAACCTGAAACAACAAAATATATAGTTGCTGGATTTGTTCTCGGATTTGGTTATGTAGGTTACCAATTATACAACAAATACAAACCACAGACTCGAACAGTGTCCAAACAATCAAGCACTCCAAAAATAAAAGAAGTAGTCGCCAGATTATCAGCAACACCCAAAGCCCTGGACCCATTTTACATGCAGTAAATAAATTTATTATTTTAATTTTTGTGGTATAAGAAAATGAGCGACACAAAGAACATAATGAACCTTGTCTATCACTCTGCCGTAATAAGCGGGCTAACAGTTGCTTATTCTATGCTGGGGAAAAGTCTTCTCAAAATGAAATCGGCAGACTTGAGTAGATTAGACTTCAAAGACAGTGCTAAGCTAGTAGCTCTTGTAACAGCATCGATTGCAACAAAATACTTTCTCGTCAAGCAAGGAATTATTCCAGAAAATGTTTCTATGTAAATAAAAAATATGGCTACTATAGCTATTATGATTGGTGGTGCAGTTGTTAATGCATTGGCTTTCAGTGGGTCAAACTATCTTTTTTAAAAAATGGGTAGAGAGGAATCAGCAGAAGAAATGAAACATCACAATGAAGCATCTGAAAAACTGGCACAAGCGCAACAAGATTACAAGAAGCAAAAAATTGAGAAACTTTATTTCATCAATGAAAAACTCAGGCTTGAAGGTCACACACAGCATACATTTTCAAATGTCGATTGACGCGATCAAAGAATATTTTCTTGTTACTGGTGAAGACATGACCATCCCGCAACCAAAACTTAGTGACTACTATCAACCAAGCCCAGAACAAAGAAATGGAGAAATAATTTTTGTTCTAATAGGAATGACATTAGTATATTTTACAGGAGTTTTTATTGCTAGAAAAAATGCCTGACATTGGAAATAAACTATCAAAAATATATTACTCCCCTATTGGCTACTGGAAAGGGAATACTGCAATAGACAAATTGCATGGCGCTGTTGGTGGAGATGTTACACTCGAACAAATTAAACAGTGGCTCAAAAGACAAGCAATTTGGCAAATATATTTACCTGCTCCAAGAAAAATAACAAGACCTCATTTTGTAAATACTATCCCAAATGACACCCATCAAATGGATCTTCTGTTCCTGCCACACGATACAATAAGAAAGAGGCGATACAAATATGCACTGACTGTTGTTGACATAGCTTCAAGGTACAAGGACGCCGAACCCATAACTGACAAGAATGCTACCATGGTAGCCACTGCGTTAACACAGATATATAGTCGAGGCCCTTTAAAATACCCTAGGCTTGTGCAAGTCGATGACGGATCTGAATTTAAAGGTGCCGTTAATCAATTATTTGCAAAGCATGGAGTGCTAGTGCGGCGAGGCATACCAGGTGTACATAGATCACAGGCAATTGTTGAAAACTTTAACAAGCAATTATTGGAGAGACTTTTCAGCTATCAGTATTCTAAGGAACTCATGCATGATGCACGTAACACTGAGTGGGTTAAGAGATTACCATCTGTGATAAAAGCAATGAATAATGAAGGTAATTTAAAACCTGCTGATGCTATTAAATTAAAAACAATGCCATCAGGGTCAGAAATAAAAACAACACCTCCAGACACAAGCTTGTTTACAAAACAGGTAAGATATTTGTATCAACCTGGCGAGGCTGAGAATGACGTCAGGAGCAGGGCAACTGATCCAATTTGGTCTACGTCTGTCCACAATATAAAAAAAAAATAGTCCCTGGCGCTAACACAACAATTTATTATCTATATGAGCCTGCCCCACGGAGGGCATTTGTCAGAGAAGAATTACAGATTATTCCCCCAGACACTGTTACTCATTTTACTAACTAATTCATTGATTAGTTCATCAACCAGTTCATTAGCTATTTCTTCAGATAACTTAAGCACATAATGCCCAGGTGCATAAGCCTTTTCCTTAGTGTGAAACACTCATTTTGTGTCTCCTACTGCAAGTGACGTTTTATGTGTTTGGATCATTTCAATATTGTGTCTATTTGACCTCAGTGTCTTGTTTGGATAATCAGGCATTAGTTCTCCATCTAATACTTGCTTGTAGTGTTCATGACGGATGTCTTTATTTTTTTATCGCTGTTTTTTGATACCTTTTGCTTTTGACTGACTTCCTTTGTGGTGCAGTATAGAATACATTTTTTATCTCTGTCCAACGTACTCAACTATTGGCACTCCATTTAGTTCATCTTTAAACTTTCCAGGCACTTTTTTGTTTTGTGTTCTGTACAGTGGATGGTCCTTAGGGTAATCAGACGTGTCATACATATGTAGTTCTGTTTTCATGTATCATAAAAGTCTTCAGTAGGCACGTCAATGATCATAGAGTCAGTGTCAGTGTATAGCAGATGACACTCAGGATATTTTGGTTTGAAGTAATCATAGTAGAATTCAAGCATCAGTAATTTTGATAACTCAAGAATTGCCATACCAATGAATACTGGCTTGTCCAGTTTAACAATCTTTTTTTGAGTGTCACTGCATACAATGATGGATGAAACTCTTTATACCCTGTGTACTGTGGCTTACCCATAAGTTTAATTGCACCCGATTCAGTTGTGACCAGTCTCACATCTTTGCGGGGATGAGGATTTTCCATTGTCTTACCAAAACAGGCATTGTTCATAAGCTTAAAGAAGTCTTTGTCAAATGCAGTGTTACTATCCCTTGCACGGAGGGTTGTGTTTTTCATTATGTAATCTTTCATGAAAGCACTTTGATCAAATTTAATACCTCTGTGAACTTTCTTTAGTACTAACCCATGCCTGATGTAAAACTGCAGCAAGCGATAGTGACAAACGTAATTGAATTTGTCATTCAAAGTTGGCACAAGTGTGGTGTCTTCTTTTTTCCATGTCAAACTCATTTTCTCCACAGCTAATGGATAATCATTGTGGTAATCATGTAGATGGTGTGGGTACTCCATGTCGACTTCAAAGATCCAACCCTTTTTGTGATTCCGATCATAATTCATAATTTTGTTTGTTAATTTTTTTATATCACACTGTGACAAATCATGTAGACGAAAGTTTTTCAAAGGCAATAACTCACACATTGCAAATCCATAAAGGTTATTAGCGTCCAAGTATGTAATGAATGACCTTGACCTGGAGGGGTTAAAGTCGTCAAGATATTTGTTGTTGGCTTTGGCATAGTTGTTTGCGGCTATACTAATGCCTCCCCTCAAGCCACGTTCCACCATTTCAGCCATCGTACGATCAGACAGCAGGTCTATAGATATCTTACTGGATTTTAAAAATGCATCCCATGTCATGCCAGGACTAGTTATGTAGCAAGCAGGGTCAAGTCTGTAGTGTAACAAACCCTTTTCACGGTAACTTTCAAATACATCTGCTAGTAAACAAACATCAGCTTTCAAGTACTGGTCATGGTAGTCACCAATCGTTTTACACCCTAGTTTATCCCATGCATCAAGTGTGTGCTTGTAATCCGAGTCAGAAATACCTTTGCCATTTAGTGTAGAATAAAATGCCTCTTTTGGAGGTAGTCTCCTTTCCTCAAACACAACCCAGTGATCAATGTACTCATATGGATAGACACCTTTCTTAATTAACTCTGGCTCAAAATATTTACTTGTTATTGGATACTCAGTCAGTCCTTTTGCCAGACTAGCAAGCCCTAAAGACAAATGTTGCATAGAGTCATAAAATGCTAATTTATCCAACCTAAAAGTCAAGTATTTTTCAGTTGTCTGGGCAATACAACTAATTCTTTTGTAACACTCATCCACAGCCTGCATGATAATGTGTGAATCATACCCCTTGAGTTTGTGGAAACAGATAAGCAGTTTGTATGCCTTGGGATCTATTTTTAGTTTTAAGTTGCAATCACCATGAGCAGCACCTCTGTAACGTCCAGTTATGTGGTCATGGTCACGAACTTTATCACCCTTCAGAAGTTGTTCACAACCTCCCAGAGCTTGTTCACAAATCCAACATGTCTCCGCTGTATTAAAATTCAGTTCATCCTCTTCTGCCATCACCAAAGGCATCTGACAGTTTTCCAAATACTGTACTACCAGGCTATACAGTTGTCTCATTTCTGTTAAAAACTCAGCTGCTGCATTTTCACCTCTGTAGATAACAGGTTCTGTATGCTGACCATCTGACCTAACAAGAATGTATCCGAAAGAACACACCACTTGATCACTCAATTTTACTGTCTTTGGTAATGATTCTGGAACAGGACCATCATATGGAACAACCAGTGATTCAAAATCAGCATACACTACAAATGGCAGCTTTTGTTGATTCCCATGGTTTTTAAAATAAACCTTGCTACCAGGATCTGGATTCCTAAGTACTGTTTGAATGTCATCAGGTGACCTACAATGTTTAACATGTTTGTGTGCTACTTTAATAGAGGAAAACCTCTGTAAAAACTTTTTACAAAATTCCTTTTTACACTTGTGTTTTGTTGTATGCTCGTGAATTAGACGTGACATACTCCTGATAATTGTGTAGTGAAAGTTATGACCGGAACTTATTAATAAAAGGTCAACATGCTTATCTTCTGGTTGACCGTAGGTGGGGGCAAGTGGTGATACTCTAATTGGTTCTAACTTGTTCTCAGACTCATTATCCCATACATACACGTTTACAGATATACCAGGATTTAGTTTTTCAAACAAGTCTATGTCCTCTACCTTAACAGGAAAATCTATACCACTGAATTTGAGTTCGTTTTCAAATTTGGAATAGTTAAATACACGTTCAGGTCTTGTTTTTACAAAGTGTAGTTTGGCAAGCACACACCACATAAAACATAAATTATCATTGTTCTGAATATTGACTACAGCCTTTTTATTTACAACCTCATTTGGCAGTGGCAACCATGATTTGCCTAAAATAGGATGATATATTGACTGCTTCAGTTGCAGTTCATGTACACGACCTTCATGCCAACCAGACCCCTGCATTTTTGCTCTGTCAATTGCTTCAAGGAAGTCAGGCAACAGTCTTTCTCTAAACACTTTTTCCAATTCTCTTCTCGAATTAACTGTGTGTTGTCTTGTTGAGATATACGATACAATCACTTTACCATCTACACTGGTAAATTCTATTTTCGCAACAATCTGAATCTTTACACTACCAGAAAGAAGATTATCTTGTATGACCGAAAAAGACCTTTCTATTGCTTCATATACACTGTAAGTGTTGGATATAGGCAAGTCTGTTGTGTGAAACATGTTTCTTAAGCCTGATGAGCTTTGGGCATTGTCCATCATTTTTATTTTTCCGACAAAATAATAAATAGAAAAATTACCCCTTGTGTAATACCACTTTATTGACTGTAATCCCTACAAAAACAAAATTTAGTTTATATAGTTCACTCACCAACAAATTAACCACTTCCCTGGTATGTGTCTTAAGGTCTTGTGCTCATGCTGTAGGTGTAATATCACTTTATTGACATTAACAAATTCAATATAATCATGTTGTTTACTTAGATGGTAGAATATGTGTAAACACATACTTTCAAACCAGTCACAGTTAGCATCATAAACTATACAATCTTGTGTCTTAAGATCAACAGTCTTGTAATTATAATGTGATGGACTATTAGAATATCCAAAAGTTACATTAAATGCCATGTATATCTTCGTTGGTGTTGAGAGTTTTATCAAAGGCTCAAACGGATGTTTAACTTGTGTTTTTAAGTCATTAAAATGCACAACGCCTCTGAAGCTCTCTGTGATATCAAACGCTCGCCTGCTTTGTCTGTCTGTCATTTTTTATGGACAAACCATAAGTATAAATTAATTTACTAATCCATACCCTGTGGGCTGATCTGTCTTTAACTCACTCCACCCGGATCACCGCGATCCCGGTGATGGCCTGCACAACGCTTGCACTCTGATCACCGCGATCGCGGGTTGTGACGTTGGCCGCCTTCTACAAGAACTGGGGATTACTGAATACGAAACTAACCTGCCTAGTGTGCAGCTCTGTTTTCGTACAATGACCCTCATTCCTATTTTTATCACTAGGCCTCACAGTTACTGTAGTAGAGCGTGGTTTTCGAACATACTAGCTTTGCTTACATTTGCGAAACAACATGGCGTTTCTGCGTGCTTCACTCACAACAAGAGCGCAAAGTAATCGTCAATTTACTGTCAGAGAAGTGATAGAAATCATCCAGATTGAGGATTCTGATGCAGAAGAGGCTGATGAAGACAGTGATAGCGATTTTGAAACAGCAGAGAGTGAGAAGAATGCATCTGATTGAACTGTTCAGTGGGTCACAAGTGAACTGATAACCGATTACACTTGGAAGTGCAGTGTGGAAAATAAATGGTATCTTTACTATGCTCCAGAATATACATTTTTGTGGTTAGTAACTCAAAATTTTGTATATGCATGCACTCATTTACTAATCAACTAACCTGAAAATTGTATTTACATTTGTCAGAAAGTTTGTTTTAATGATTTTTTTTCTAACCCATCGAAACAGCCAGTATAGAGAGCATTGCTAACGAAAAAACAGCCAGTGCTGATTGAGTTAAAATAAGCTTTAGATGCTTAGTTGATTTGAGTTTGTTTTTTACATCATCTCGTTCTTGTTTATTTGGAATGACATCGTTCTCTCTGAGACAGTCTTCAAAGCTGTCGCGATCCTTACAGTAAAACAAACAGATAATCTTTAACTGCTCACGAAAATCTTTCGGTACAGCATTATATTTTTGAGTGAGAATCCATACACTGATGTTTGCGTGTCTGACACTGAAGGCCAGTTCTGCCAGTGTGTTTCTCTTTTTAACAATATCCTTCTCTGCAGAGCAATCATCAACAATAAACAAAGTTGACTGTCCTTCAAATTGCTTGTAAAAATACAGCAGGTAGTCATTCAGTTTTTTTCTCAGGGTCAACTAAGTAAATGTTGTGATCAGTCCAAATGAATAATCGGTTGTGATAAGCTTTGTTGTGTTTGATCGTTGGACAAAATATCACAATGTTTTGGAAATTACAGATGTATCTTGTTTGTAAGATGTTAAGAACAAATTCAGTTTTTCCACAGCCTGTGGTGCCACAAAACAAGCCGCAGTGTGGGTCAAGTGTCATCAAGTTCATTTTAATACTAATTATAATTATAATATATGTGTCCACTCAGTCTGCTTTCTTGAATGTTCAGTTGTGCATCATAAATCAGATACAAATATATGTTTATTGCTTCAGCTTTTTCAACCTTTTTTTGTATTTGGATTGTAATTCATTCACTGCCGTTCTCAACAGTACGACCTGACCCATGTAGGTAGTCGTCATCTGTACTATGCAGGTCTAGCCAAAGTGCATACTTGTCTGTCAGGTATTGGGCGATTCTTACGTCGTACAGATGTAGATCTTTGCTTGCTATGTTTGCTGGTTTTTCTCTAAGTCTCCCACCAGCAAAATATTTTACGATCTCGTCGTAGTGCTGATAAGGTTGCATTCCTGATGCGTACACTTGATTAGGGCGCCCTTCAATAGTACAAGACAAATGAGTAATCTTTGGATTATAGAACTTTTCTGAATCTCGTCCGTATGGACTCGCCGGTTTAACAAACAACATAAGAATGCCTTTCAGTGACCTAGCAGGTGTGTTCAAGTTGATGTTCCACATTGGATCGCTTTTGTCTTTATGAATCAAACTGTGTCTTAACACACGATCGTAATAAATCGGCAGTCTTGACTGGTACTGATTTTGAATGAGAGTAGCTAGATGAGCATGTGTCACAATTTCATATTCCAAAGAAATGTTAGAGATCTTGTATGTTGTGTCTGTGTCAGATGATTTTATAACTTTGGAGTAGTCATTAAAGATTAGTTCAAAACTCAGATGGTCATTTAGTGCTCCTTGGTAATAAGGCAAATGTGCTGTTAGGATTTCAAATTCAAGTGGAATGCAAAATCTATTTCCATATGTTTCTGCCACAATAACATCGTTGACAACTGTTGTTGATTTGTCTCCAGCATTTATTCAAAGTTTACAAACATTATCAGCCTGTATGCCTTGATAAATACGGTCTTCTCTTTCTTCTCTTGTAAGCCAAAGATCTTTGTAACAGTAGAATACGTCAGCATCGTCAAGACTAAAAACTTCCTGCTCTTCAAGTTTTACTTTAATGGTCTTAATAATTGCTCTGCCAAGATTGTCAACTAATGTTCTGTTTCCATCTGATTCTGATGAAAGTTCAATATTAAATGCAAGACGAGCAGTACCAGGAACAATAACGTCACAGGGGCCTAGGTTAGGAAACTTGACAGTAAGGGTTTGGTTCTGGTCTATAGTACTTGGATTGTTTGTGATAACAATTGATTGCCTAATGCCCTTAACAACAAGAGGTTCACGTAGTTTTCTTTATGGGTCTAACTTCGATCTATAAGATGATGTCATTTTATTATGCAAAAATCAAAAAAATTAAATTAATAAAAACAATGGCAGCGGGAGGATTTGGTCATGAAGATTTTGAAATGGATGACATGAATGACTATGATACTTTTGCAACAGATATGACTGGAATGGTAAATACTTCTAGTATGTATCACAAACTGTTAAAAGACAAAGTGAACTCATTTTATGATAGTGTTGGTGACCGCCCAGATGAAATAGATCCTAATCAGTTTGAATATGAAAAAGGTCATTTATATTTAAACACTGTTGACAAAGGAAAAGTACAATTGACTAACAAAAGAGACCCAGGCAAGTTTAGAGCTTTAAGTACAATCAAAAGTGAAGGTGGTGTTGGCGCCTTGCGTCAACTTGGTATTGGAGATAAAAAGTTACCACCTCGAATTGCTAGTGCTCTTCATGACGTGCAAACAAGTTTGCCAACGGGACAAGAAATTGAAATGACAGAAGTAAAAAGACTGCCAGAAATAGCAGACAAGGCAATACAAGAAACCTCATTTGCAGAAGGGCATATAAATGAGGCTATGAAAACAATAGAAGACTCTCCTTTAACCATGCAGGAGATAGCAGGGTTGGATAAATCACTGCAGACAATAAGAGGTGAGCTTGTGAATAATGTAGCCAAACTAGGCAAGCTTGATAATCACATAGAAAGAGAAAAAGAAAAACTAGCTGAAGCTGATGATGAGAATTATGACACAGAAATGAAAGAAAGAACACAACACAGATTAAATGATTTGCAGATAGAAAGATCAGCACGACTAGAAGTGATTGAAATTGGGAAAGAAAAACTGAAAACACAGGTCAACAGAATTAGAGAAACCCTTCAGAAAATACTTCATGAAGACACAACTTTGGCTGAGAGATTGAAAACACTTTTCCAGCTCCTCCAGCTCCATCAGACCCAAAAGATGTACAGGCATGGGTAAAGAAACAGTTGTCTCGTATATCAGACTTGCTTAAGAAATTGGCTGTGAAAGCAATGGATGCCTTGCTTGGCATAATAGGTAGTGTTGTCAGTTGGCTGATTAGTACAGCAGCAAAGGTAGTCGGGTTTATGGCTGAGCATGTGTGGGTCTTTTTAGTGACAGTAGGAGGGTTAATAGTGGGGTATTTAATGAAACAGGTAAAGAAGTAATATCCCTAATCCAGTAAGGCCTATTACCAATGCAGTTATCTCTGACTCATGTGTGTTAACTGATGACTGTTCCGGGGCTTCTGTTACTGGTTGTACGGGTGCCGGGGTTGGGGACGGGGCTGTTACTGTCTGTACAGGTGATGATGTTACTAATGTTTTTTGCACATGTCGTGACTTTTGGTGCAAGCGATGTTTACTTGTTGGACCTAAGCTATGTGTGGTTGCTGGACACAAGCTATGTGCGGTTGTTGGGCTCAAGTTTACAGATTGATTGTGTCCTAATTTCTGATCACGTCCAGCAACAACTATTTCATTATTATAATTTGTTATTGTCCCCATTTGGAGTTAAAGGTCTGATGGCAACATGTATAATCCGATACCAACTACAAAGTCAACTTTTGATCTAGCATATCTGAGAACGTCTTGGTAGTGTTGTATGCTTGATGGAAGATCAACAACTGAGTTTATCGAATCTTCTAGGTTTGCAAGAAACTGTTTTTGTGCTTCAAATTTGCCACTCCCATTTAAAATGTTTGATCTTGTTTGAGCTTGTTCTCCTAGGATACACCACACATACGTTCTGATAGACTCATTAATGCGTTCGACTCCTGCTTGAGTAAACCCGTTACTCCTGTCTAAGACAAATGTGGTCCAGGCATTAGACTGTTTCTGTTCTATTGAGCCTAGCCATATTTCAGATTTTTGTTAAAATGACATGTAACCAGGGTAGTAATCTTGTGGGTATTGTCTGTGACTCATAGCATAATACAATGTACCCATGCCGTTGTGATCATCAAGTTTTTGTGTAATGTCATACTTTGTACTGATGTTAAATTCATTACAGATCCGTTCAAATGCTTTCAAATCCATGGGATTGTTAAACTGGTTAAAACTGGATTCAGTATGCAGTGGGGTATGCAGTTCTGACAGTATTCTTCTAAGCTGGTAATATGTGTGGAAACGATAGACAGACTTAATCAGTTTGTTTGGGTGATTTAAATGGTCTGTAAAAGAAATGCCACAGCCTGTAGTTGAGCATAGTATAGCAAAGTTAAGCTAGTTTTGAAACATGTCATCTGTAGTGGGCTTGAGGACCACTTTTTTGCAGTTGCGTCATCTGTAATTGGAGGGTTTAGGTAATGATCATAGGGATTTGGTACTTTCACTTGAAATAAATCTGCTTCTGACAAAGCTATATCAAGCTGATTTAGTTGAATTATTTTCTGATCATAAGTTGGTGCGACATTGTACTTGGCATCCACGTTAAATTGAAATGCATTTATTGTGGTAATTGTTGGTGATTTAAATTCCATAATGCTTTTTTATGCGATAATAAAAATGTTTATAACCTTATCAAATATTGACACAAGTAAACCAGTGTGGTTAACTAATGGAATTGATAATCGTGATGGTAGCAAAGCTGTAGCTATCCATGAAATGTTCTACACAGTAAAGTGGTTTAATGTAACAGATGATAAAAATTATTCTGTAAGTGGAACTCTTGATGGTTTAGAGAAGGGTGATACTTTACGATCTGGGTATTATGATTTTTGTACTTTAGCTGAATGGCTTCAAAATGAATTTAAAATTAAAGCAACTTTAAACCCAGCTAATTTACTTGTTACAATTGAATTTCCGAAAATGGGTCAGTTTTCTTTTTCAGTTAGTCTTTTATTATTCCTTGGTTTTTTTAGGTAAAAAATAACACATCCAGTTGAAGATTGGACACCATCAGACGGACGTCTACTGTCACCAAAAAAAAAATAATAATAATAACTGGCAGATATCCTGTTCATTTGTCAGTATACACAGTGCTAAACGTTTATTTGAAAGAACTAAGCACCACTGATAATCTTCACAATGGAAAGCCTTCGACATTGTTGAAATGTGTGTTGACTGGAACTGCTCCTTATTGTGAAAATGTAGTTGTTAGATTTCCTAATTCACAGTTTAAAAAAATTAGCTCCAGTTTGTTTGAATCATTGTACTTATATGTAACTAATCAGGATGACAAACCAGTTGTGATGCATAATTTTTATGTTGTGTTGGAAGTTAAATAAATTTTATTTTTGTTAAATAAAAAAATGAGCGGTCTTGGTCCAAAGCCGAGAGTTACACCGGTTGCCTGTCCTGTAATAGAGTTGAAAGATTTGGGTGATGTGCGGTGTTTTGATGAAAAAGGAGAGATGGGAGAGGTATATGGCCTTGAACTTGATTCTAATGGGTTGTACAAGTGGAAGATAATCGATGACGTGAAAGACGATGCCGAGAGACAGTTCCTAAACTTGGACAACTTCGTGATGTTACTGTTCAGACTATTCCTCAGCATAATGCGCTCTATGTCTTTAAACATTTGAATAATAAGTGGGTACTTGTTCCTGCTCCTGTTCCACCTGAGCCTGCTGCACCTGCAATTGATTGGGATATAAAGTTTAAATTAAATTCAAGCGGGTGTGGCAAAATCAACAACTGAAAACAGGCACCAAGATCAGCGTGTACAGAGCTGTGGTCCTCACCACCCTGCTGTATGGTTCCGAGTCCTGGGCCCTCTACCGCAGCCAACTACGACTCCTCGAACATTTCCACCAGCGCTGCCTGCGTACCATCCTGGGCATTCACTGGAGTGACTATGTCACCAACGTCGAGGTCCTTGAACAGGCTGAAACTGTGAGCATCGAGGCCTTGCTGCTGCGGACACAGCTCCGCTGGGCGGGGCATGTCTCCAGGATGGAGGATCATCGCCTACCAAAGATCACCCTGTTCGGCGAGCTTGCTACTGGACACCGTGACAGAGGGGCACCAAAGAAGAGATACAGAGACTGTCTCAAGAAGTCACTTAGTGCCTGCCAAATCGACCACCACCAGTGGTCCTCGCTTGCTGTGGACCGTGACACCTGGCGCTGCACCATTTACAAGGCAGCTGTCTCCTTTGAGGACTCTCGCAGAGCTAGCCTTAAGGACAAGCGGCTCAGGAGCAAAAACAGAGATGCTGCAACTCAGAACCCTGGCCATACCTTCCCCTGCAGCCACTGCGGTCGAACCTGCCTGTCCCGGATTTGCCTCCGCAGCCACGAACAAGCCTGCAGACGTCGTGGGCAACTCCTATAAAATCTTCATTCGCGAAGTCAAGCCAAGTAGAAAGTTCAAATTTATTAATCCTTACGTATTTTTTACTGATGAAGGTCCCTTAATATTTAGAAAAGTTATTAACTCTGGGCCTTTACTTGTGAGCCTTGTTCCGAGCTATTTCATAGACATCAGTAGTAGCAGAGAAAAACTAAAACTGCAGGAGTATGAAAAATGAAGGTATCTTCTTACAAATAGAAAGGGTAGAAAGATACTTCTGTTGTGTTTGTACCAGATAGCTTTACCATAGCTAAAGAAGCCACAATAGTTTTTGAAATTCTCATGAGGTCTGTGGATTCTGTAAAAGAAGCAGATATTGCACAGGGAATCAAACTTATGTGGGATGACACAGTAAAAGAGTCAACAAAGGTCATTACAGCTATTAGGAAAGGCGTAGATATAGACGTATCCAGTAGTAATCCTGCTGTTAAAATAGTGGTCGATAAAACAACTCTAGTTAATCTAACTTACATTAAACTGGAACACATAGATCTTATTTTGTTTTATTATGTTAACAAATTGTATACCTTTGAAGAGTTGCAAAATGAATTCACTGATTAAATAATAAAAAAAAATATTTGTCATAAAAAAATAGTGAACTTGTATCCGCAAATACCACCTGAGCCGCTTGAGCCTATTGTTCCAGAGAAAACATTACAGGCAGACTCATTCTGTTTAATGAATATTACAGAAGCGTTGAAGTATTTGGAAGGAGAACAAGCAAAATACTCCAGGTGCAAAAGATGATATAAAATGGTTTTCAATTCTGTACACAACACATCAATGGCTGTGGGTGTGGTTTCAGCTGGATTATCTGTCACTGGTTTTGCTCTGTTTGCCACTGGAGTTGGAAGTGTCATAGGAATTGCTATTGAAGGTGTTGGCGCTGCCACAGGCCTGGCATGCTTTGGTTTGGAAGCCCTCAACAAAAGATTTTATACAAAGTTGCAGAAGCATGAAGCATTGAGTACGCTCGCTGGAGCTAAGCTGAGCAGTATGAAACTTATTATCAGTAAGGCTTTAGACGATAATAAAATTCACGATCATGAATTTAAGAGAGTGCAGGATGAATTGGCCAATTACAAACAACAGAAGTCAGAATTTCAGAATAAGATGCGTAGTCAACCCGCAAATGTTGAAGAACTAAAGGCTAAATTTTTTAGAACAAGGGAAAAGATCGGAGTAGAAGAAACTATGAAAAGAGTTCAAGGACTTATAAGCAAGTAACGATAGGTTTTGATAATCATTTATTTTTGTCATACTCTTCGCAAAGAGATGTCATGCCTTTCGCACCTGCCTATCTAACACCATCTGCCCCACCACCAGACTATTACTAAAAAAAAAAAGTTTTTTATTGTCCTTGTAACTTGGGAAATCTGTCCGAGTAAGTTGTTGTCTTGGGTCAATAACTTACATGTTCTTATGTCAAGACACTAGTAAGAACTTGTTTTAAGTCACTTATAATAACTTACGCCAACTAACTTCAAAGTTACCTGTAAAGTTAGTTAGCAGTTGTAGGTGACTTTGGAAATTTGTTAACAAGTGTCTGTAGGTAACTTTGAAAATTTGTTATCAAGTGTGTGTAGTACTTGATAACAATGGTGTTTTTTTTATTGTGAGTTGTTAATAAAAAATAACCTTGCTTTTATATTATTGTCTCAGAGATAATTGTATAGATGTACTTGAAATGTCTTTTATCCTATCTCTCACGCACATAAACACATACATGAACACACACACACGCAAGCACGCACATGCAAGCACGCACATACACATACATATACACGCACACAAGCACATTCATACACACATACACATACATGTACACACGCACACACACACACATGCAAGCACGCACACGTACAGACTGGCAGACACACGCAAGCACACACACACAATCTTTATTCAACATGCATAAATATTGGACTCCCGTCAGAACACATCACCACACTTCAGTTTGCCACATGTAGAACTGTCAACTTTCGCATTGCGTGTGTGTTGCGCCTTGTGTCCTATTCACAGGTCTTCCTAGCAGCCGCGGTTTGCTCAAACCGCAGGGTGTGAACATAAGATTGAGGAGTTTGTATTAAGTGACATTTAACTCTGTGTTCTATGACTCTTTTCGGTTGTCAACATCAACAGTCCGCTAAATATAACACTACAGCTAACCTGCAGAGTATGCATGTGCAGAGCTCGGCCGAGTTTTCATAATTTCTGAGTAAGCTATTGCTCAATGATCACGTGACGCACTAACAGATCATTTCAGAAATGGTAGACTGACAACTTTCGCATTGCGCCTTGTGTCATATTCACACGCCTTCCTAGCAACCGCGGTTTGCTCAAACCGCAGGGCCTTAACAGAAGATTGAGGAGTTTGTATTAAGGGACATTTAACTCTGTGTTTTATGTCTCTTTCAGTTGCCAACTAGTCAACTTTATATTAAAAGACATTTAACTCTGTGTTCTATGACTCTTTCGGTTGCCAACTAGTCATCAACAGACCGCTAAATATAACATGTGGGTAGACTGACAACTTCCGCATTGCGTGTGTTTGTGAATCCCTGTTGTACGCAAATTGCCACTGCACATGGCTTAGTCTGCGGCCGCGTTGTTTAGTGACAGCAAGGACACCATAGCCGCCTTAGAAACCGCGGTTTGCTTAAACCGCAGGGTGTTAACAGGAGACTGAAGACTTTGTATTAAGAGCTATTTAACTCTGTGTTCTGTCTCTGTCTTTTTGGTTGCTACAGACCGCTAAATATAAAATATGGGTAGACTGGCAACTTCCGCATTGCAGCTAGTGACGTATTTGACTCCTTGCTGTACACAAATGTCACTGCCTGCAGTTTGCGGCCGCGCTGTTACCGCCAGCGGTGGTTGCTACGCACAGTCTAGCTTAGAAACCGCGGTTTTCTTAAACCACAGGGTGTAAACAGGAGACTAAAGACTTTGTATTGAAAGCCATTTTAACTCTGTGATCTCCCTCTGATTTCTTAGTTGTTTAAGAGACGCAAGTGATAACAAATGACTCTGTTTGCACCCTGCGCTAACGCCTCGCGGTTTGCTCAAACCGCAGGGCCTAAACAGAACATTGAGGAGTTTGTATTAAGTAACATTTAACTCTGTGTTCTGCCTATCATTTCTTAGTTGTCCACGACACGAAAGTGATACAAAATACTCTATATTTATGAGAAGGCTTAGTCTTCTGTTTGCACACTTGCGGTAACGCGGCATCGACAGCGGTGGTTGCCGGACAAAGCCAGTTCTCTACCGGTCTACCTTACTGAGAAACGCGGCCGTGGCAAATTCCACAATGTGAGTGTCGTTACTCAGCAAATTTGTAGTCAAAGTGTCGTTACTCAGCAGATTTGAAGCACCATATTAGCAGTATTAACAATCAGTCTGTCACCGACAGGCCCTTTGTTAATACCTGTGTGAAGTCGGTTTCACTCGCAAAAGCAAGCTACTTACATGAGCCGCGACTTTCTTAGAGTCAGTAAAAGCAAACCAGCCTGGATTTTTGTCAGCAAATTCATTACCGAAAAAAACAATCGGTAATTTGCTTTTTTGTACCCTTCAAGTACTTCGACCAAATTACCGATTGTTTTTTTCGGTAATGAATTTGCTGACAAAAATCCAGGCTGGTTTGCTTTTACTGACTCTAAGAAAGTCGTCATTTCTTTATGATAGTCTAAGTGAGCTTGAATGATCAACACGTCCTCCTCAGTCCAATCCATTTTCTGAAATGACAGGTTGCGTCGCGTGATCGTTGTACAATAGCTTACTGAGAAACTGCGTGAAGTGATTCTCAGAAGCCCCTAGAGTGTGGTGTGTTAGCTAGACATGTTAGTTTCCGAAAATGTCCTCTTGTCTAGTGATATGACGTGGGCTCTAACAGAAGAGGCGCAATTTTACCTGGCTTACCCGATTTTCTGAGAAATCTTGTTGAGAGGGCTTTGTAACGGAAATTATGTCTATCTGGAATTCCCACAATGACGCAAGCTGGTATTCCCACAATGACGCAAGCTGGTTGGAGTCTTGTCATTTTCCGAAAACAGCTGATCGTCAATTTTATTGCATTGGCATTGATTTTAAAATGTAATTAATGTTTAAAGAAGTCAATGACAGCATTAATAATTTAGGTGGGGTGGGGGATCTGCCTTAATAATCACGGGTTGATAGCCGATCAAAAATCGTTGCTTTGAATGATTTCTGGGGTGGAACTAAAATGGCTGGGCAATTAAAGCTGTTGGAGCGAGTTGGTCGAGTCGGTTTGTCTGAATGGCTAGTTAATTAGAATAATTAATTGATTGGGGGAGGGGTGGGGTGGGAGCCCCCACTTATCTCCCTCTAAGTCCCACACAGCCTACACAAAGGTAATAATAGGCATTCCCATGGCGATACATACTGGCAACATACTGACAGAGCCGGTTTTTAAAAAACACATGTTTCTCAATCGCTGCGCTCACACACACTCTTACACAAAGCTGCAGTCACCTACGCAAAAATTTCAGTACACTGTCCCGTTTTTTTCATGTCATGCATGGCTAGTCAGTGCTACTCTTTTGAAACAGCCCTGCTTGGGCACGACCCTGCTTAATGGCTTGTCACTCACGACAAAACCTGTTCTATTGTCTGTGTTATTGATCTCAGTACCTTCAGATATAATAATAAATCACCAAACATGACAGAGCTGACGTCATAACATCTCAACCGGTAAAAAGCACCATGCATAAATTATAACAGCCTAACCGGTAAATTTTGAACTAACCGGCCACTATCAGTCCTATCCGGTCATGCCCGAGACTGAGGTGCGATCTCAACTTTTCAAGATTGTATGAATAATTGTAGAGCAAAGCAGCGTGGTGAGTCTATTTTAGCTCCCACTCAAAGTCTGGTCAAACAGGTTCTGAGAGGTGTCCCTATTATCTGCGAAGTGTAGTGAATAGTGTGTGTGTGACGTGTTATTGATTTTTCAGTTGCTAGCCAGTTCCAGGTATGTTTGTTACAACCTGGAGGTGTGACAGAGACAGTGCACATAATACCACAATTTATTTTTAAGACATTTCAAGCCCACTGCCAAGTGTCAACCGGCACTTGATAAATAAACTACATGCATTACGTCTTGACCTAAACAGGTTTTGTTGGAGACAGGTAAACTGCCTTCTTTTGAGACTGTTAATGCCTGATCACTTTTAAAGCAACTGGTTCAAAACTGGAGTTTTGGTTAAAAGATGTCTGTACATCGCACACCACTATGCGATGGCTTGATGTGACCAGCCGTATACCCTTATGACATTTCACAAATCAGTCACGTTTTGTGTTTGTTGTCTGAGGTGTATTTCGGGCATGTTTAAGCCTTTAGTTTTGGCTAAGGGCTTCCTTCATCAGCGTGCCGACCCTTTTGTTTTTGTTGAGTAAACCTTTGTTAGGTTTTTATGGTAGTTTGTTTTTGGTTCATTCTGTATTGTTCAAGTAGTTGATGTATTCTCGCTGACGTCACTGCCAATTGAAAGGGCTAGTGGCGAGTAGAAGATAGTGTCAGTCGGGGCGCAGCCACTGTTTATTGTATGAGCTAGTGTTGCGTAGATGGCTTCTTGTAGTTCAGTTTTGTTTAGTCCACCACTGCCAATTGGTAGGGCTAGTGGGGAGTAGAAGAGCTGCTCTGTCCGAGGCGATCCCACTGCGAGCTAGTGGAGAGTGCGGCGTTCTTGCGTTCAGTGGTTCTTCAGTTCTCTTCCCGCAGTGCTGGTGGACGCTGCTCGAACATGGCCTGCCCGTTCAGTTTTGAAAGCTGGTGCCGTCAACTGTATTAGCTTGATGCGGATTCGTCACGTGACTCCTCCTTTCTCTAATTCGATTCGTGGCTGGCTGCAAACTGGGATGCGTCTTCTCGCTCTGAGCGCGCGGCCGGCGTGGTCCAGAGAAGTGGCGGTGTGTGCCGCAATTCGCCCGGTATACTGTCTTATGTTATGCCATCATAAAGACCAGTAGGTCTGTTTCCTTATTTGTAGGAATGTAGTGGGGTTCACTCCATTGTCGATGTACGTCTCGCATTCGGTCAGCCTGTATCTTGTTTTCTGTCTTTCCTTCAGTGGTTGTATAGTAATATTGCTGTACTTTGTATTCAGTACAGCGCCAAAGCAACGTTTAGTCTCAATGGGCTCAAGTTGCTTTTTTGTGTTGTTGTTGTTTTTTTGTTATTTTGTTGTTGTTCTTGTTGCGGGAATCCCGCGTCTGCTCCTGCCGAGATTGACACGATGTATATGTCCTTTTCCTCGCAGAAACATGTACTGATTACATTTCTTGTATTCAGTCAGGCTTTTACCCAAGTCCGCTTAGTATTCGGAGCTTATGCCTTTCGTATAGTTCTGTGGTTCTGGCTTGGTTTGCATTCCTGTCGCGTGATGTACCTCGGCTGTTTGTAATTACGATTGTTTGTCACCCTGTTCTTCGTTGTTCGTGAGCGGTGCCAGTTTCGAGGAGATGAGTAGGTCCCCCAGGTTTTTGTGTTTTTGGTAGGCAATCATGGGAGGTGTCGTGAAGATTTCTTTGCAGCCATGGTCGTTTGTGATCAGTTTCCAATGTTTCCTGAGTGCTTGAGCGAGCCCTTTCGTTTTGGGATTATACTTGGTAACCAGTACGAGGGGTGGTGACTGGTGTTTTTTCTTTTCTTTCCCTTTCTCTCTTGTAGGAGAGTCCGTCAGGGTGTGTTGTTCACCTCCGCTGAGAGTTCCGTTAGTGTTGCTATGCTGTATTGTCTTGCTGTTCATTTTTCGTGGAAGAAGGCTGTTTGTTGCTGTCTTATTTCCTCATCTGAGCAGTTCCGTGTCCTTGGCTTGACTTCGCGAACGAAGATTTTATAGGAGTTGCCCACGACGTCTGCAGGCTTGTTCGTGGCTGCGGAGGCCAATCCGAGACAGGCAGGTTCGACCGCAGTGGCTGCAGGGGAAGGTCTGGCCAGGGTTCTGAGCTGCGGCATCTCTGTTTTTTCTCCTGAGCCGCTTGTCCTTAAGGCTAGCTCTGCGAGAGTCCTCAAAGGAGACAGCTGCCTTGTAAATGGTGGAGCGCCAGGTGTCACGGTCCGCAGCAAGCGAAGACCACTGGTGGTGGTCGATTTGGCAGGCACTAAGTGACTTCTTGAGACAGTCTTTGTATCTCTTCTTTGGTGCCCCTCTGTCACGGTGTCCAGTAGCAAGCTCGCCGAACAGGGTGATCTTTGGTAGGCGATGATCCTCCATCCTGGAGACATGCCCCGCCCAGCGGAGCTGTGTCCGCAGCAGCAAAGCCTCGATGCTCACAGTTTCAGCCTGTTCAAGGACCTCGACGTTGGTGACATAGTCACTCCAGTGAATGCCCAGGATGGTACGCAGGCAGCGCTGGTGGAAGCGTTCGAGGAGTCGTAGTTGGCTGCGGTAGAGGGCCCAGGACTCGGAACCATACAGCAGGGTGGTGAGGACCACAGCTCTGTACACGCTGATCTTGGTGCCTGTTTTCAGCTGTTGATTGTGCCACACACGCTTGAAAAGTCGCCCGAAAGCACTGTTCGCTTTTGCCAGCCTGCTGTCAAGCTCCTTGTCCAGCTTGGCGTCCGACGTGATAATGCAGCCAAGGTAAGTAAACTGGTGCACTGACTTTAGTTCAGACTCGCCAATGGTGATGTGAGGAGGGCGATACACTGTCTTGGGTGCCGGCTGATGGAGGACCTCTGTCTTTTTCAGACTGACCTCGAGTCCAAAGAGCTGGGCAGCATCTGCGAAGCAAGACGTGATGCGCTGCAGGGCTCTCTCTGTGTGCGCAACGAGGGCAGCATCATCAGCAAAAAGCAGCTCACGAATCAGTTGGTCTAGGGTTTTCGTGTGGGCCTGCAGTCGTCTGAGGTTGAACAGGCTGCCATCGAGACGATACCTGATGTACACTGCATCGTCATCATCGAGGTCCACTGTGGCCTGCTTCAACATCATGCTAAAAAAGATGGTGAAGAGGGTCGGTGCCAGCACGCAGCCCTGCTTTACGCCGTTGAGAATAGGGAATGGTTCTGAGAGGTCATTGTTGAGTCTGACCTGGCCTTGCTGGTCCTCGTGTAGCTGGACAATCATGTTGAGGAACTTTGGGGGACAGCCAAGTCGCTCCAGGATCTGCCACATGCCTTGCCTGCTCACAGTGTCGAACGCTTTTGTTAGGTCGACAAATGTTACGTACAGCCCTTTGTTCTGCTCGCGGCACTTCTCCTGTAGCTGTCTCAGCACAAAGACCATATCGGTGGTGCTCCTGTTTGCTCTGAAGCCACACTGGCCCTCTGGGAGTTGGTCTTCAGCGATGGCAGGTACCAGCCGATTCAGGAGCAGCCTTGCAAGGATTTTCCCAGCAATGGACAGCAGGGTAATTCCCCGATAGTTGGAACAGTCAGACTTCTCGCCTTTGTTCTTGTACAGGGTGATAACGACTGCGTCACGGAGATCTTTTGGTAGTGTTCCTTCCTCCCAGCAGCAGAGAAAGAGGTCATGGAGCTTGTTGTGCAGTGCTGTGCCTCCATGTTTCCAGATCTCTGGCGGTATTCCATCAATGCCTGCTGCTTTGCCACTCTTGAGCTGGTGGATGGCTGTGAGGGTCTCTTCAGCGGTGGGCGGTTCGTCCAATTCAACCTTTACTGGGAGGTGTGGGATTTGTAGGATGACTGCTTCCTGAACAGTGCGCTCAGCGCTGAAGAGGCTCTGAAAGTATTCCGACCAGCGGTTCAAGATGGAGGTATTATCTGTGAGGAGTGCCTGGCCATTCGTGCTTCGCAGGGGACTTTGTACCAGGTGCCTGGGGCCACACACTGCTTTCAGTGCTTCGTAGAAGCCCCTGTAGTCACCATTGTCAGCGCAAAGCTGGGTCCTCTGTACAAGTCTGGTCCACCACTCATTCTGGAGATCTCTGAGCTTGCGCTGGAGACTGCTGCAGATGAGGCGGAAGGCAGACTTCTTCACAGGGCAGGAAGGCTGGGCTAGGTGGGCCTGATGGGCGGCTCTTTTTTTTTGCTAGGTGTTCCTGGATCTCTACATCGTTTTCGTCAAACCAGTCTTTGTTCTTCTTTCTGGCGAAACCCAAGACTTCTGCAGAGGATTTTGCAATAGCAGTTTTCAGTTGTTCCCAAAGTGTTTCAGGGGAGGAGTCTACTGGGTCCGCTGTGTCTTTGAGCCTGCGCTGTAAATCTGTCTGAAAGGCAGCTTTCACATCGTCACGCTGAAGGCTGGCAACATCAAGCTTTTTCTTGGGGGGGCCCCCATTTCTTGGGTTTTGGCTTGAAGTGGAGCCTGAGTTTGCAGCGGACAAGGCGGTGGTCAGTGTGGCACTCTGCGCTGGGCATCACTCTGGTGAGGAGGACGTCACTGCAGTCCCTCTGACGCACTAGGACATAGTCGATAAGGTGCCAGTGCTTGGAGCGAGGATGCATCCAGGTGGTCTTTCGACTGTCCTTTTGCTGAAAAGTAGTGTTGGTGATGACCAGTTGCTGCTCCGCACAGAACTCCAATAGTAGGCGGCCATTGTCATTGCAGTTCCCCACGCCATGCTTGCCGAGGACTCCTTTCCAGGCTTCAGAGTCCTGGCCCACTCTGGCGTTGAAGTCGCCAAGGATGATGACTTTGTCGTCTGCAGGGGTACTCTGTAGGAGGCTGCGCAGGTCAGTGTAAAACTTGTCCTTTTCAGCAGGCTCTGCCAGGAGGGTTGGGGAGTACACACTGAGAAGGGTGACGTGCTGCTGGTGTCTCAGTGGGAGGCGCATGGACATGATGCGGTCTGAGTGGCCCGTTGGTAGGTTTTCCAGCTTAGTCGCAATGGATGTCTTGACCATGAAACCCACACCTGAAAGCCGTCTTTCTGATGCAGGCCTGCCTGACCAGTAGAGGGTGTACCCAGCACCAAGTTCTTGGAGGCTGCCTTCGTCCGGAAGGCGTACTTCGCTGAGCGCGGCGATGTCGATGTTTAACCTCCGCAATTCATGGGCAATGAGGGCGGAGCGACGTTCAGGGCGTCCGCTGTCTGCTTTGTCGAGCATGGTTCGGACGTTCCAGCATGCTACGTTGAGTCCGGTCGTGGTCGTCATGAGAGTGGATCCGTTATTCTTTCTTGTTTTTTGACCGCAGGAGAAGATGCCCGTTGACCGCGGCTAGCCAACTGGGGTTGCGAGGGGACGAGCTTTGGTTAGGCCACCTTTTCTAGGCCCCTCTCCGTGTGGAGCAAGCAGTGCTGTCCCTAGAGAAGGCTGCTTGGTCGTTCAGGGTGTGCCGAGTGATGTTGTCATCCCCAGGTCAACATCAAGCGACCAATATCCTGAACCGCCTGCATGCAGGTTTGAGACTGCGGCTTCCAGTGACATCTTTCACCTGCCGTTTCGCCCCTCGCCCGTCGCTACAGGACTTGGAATGGTCAGTGTCATGGTCCGTGGACGTTTCCTAAAGCCTGCGCGGTGGAGCTTTTTGGTGGAGTGCAGTGTGCGCAGTACTGGCCCCACCCTTTAAACCCTTGGTTCATCTGCCATGGCCTAGCAAGCTGGGACGATGGCATCGAGGTCCTCGGGTCGTAGGTTTTATATCAGACTGTCCTTGTCCTAGTCTCTGGCTCAAAAGCCTTCCCCGGAGACACGGGGGCTTTGATGTCAGGGGTTTCCTCCCTTAGCCTTTCCGCAGCCAAGCGGCCAGGCCTGCAAGGCAGCAGGCGACTCGTGGAGGGCGGGGTCGTCTATGTCCCATGCAGATGTGAACATCTGCCCACTGCCCAAGCAGTTCCGTGTAATGCGAAGCGTTTCTCCTTTCACAAGGCCGTTAAAAACAGCCTGCGGGTGCGCTGATTTTCGGTGTAAGTATTGGAATGTCTCGGTTGGTTTTCTGTACATTCTGACATCAAAGTGCTTGGATTCCTCAAATTTCGTTCCTTTGTAGATTGTGATGACAAGGAAAGTTGCCTCGTTCTCACAAATTTGGTGTGTGAAGCTGACTCCTTCTGTGTGTGCGTTTGCTAGCGTGAAAAGGCTGTTGATTTCTTCATTCGATCCCCGGATAAAGATGATCCCATCATCTCTGTATCGTTTGTGCTGTGTGATGGCATCCTTGTGTGGGTAATTGTTGATGACTTCGTCTATAATTCGTGCCATTAGTAGGTCACTGCATGAGGGGGATGGGACTTGGCCCATTGCGCAGCTGATGATTTGTTTGTAATTTTGTCCGTTGAAGGTGAAGATGTTGTTTTTCAGCATTAGTGCCAGAAGTTCCACTATTCTATCCCTTTTCATGTTTGGTAGGGGAGGTAGTCGGAGTGTCTCAGGCAGTGCGTCGCTGGTGGCTTGTAGGAACGCGTCTTGGTTTAGTACTATGTACATAATTATTTGAGAAGTCATAAACACAGATTTTTGTGTCTTCAGGGAATTCCGTTTCTTCTATCAGGCGTATGAATGCAGGCGTGTCCTTCAAAACTTTAAGGATTGAGCTAGTGGTGCCTCATGTTCTTCTTCTCTCTGCTTTTTTCCACTGCTAAATTGGTGGAGCTAGTGGTTGGTGCAAAGGTCTGTTGTATTGATGCATTTCGGCCAGTAGCTTTCGTACTTGGGCCGGCGATTTTGACACTTTTCTGTTTACCAACCACCACTAAGTGGTCATATGCAGCCGGGTGGCGCAAACAAATGTTGATGTGATCTCGTCGTCTGCTGTACTATACTATTAGACAGGCGACTAATTGTTCAATTGTTTGATGCTGCGTTGCTAGCAGTGTGCGGGGCTTGTCTGCCTGCGGCGCGCGTTGGAGTGGCGGTCGGTCAGCGACCGTAGCATCCTACTACTGTGTCTGAGGTGGGCATAGGTGTAGATAAAGCTGGGGTTCCCGTTGTGGTTATCGAAATGTTGCGATGTTAATCTGCTGCCCAAATCCAAAGGTGGAGTCGGGAGGGGTCTTGTTGGTGTGTGCCAACTATGCTCCATCCCTCCGTGGTTTCCAAGTTTCGCTTTAGTGGTTGGCACCAATGTACAATTGCCATCTGCCTTTGTTGTTTGCCGGATGACTTGCAGCTCTATTCCCTGGTGCAGTGAAAAAAGTGGTTTAGGTTTCACAAAGTTCTTGTGTGTCTGTTCGTGTGTGTACTCGGAGAAACATGTACTGAATCTCTTGGTATTCAGTCTGTTTTGTTTTCGGGACTCATGCCTTTCGTGTAGTCCAGTGGTTCCCTTGGTTTGCATTCCTGTCGCGTGATGTACCTCGGCTGTTGTTATTAAACTTGGTCAGTTTTGTCTCTTTTGTTGTTATTAAACTTGGTCAGTTTTTTCATCTAAAATGGGTTGTCAAGGGTTAAAAGTACCCTTCTGATGAGGTTAAACTAAACCGAAACAACCCGAAAAGGTAATATTTTTAATACAAGTGTCCACTTAATCTGCTTTCTTTTATGTTTAGTTGTGCGTCATAAATCAGATATAGATATATATTTATTGCTCCTCCTGTTTCACTTTTTTGGTATTTGAATTGTAATTCCGTCACTGCCGTTTTCGACACAACGACCTGACCCATGTGGGTAATCTGTAATACGCAGTTCTAGCCAAAGTGCATACTTGTCTGTCAGGTATTGTCAAATTCTTACATCATACAGATGTAGATCTTTGCATGCCATGTTTGCTGGGTTTTCTCTAAGTCTTCCGCCAGCAAAATACTTTGTGATCTCGTCATAGTGTTGGTAAGGCAGCATGCTTGAAGCATACACTTGATTTGAACACCCTTCAATATTACAGGATAAGTGTGTAATCTTTGGATTGTAGATTTTTTTCTGAATCTCTTTTGTATGGATTTTTCAGTTCAATAAACAACATAAGTATACCTTTCAGTGACATAGCAGGCATGTTTAGGTTGATGTTCCACATTGGATCGCTGTTGTCTTTATGCATTAAACTGTGTCTTATCACTCGCTCATAATAAATTGGAAGTCTTGTCCGGTACTGATTTTGAATGAGAGTAGCTAGTTCAGGGTTCGTGACAATTTCATATTCCAAAGAAATGTTAGAGATCTTGTACGTTGCATTGAGATCAGATGATATGACAATTTTGGAATAGTCATTGAAGGTTAGTTTAAAACTCAGACTGTCATTCAGTGCTCCTTGGTAATATGGTAAATGCGCTGTTAGGATTTCAAATTCAAGTGGAATGTAAAATCTATTGCCGTATGTTTCTGCTAAAATAACATCCTCAATTGCTGTTGTTGATTTATCGCCTGCATTGATTCTGAGTTTGGCAACGTTATCTGACTGTATGCCTTGGTAAATATGGTCCTCTCTTTCTTCTCGAGTAAGCCATGGATCTTTGTAGCCGTAAAACACATCAGCATCATCTAGACTAAACACTTCCTGACCTTCAAGTTTAATTGCTTTGCCAAGGTTGTCAACTAGTGTTCTGTTTGCATCTGATTCTGATAAAAGTTCAATATTAAATGCAATAACATCACTGGGACCTAGGTTCGGAAACTTGACAGTAAGAGTTTGGTTTTGATCTATGGTGCTAGGATTGTTTGTAAAAACAATTGATTGCCTAATGCCCTTAACACCAAGAGGTTCACTTAGTTTTCTGTATGGGTCTAACTTCGATCCGTAGGATGATATGCGATGTCATTTTATTATTAAAAAATCAAAAAATTAATTAATAAAAACAATGGCAGCGGGAGGATTTGACCATGATATTGAAATGGATGACTTGTATGACTATGATAATAGTACAACAAATATGGCTGGAATGAGAAATACTTTCAGTTTACATCACGAACTTTTAGAAAGCAAAGTGAACTCATTTTATGATTATGTTGGTGACCACCCAGAAGTTATAGATGCTAATCAGTTTGAACTTGAGAAAGATCTGCACCTATTTGTAAATAGTAAAAAAAAAAAGTACATTTGACTAACAAAAGAGACCCTAGTAAGTTTAGAGTTTAAGTACAATTAAAGGTGAAGGTGGTGTTGGCACCTTGATTCATCTTGGTATTGGTGGTAAAAAGTTACCAAACAAACTGGCGAGTGCTCTTCATGATGTGCAAACAAGGTTGCCGACAGGACAAGAAATTGAAATGGCAGAGGTAAAAAGCCTGCCAGAAATAGCAAGCAAGGTAATACAAGAAACTTCATTTACAGAAGGACAAATAAATGAGGCTATGAAAACAATAGAAGACTTTCCTTTATCTATGCGGGAAATAATGTGCTTAGATAAATCATTGCAAACAATCAGAGGTGAGCTGGTGAATAATGTAGCCAAACTAGGTGAGCTTGATAACCACATAGAAATGGAAAAAAAAAGCAAAACTAAGTAAAGCAGATGAGGAGAATTATGACACAGAATAAAAGAAAGAATACAACACAGATTAAAGGATTTGCAGATAGAAAGATCAGCATGATTAGAAGTAGTTGAAATTGGGAAATAAAAACTGAAACCACAAGTCAACAGGATTAGAAAAACTATTCAAAAAATACTTCACGAAGACACAACTTTGGCTGAGAGGTTGAAAACACTTTTCAGAGAGCAGGGTATCACTATTGCAAGTTTAATTACTGCTCTTGCATTTATTATCAGTACTGTTGTATTAGCTGTCTCTGGGGGACCTGGTGGTGGCACAAGCGGTGGTCCTCTGGCCCCTCCAGCTCCGTCTGATCCAAAAGACTTACAGGCATGGGTAAAAAAACAATCATATCAGACTTGCTTAAAAAATTGTCTGTGAAAGCAGTGGATGCTTTGCCTGGCATAATAGGAAGTGTTGTCAGTTGGCTGATCAGTGCAGCAGGAAAGGTAGTAGGGTTTATGGCAGAGCATGTGTGGATCTGTTTGGGTAGTTAGTTATTTGGGTTTAACGCCGAGCAGGCGACTAAGGCCATCTCACAGTGGGGATCTTTTGGGTGATAGTAGGAGGGTTAATAGCAGGTTATCTAATGAAACAGGTAAAGAAATAATAGCCCTGATCCAGTAAGGCATATTATCAATGCAGTTCTCTCTAATCATGTGTGTTTACCGGAGTTGGGTTATTACTGGCTGTACTGGTGTCGAGGATGGGGTTGTTACTGACTGTAGGGGTGATGGCGTTACTAGCTTTACTGGCATTATTAATGGTTTTAGTGACTGTAGGTGTGTGATTGTTGGACGCAAGTTTACAGATTGATTGTGTCCTTATTTTTTATCATGCCCTGCTACAATTATTTCATTATTATAATTTTTTATTGTCCCCATTTGGAGTTGAAGGTCAGATGGCAACATGTATAACCCAATGCCAACTACAAAGTCAACTTTTGATCTGGCATATCTGAGAACGTCTTGGTAGTGTTGTATGCTTGATGGGAGATCTACTACTGAATTGATGGAGTCTTCCAGGTTTGCAAGAAACTGTTTTTGTGCTTCAAATTTGCCACTCCCATTTAAGATGTTTGATTTTGTTTGAGCTTGTGCTCCTAGTACACACCACACATATGTTCTGATAGATTTGTTTATGCGTTCGACTCCCACTTGAGTAAACCCATCACTCCTGTCAAAGACAAATGTGGTCCAGGCATTAGACTGTTTGTGTTCTATTGAGCCTAACCACACCAGATTTTGATGAGAATGAGGTATAACTGGGGTAGTAATCTCTAGGGTATTGTCTGTGACTCATAGCATAATACAATGTACCCATGCTATGGTGATCATCAAGTTTTTGTGTGAAGTCATATTTGGAGCTGATGTTAAATTCATTACAGATGCATTCAAATGCTTTCATATCCATGGGGTTGTTATACCTGTTGAAACTAGATTCAGTGGGCAGTGGGACATAGAGTTCTGACAGTATTCTTCTAAGCTGATAATACGTGTGAAAACGATACACAGACCTTATCAGTTTGTTTGAGTGATTCAAATGGTCTGTAAAAGAAACACTGCAGCCCATAGTTGAGCATAGTATAGCAAAGTTAAGCTGGTATTGAAACATCTGTAGTGGACTTGAGGGCCACTTTCTTGCAGTTGCATCATTTGTTATTGGAGGGTTTAGGTATTGATCATAAGGATTTGGAACTTTTACTTGAAATAAATCTCCTTCACTTGCATCAGACACAGCAATGTTGAGCTGATTTAGCTAAATTATTTTCTGGTCATAAGTAGGCGTGACATTGTACTTGGCATCTACGTTAAATTGAAATTCGTTTACACTAACAATTGTTGATGATTTAAATTCCATTGTTCTTTTTTATGAGATAATAAAAATGTTTATTACCTTAACAAATCTTGATACAAGCAAACCAGTGTGGTTAACTAATGGGATTGATAATCGTGATGGTATCAAGGCTATCCATGAAATGTTCTACACTGTAAAATGGTTAATGTAGAAGATGATATAAGTTATTTTGTATATGGAACTCTTGATGGTTTAAAGAGGGGTGATGCTTTACGATCTGGGTATTATGACTTTTGTACTTTAGCTGAATAGCTGATTTCTTTGAATCACTGTGTTTATCTGTAACTAATCAGGATGGCAAACCTGTTCTGATGCATGATTTTAGTGTTGTCTTGGAAGTTAAATAAATTTAATTTTTTGCTGAATAAACAAAATGAGTGCTGGTCTAAAACCAAAAATTATACCAGTTGCGTGTCCAGTAATAGAGTTGAAAGATTTGGCTGATGTGCAGGGTTTTGATAAAAAAAAGGAGAGGTGGGAGAAGTGTATGGCCTTGAACTTGATTCTTTTGGATTGTACAAACAGAAAGTAATTGATGACGTAAAAGATGGCGCTGAAGGACCGTTTCCTAAACTTGGTCAACTTTGAGATGTTACTGTACCGCTTGCGTCTAGTCTTGTAAATAATGCGCTCTACATCTTAAAACATGTGGGTAATAAGTGGGTAGTTGTTCCTGCCACTGTACTGCTTGCACCCACAATTGACTGGGACATAAAGTTTGAATTATTAGTCCTTATGTATATACTGATGAAGGAGCCTTAGTGTTTAGGAAAGTTATTAACTCTGGGCCGTTGCTTGTGAGTCTTGTTCCGAGCTTCTCCAAAGAAAAGAATAGCACAGACAAACTAAAACTGCAAGAGTATGAAAAACGAAGATACCTTCTTACAAATAGAATGGGTAGATCAGATACTTCTGTTGTGTTTGTACCAGCAAACTTTACCATAGCTAGAGAAGCAACAATAGTTTTTGAAATTATCATGGGATCTTTAGAGGGTGTTAAAGAAGCAAATATCACACAGGGAATCAAACTTACATAGGATAATTCAGTGACAGAGTCAGCAAAGGTCTTTATTGCTATTAGAAAAGGCACAGATGTAGAAGTATTGAGTAGTAACAGAGCTGTTAAAGTAGTAGTGAATAAAACAACTCTAGTTTTTCTAAGTTACATAAACCTGGAATAAATAGATCTTGTTTTATTTTATTACGCTAGCAAATTATATACTCTTGAAGAGTTGCAAAGTGTAATCGCTGATTAAATAACAAAATATTTGTCATTAAAAAAAAAGGGTAAACTTGTATCCACAAATACCGCTTGAGCCGACTGAGCCTCATGAGCCAATTGTGCCCAATAAAACATTACAAGCAGACTTATTCCGATTAATAAATATTATAGATGCATTGAAGTATTTGGAAGGTGAAGAGGCAAAATACTCACGGTGCAAAAGACGATATAGCACAGTTTTCAATTCTGTACAAAAGACATCAATGGCTGTGGGTGTGGTTTCAGCTGAATGTTCTCTAGGGGGAATTGCACTGTTTGCAATGGGAATTGATAGTACCATAGGGATTGTTATTGAAGGTGTTAGCATTGCCACATGCCTGGCATGTTTTGGTTTGGAAGCCCTTAACAAACGATTTCATTTTTAAAAAACTGCAGAAGCATGAAGCATTGAGCACTCTTGCTTGTGCAAAGCTGAGTAGTATGAAATTTGTTATAAGTAAAGATTTGGAGGACAATAAAATTGATGATGATGAGTTTAAGAGAGTGCAGGATGATTTGGTCAGTTAAAAGCAACATAAGTCTGAAATTCAGAATAAGATGCATAGTCAACCCGTGAATGTTGGAGAACTAAAGGCATCTTTTTTTAGAGGAAGGGAAAAAGATCAGGGTAAAAGAGACCACAGAAAAACTGTCTTTTAACTCTTAATCACCTATAAGAACATACACTGTCTATTCTCCTGTACCTAGAAGATAGTAAGAAAATTACTGAGAAAATGGGTTACTTCACCAAAGCGTCTATAACGTTTTTGAATAGACAGATATTTAAGTCTGGTTTTTTTTTCTTAGCTGACATATGGATGGATAGTATTTTATGTTGTGGTGGAGAGTAATTTGATACCTGTTTATATTATTTACTGTAATTAATTACAGGTAAATTAACTGAAAAAAATGCACCTTGATTATTTTGATATGACAAACAAAAGACGTAAAACTGAAAAATGTGTCGGTGGGCGAAAATATGAACGTGTGTGATAGTGGAGTGAGATAATTTTACATTAGTGATCACTATTACCAGGCAATCCACTGATAATCCTTCAGGTAATCGAAGTGCACGTATCCCCGTCGGCGGATGTTGCTACAAATTGATCGCCAAGTTCGTCTGTTTAGTCGAAAATTTCGAACATTTCAGCAGGGAAATACTGATAAAAATAATCAAGTGGTGTCGCTTCCAACTCAAGTGGAGTTGTTGGGCCCACATATCGCGTGAAAGGCTGCAAAAAAGTCTGAAATTGGCCGCTGATGCCAGATAGCATCGCCGCCGCCATCTTGCAGTCGTCGCTTCGGTAAACACTGCTGAAATACTCCGGTATTTTCGTCATCCCAGTCCGACAGATCGCTAGTATGTACACTAGATGTACACTAGACACACTTATGTCACTTCCCTCTGGCTCTGAAACTGGATAATTGCCAATTTACTCCGAAATAGCGGTAAACTCTGGGTCACTGTCGTGTATGTCGCCATGTTTGCAAACACGTGCGTTAGCGAGCAGCTAGGTGCACGGTAAAACTCTCCCAATTCGACACACACAGTGGCTTAGAGCGCATGCCCAGTGTCTAAAGTTAGTTTGACCTTGCCCCCTACGGTATACAATCTCACCTTCTTCACAGAAGAACCCACCAACGTATCACATGACTTCTAAATTTAGTACCGAGGACGGGCGTCTATGGGCGCTTTAGGTAAAGACCCGGAGGGCGTTTACGGGCGTTATAGGCGTTGTGGTTATAATATATCTTTTCGTTTAACTTTTAACAAAAGCGTGCAGGCAAAGCTATTAATGACTCGCTCGTTTGAAAGAAATTTGCACAAGGAATCGTTATATCGATCTACACTATGACTGCTGCTGGCGGTTTATGTTAGTCCTGAGAGAGTGTTGAGTCAAACGGTTTTGGTGCGAGTGAGGTGCGGTTATGTTAGTGCTGTCGGAGCTGTCAGTGTTTGTCATTATAATATAATAGTTTTAGGGTATCTGCTCAGCAATACATTAGATGTGATTCTCAGGAGCCCCAGTATATCTATCTCTCCCCCCCCCACCCCTCCCCACCCCACACACACACACACGCACACCCCACTTGGAGCAAAACCGGTTGTAGACGGCAAACCTAAATCTACCAAATAGCAGGTCCAATACCTATTGGGAGTGGCGAGGCCTGGATACAGTCAAGTGGACTGCGGGGCGCCTGGGGGTAATCCCTATTGCTTTTTGCAATGGGTGTTTTAGAGAAAGGCTCAAAATGATAGGTCTGTCTTCTCTCCCACTACCCTCTCTTTCTAGATCTAGTGAGCGATGCAGTCACAAAAAGGGCAGCTGATGTCCTGATGACACAATGTAAGCTCACCAGGCTGGAATTCCATGCCATTAGCATCCTAAAACCGCTACCGACACCCAAAGTGTTAACAAATACTCACGATGCCCACTGATTTGACCTTCCCTCGCTGTGTCAGATACGGATACGTATATACGTCAGTTGATGTACTCACGTTTTCTTATTCGTTTTGTCTGAATGTGTTAAACAGTGACCGCCGCCCGGAGTGTGTCCTTTCATGCTGCACGAACAACCCATAACCAGACTCTGAACGCTGGAGAAACACTGATATTCAACGATGTCTACTCTAACGATGGCGGAGCCTACAACGCTACCACGGGTGTGTTTACCGTTCCTGTTGATGGTACCTACGCCTTCTTCGTCTCCGCTATGACCAGCGATACCAGTGTGACAAAGAACACTGAAGTTTATCTGGCTGTGGACGGCACAGGGATGTGTTCTGCCTACTCTAGTTACGAGTCTGGTCAGTATGAGTCCAACAGCTGTAGCGTTGTTCTGGTTCTGACGGCCGGGCAGCGCGTGGACGTAAGAAATGCCTACATTGATTCTCTATATTTCTGGCCATTCTTCAGCGGGGCCCTCTTGCACGCCGCCATAGACATAACCAGCATGGAGTGACCTAACAAGTTTTCTGAAGCATCTGGACCCCTCCGTTCCCCCCCCCCCCCCCCCCAAAAAAAAAAAAAAAAAAAAAAAAACAACAACAAAACAAAACAAAACAAACAAAAAAACCAAAAAAACAACAACAACAAAAAACACCAACACAAAAACAAACAAATAAATTTTAAAAAATTAAAAAAAACTTATCGCATTATTTTAAGGCGCACCGAATCAATAGCCACCGGCAACGCTATACGACACTTTCGCAGCTATTGATGCTGGTGCCTTGTATCGGTTACTCCCCTTGTGCATGCAGAAAA
>BTPG01000002.1:327856477-327891477 GCA_036245525.1 Semisulcospira habei
TGAAAAAATATTGAATCTCTGGCTCACAGTGAAGATATTTGTGCACCCAGTAAACGACCATTTCCGTGAAATCGCAAAAAAAGACAAAAATAATGTGTCAGATGCCTTCAGACATTTTCTATAGCACTGACAGTCCATTTGTAGGTTTACATCATTAAAACAGGATGTCACAATTATTATAAACTTGCCTAGGTGATGCTGTGATCACTGTGAGTGCCACAGTGGTTGATTTTGTATCCCTACCCCCAAGTTGTAAAAATACACAAAATTAATTAGAAAAAATTGATAAAAGTTATCCCATTTTATTTTGACCTCTCTTTACCTATTGAGTTTCAATAATGTGAGCATAAAGTGCAAGAAAATAAGGAAAGTCGGCATCCTTTACGGTATGTTCGTGGTGAATGATAGCTTTTTACCATTTAAAATTGCTGAATTGGGAAACGTACATTGTTTCTGATGCCCTCAGAAATTTTGTATACAACTGATAGGTCTTTTTTTAGGTTTTATTGTTTAGGATAGAGTACCACAGTTACTCCCAACCTGATTTTATGATGCTGTGATGCATTTAGGGGCCACAGTGGCTGAATCTGCTGCCCTACCCCCATTTTACCTGTACGCAAAGGAACGAAAAATGATCATAACAATTGCTCCTCTGATTAAATATTTTTGTTGCCAGTTTTCTTAACAAAATATGTATATTGAGCATAAACATTTGTGATCATTTCATTAATTTCAATGTGACCCATCGATTTAATTGTAATTCTTTTTATTTAAGGCATGCTTAACAGGGGCTGCCGCTGAAGCTTCTATCGTCTGCACATTCAGCACTCTTGTCAAACTCGGGGAAGGTGTACCTCAGGGAGATGTTGTGTCTGATGCTGTTTTTGGTCTACATTAATGACATCAGTACAACAGTACCAAGGTTCGTCTTGAACATCCTCCATGCAGATGACTTTGCAGTGTGGAGCGCAGCAGAACATAAAGAAATAGCATCCTCCAGAATCCAGGATGCTGCCAATAGAGTCAGCAGCTGGACTGAAAGAGGCCACTCAAACTGAGCTAGACCATCTCTTTCAATCAGACGGAAGAGGTCACCTCAAAACTGGAGACCTTCCAGTACCAAAGACAGACAGGCCAACTTTACTGGCAACAAATAAATTACTGGATTCACGTGGAGGCATAAAGAAATAGCATCCTCCAGAACATAAAGAAATAGCATCCTCCAGAATCCAGGATGCTGACTATAGAGTCAGCAGCTGGACTGAAAGAGGCCACTCAAACTGAGCTAGACCATCTCTTTCAATCAGATGGAAGAGGTCACCTCAAAACTGGAGATCTTCCAGTACCAAAGACAGACAGGCCAACTTTACTGGCAACAAATAAATTACTGGATTCACGTGGAGGCCTCACATTGAAACCATGGAAGCTAGAGCTGCAAAAAAGAAAGAGAGTCTCTGATGAAGAACTGGTGGGGACCACATTGGCGCAAATTACAGCATCCTGGCACAAGCAAACACCTGCTCGGTCAGACCAGTTGTGCGGTACCAAGATACATCGACAACATGAAACACTGCCTGAAACCCAAAAAGCCAGGCTTGACAAGATGCAGAACATGGGTCATTCTCATGATGCAGTGACATTCTTAGAGCCATCTGGAGCACCCCAATTTAGGAAATGGAGGACATTGGAGCCACTGGAATGCAGAACAGCACACACGATGAAGAGACTTACTAAACACCGACAGCATGGGAGACTACAGGAGCAGACCAAGAACCGTCAGAAATGCCCAATCTGAACTGCCAACTGAAGGTCCTGCAAAGGGCTAACACTGACGTCCTGGAACCAAGCCCAAAGATGTGTGAACAGCTCCCTTCAGATACCTGGACATCTCGAAAGAGCCTTCAAGACAACATAATGTTCCAGGACTCTTTGCCAAAGGTCGCGGCACTGCACAAAGACATCTTGCTGGAGGTTGTGCACAAGCGCTACCCTCACAGCAGCTGTGATACCACACAAGATGCCGTGTTGAATGAAGGAAGTGGCGTGTACATCTGTTGTGCAGACCGCACTACTACCTCCCTCTCCTTACCAGCTAGGGGCAGCAGCTCCAACTATCGTACAGATCTGCAGGTGCTCAACACAGCAGCAGAGCACTAGCTAGGCAAAGGCAGCAGCTTGATCCACTGATCTCACCAGGAAGCTTCAAGATAGACTGGATGCCCTGTCCACAAAATAGTGCTGCAGTGGATTCCAGTGCATTCTGGACTAGCTGGGAATGGAGACACTACAACAACAAAGTGATTGGCAAAAGCAGAATGGCGGCTGCAGCCCGTGGGCAGATGACATCAACAAGCTGAACAGGGAGAGCCAGGCCACCATCTTTCATCTACACACTGATTACTCTGGACTGGGTCCATCCAGAAAAGCAGGAACGTTTCACAAACCCAAACTGAAGCCTGAAGCTTTACACACTTTAATCAGATCACTCTGTATCAGCAATTATTTGAAGCTTCCGTGCCTAATGCGTGAAGAGTACCAAAATAAAAGAACGCTTAGTGAATGGCGGACTTCGGTAGAAGCGTAAACAACCAATCAGAATGTTCGCCATGCAGTCACTTTATGATCAGAGCTAAATATAGATCACTTGCAACAAGCGTCAGCATGATCGTTTGCAATAGGAATAGTCACAAATTGAGGGAGAAAAAAAAAAAGAAGTAGACAAAAGTTTGCCAGTACGTTGTCATTTTTTACAAATTTCACAGACTTTAAGGAAAAGGACTGAAATTGACAGACTTTCCAGGGCCCTCAAAAAGCCTTGCCATTTTTTTTATAACTTTCACAAATGTTCACAGACCGTAAGGACCCTGCTGAACTTACCTCGTGAGACTGGGTCATGTGGAAACAGCCCTATGCGAATTTGGCGTAGACAATCGGTCTCCTTAGCACATTCTCCAAACATGTCCATACAGAGAAGCAGTCTGCTGGCAGTTCTGACCAGAAGACACGCCCCTATACACCAAACTCTGAAAACATGCTGCCTAGCTCTTGACAGCTCACTTATTGGCAGCCAGAACAATATAAGATTTAAAGACGGCCATAAAAAAAGATTGAATGTTGCAGAAGGTGGAAGTGGAGATCTCGTGGTCGACATGTGGAAACTAAGTATTTTTGATAACATTGTTTTGGCTATTAGGAACCAGGAAACTTTATTACGCATATTAATATTTACACATTTCTAGATAAAAATAAATGAAAGGAAAAGGGGAGACCTTACTAGACCCACCTTACGCTAGGTAAAATATCACCTAAAAGACCAGCCAGTTAAAAATAGTTACAATTAAATTGATGTGTTACATTGAAATTAATGAAATGATCACAACTTTTTATGCTCAGTATGCATACTTTAAAAAAAACAACAACTGGCAACAAAAATATTTAAACAGAGGACTATTACGTAAGCAATTTTTATGATTATTTTGCGTTACTTTGCGTACTGGTAAAATGGGGGTAGGGCAGCAGATTCAGCCACTGTGGCCCCTAAATGCATCATAGCATCACAAAATCAGGTTGGGAGTAACTGTGGTACTCTATCCTAACCAATAAAACCTAACAAAGACCTATCGGTAGTATACACAATTTCTGAGGGCACCGGAAACAACGTACGTTTCCCAATTTGGCAATTTTAAATGGGAAAAAGCTATCATTCACCACGAATGTACCGTAAAGGATGCCGACTTTCCTTATTTTCTTGCACTTTATGCTCACATTATTGAAACTCAATAGGTTAAGAAAGGTCAAAATTAAATGGAATAACTTTAGAAATTTTTTCTAATTAATTTTGTGTATTTTTACAACTTGGGGGTAGGGATACAAAATCAACCACTGTGGCACTCACAGTGATCACAGCATCACCTAGTCAAGTTTATAATAATTGTAACATCCTGTTTTAATAATGTAAGCCTGAAAATGGACTGCCAGCACTATAGAAAATGTCTGAAGGCATCTGACACATTATTTTTGTCTTTTTTTGCGATTTCGCGGAAATGGTCGTTTGCTGGGTCCACAAATACCTTCACTGTGAGCCAGAGATTCAATATTTTTTCATTCTGTTTTTTGCAGAGGCTGCAGAACGTGTGCCTTAACATAATATTGCCTGATTTGGGCTTCTGGAATGAATTCTGATTTATTTAGAGGAAAATGTTTCTCAACCTCATTTTAGCACCTGCGAAGAGCGTGAATGGGGGTACCCTTGCGCCATCGGCTATATCTCTGGTGTGTTCCTAAGGATTTTCGGGGAACATGGCTTAAACATCTCAGGACATACTAAGAAACACTTTGAAATCCATCTTATTGAGTACTGGGGGGGGGGGGGTGCACGGTAGACCTTCCTAGCTTGTGGACTAAAACTCATACAGTAACTTAAGAAAGAAAGGACATTTGCAAAGGCCTCACGGCCTATTTTGTCCTCACACTACTACAGTCTGCACCATGCCGGCCATTAATATAAGCAATACTCTTTAAAAACTCAACATGGTTTAGGCTATCGTGTCACAACTGATTGCACATTGCATAGCACCCACCACACACAACCTGGTACTGTGCACAATGTTGGCTTCAGTTTTACTTTGTTTATTTAATTTTGGACCTGCTGGGAGCATGAGAAAAATCACAAAAGAACTTACATGATTGCGCTCAAAAATTAACTATTACTCATATTACTACACTGTACACATGTTCCTTAGACAGAACAAATGACTTGTATGGACACAGATCATAGTCAGGTCATTCTGTTTGCTGCTGCAGGATGTCGGGGTGTTGTTATTCCTGCAGGACGTCAGGGTGTTGTTATTCCTGCAGGATGTCACGGTGTTGTTATTCCTGCAGGATGTCAGGGTGTTGTTATTCCTGCAGGATGTCAGGGTATTGTTATTCCTGCAGGATTTCAGGGTGTTGTTATTCCTGCAGGATGTCAGGGTGTTGTTATTCCTGCAGGATGTCAGGATGTTGTTATTCCTGCAGGACGTCAGGGTGTTATTTCTGCAGGACGTCAGGGTGTTGTTATTTCTGCAGGACGTCAGGGTGTTGTTTCTGCAGGACGTCAGGGTGTTGTTATTTCTGCAGGACGTCAGGGTGTTGTTATTCCTGCAGGATGTCAGGGTGTTGTTATTCCTGCAGGACGTCAGGGTGTTGTTATTTCTGCAGGATGTCAGGGTGTTGTTATTTCTGCAGGACGTCAGGGTGTTGTTATTTCTGCAGGATGTCAGGGTTTTGTTATTCCTGCAAGATGTCAGGGTGTTGTTATTCCTGCAGGATGTCAGGGTGTTGTTATTCCTGCAGGACGTCAGGGTGTCGTTATTCCTGCAGGATGTCAGGGTGTTGTTATTCCGGCAGGACGCCACGGTGTTGTTATTCCTGCAGGACATCAGGGTGTTGTTATTCCTGCAGGATGTCAGGGTGTTGTTATTCCTGCAGGACGTCAGGGTGTCGTTATTCCTGCAGGATGTCAGGGTGTTGTTATTCCGGCAGGACGCCACGGTGTTTTTATTCCTGCAGGACGTCAGGGTGTTGTTATTTCTGCAGGAATCATCTCGACGAAAACCTCTACCGACACCCAAAGGGTTACATAGTATCGTCTGTGTCTCTCATGCACGCTAGCGGCACACACACACACACACACACACACACACACACACAGAAATACACACACACACACACACACACACACACACACACACACACACACACACACACATGCACACACACACACACCGCACCTGTTTCCTGGTTAGTGTGTGAAAGAAAAATGAGAAAATTTATTACAAGATGGAAAACAAACAAAATAAATACATAACGCAAAACACATTATGACGGTACATAATCATGCAGAACATACTGCGGTGATGCCTTCCGCTAGATTGTGTCAGTTTCGTGGTGCCAGGGAGGCGTCATCTAATGACTATGCGCCAGTTGCAGGAGGTGGATCGATCATGATAATTCAAGGGCAGTGCCAGATTAGCTTGGCGCCGACAGGCGCCAAGCTAATCTGGCACTACCCTTGAATTGTCATGGTCGATCCATCTCCTGCTGTAGTGCGTCAGGGCTGAATGGGTTAAACCCCAACAACTGACTAACTAACCCGAAGTTAACAGAACGTAAGGACTTATTTTGTAGTCTAAAACAACAGCAGAATATGCAGTCAAAAAGATTTTTGAAAACCGAGTAGTGATTAGTTCACAGTAAGGCATTAAAAAAACAAACACATTTGTGACGTCATTTCTACCATTCCGTACTATATCCTTTGTGACGTCATTTCTACCATTCCGTACTATATCCTTTGTGACATCATTTCTACCATTGCGTACTATATCATTTGTGACGTCATTTCTACCATTCCGTACTATATCATAGCTTTGGGAACGGTATAATTGAATGTGGCAGAGCAACTGCTCCGATTTCTTTCAGCTAACCGATTCTGTTGTTTCAGATTTATCATCAAAGTCCCTGTGTTGTATTGACTTCAATAGGGTTACAAAAGGCACTTGCGCTGTCATTTCTACCATTCCCCAAACTACGATATGCAAGGAGTGTTCTGAAGGTCCTTCAAATTCGACAGCGTAGCAATACCGTATCAAAAACATAATTACATCTACAGCCCCATACTCTTAACTCATTCTATCCCAACACCGAAATCCCCCAAATGTTGCCGTTGTTCTCTGAAGACTGCATTGCCGTGCAAGACACAGATCGACCATGATAGTTCAAGGGTGATGCCAGAATAGCTTGGCGCCTATGGGCGCCAAGCTATTCTGGCATCATCCTTGAACTATCGTGGTCGATCCTCATCTTCTTGGAGTGTGTCTGGGGTAGAATGAGATAAGTCAAAAAACGGCAGTAATCCATTACCATCACTGTTGCCATTACTTTTAGTAGTAGTAGTAGAAGTAGTAGTAGTAGTAGTAGTAGTAGTAGTAGTAGTAACATTATTAATATTATCAGTGTCTTGAACCTTCACAGTACGTCACTCCTAGCAATTGTGTCTAACGTATTTTAACACCATGACTGCCGAACAACACTTAACCTACCCTTATTAGTCACGTGTGTTTTTTATGCCTATTTTTGGGGGTCGGCTCTTTTACATTGTGTCCTTCACGCCAATGTCAGTACGCAGTCATTTGACGCGCAATTCGTGATCATTAGCAACGAAGGGGTCAATGTTAGCTTGTGTCCAAAACTCCCCCTTTTCATAGCAGTATAAATGTTGCCCTTCCTTCCTTCCTTCCTGGTTCGCCCATGGTTTAGTAGCTTGAACTGCGTTGACTCATTCGGGACTTGGCGAATACGGATACCGGCTATTTTACCCGCGCGTCTGTAAACCACAGGGGCCAGTTGCATGACGCACCTTGCTTAGTGGCTGGTGCAGGACTAAGCTCGCTCATGCAACTGGCCCCCGTTATGAAAGGTAGTAAAGGTCCTAAATTACTAGTAGCTTGTGCCAAGCAAAACCTTTTCAAAGTTTCCTGTGGCTGGAGACTCATATTCATCGGACAAGTAGGCAGTTTCATGGCAACTTGTGTCCAGTAACACGTCCAGTTCATCTTCAAGGTTGACTGGCAGCTTGTATCACTTCATTATTAAGTCAAAGGTGTCCCTCAAACTCTTCTAAAGAAAACAAAAAAGGCAAAGCCATTATGGCTCACGTGTATGACCTATTTACATATGTGTGACCTTTGTGACAATAAGTAAAGGGCTGGCTTCTGCACCAGCAAAATCTATGTTTTCTCAAAATGTAAGCATTTGTTCACACATCTGCCAACCCCCCGAGACCCTTGACCTTTGCGATGACTGAGTCGACAAAATAAGTATGCATAGGAAGGTCGTGTCATCATTTCTGCCAATTTTGATTAAAACATTTGCAAAAATGTTGATAATACCTACAATTTTATAAGAAATGGGCATTTTACACAGATTTGCCGACCTCTTGTGGCCCTTAAACCTTCCGAGGGGTCATCCAAATTAGCGTGCATAGACAGGTCTTACCATCAGGTATCTGTACCAAATTTGGGTTTGAAGTGGTGAACAGTATTTGAGAAAAAAACATCTTTTGTCAAAATTTGGCTATTTTTGACCTATTTCCTGAGCTATTGTGACCCTTGACCTTTCCGAGGGGTCATCCAAATGAGTATTCATAGATAGGTCTTACTAGCTGGTATCTCTGTACCAAATATGGGTTTGAAGTTGTGAATAGTGTTTGAGAAAAAGACATATTTTGTCAAAATATAGCTATTTTGGACCTATTTCGTGAGCTCTTGTGACCCTTGACCTTTCCGAGGGATCAACCAAATTAGTATGTATAGAAAGGTCTTACCATCAGGCATCTTTGTACCAAGTTTTAGTTTGAAGTTGTGAATAGCATTTGAGAAAAAAATAAATTATGTCAAAATATAGTTATGTTTTACCTATTTCCTGATCCCCGGTGACTTTGACCTTTGTGAGAGTTCGCTCAGATTGGTATGTTTAATAAGGTCATGCCACAAAATATCCGTGAGCCAAGTTTGAAAACTGTGGCTTGAATAGTCTCTGAGAAACTGCCAAAGTTAAAGTTTACCACGGACGACGGACGATGGCCGACCGACCACGGACGGACGACCACTGGCCGAGAAAATAAATTCAATTTTGCTTCGCATGTGAGCCAGAAACACCCTCCATCATCAGTGCTGAACAGTTTCTCGCTAGCTGGTGCCAAGAAAAACCACTTCATTAGTAAGTCGAAAGTGTCCTTAAAACGCTTCTACTGACATTTAAAAAAAAAACCACCAAACAAACTCTTCATCACCAGGGTTGAAACTATGTCAAGTAAACTATATTTTGTGTAGCTTCAGACATATACTATGGATGCTACACGTGTGCAGTCTCTATTCGTAACCCTTTTGCCTACAGGAATCATCGCGACTTAAACCGCTACCGACCTGCAAATGGTTAAAACCAGTCGTTGCAAGGGTCAACCGCATCCTCCGTCATCAAAAGGGGCGAACGAGTCCTCGTCATAATTAGGATCGAAAGTGTCCTCGTCGCCTTGTCCGTCATGGAAAGTTTCCTCGTCGCCTTGTCCGTCATGGAAAGTTTCCTCGTCGCCTTGTCCGTCGTCAAAAGTGTCCACGTCGCCTTGTCCGTCATGGAAAGTTTCCTCGTCGCCTTGTCCGTCATGGAAAGTTTCCTCGTCGCCTTGTCCGTCATGGAAAGTTTCCTCGTCGCCTTGTCCGTCATGGAAAGTTTCCTCGTCGCCTTGTAAAAGTGTCCACGTCGCCTTGTCCGTCATGGAAAGTTTCCTCGTCGCCTTGTCCGTCATCGAAAGTTTCCTCGTCGCCTTGTCCGTCATCGAAAGTTCCCTCGTTGCCTTGTCCGTCATCGAAAGTTTCCTCGTCGCCTTGTCCGTCATGGAAAGTTTCCTCGTCGCCTTGTCCGTCATGGAAAGTTTCCTCGTCGCCTTGTCCGTCGTCAAAAGTGTCCACGTCGCCTTTTCCGTCATGGAAAGTTTCCTCGTCGCCTTGTCCGTCATGGAAAGTTTCCTCGTCGCCTTGTCCGTCATCGAAAGTTTCCTCGTCGCCTTGTCCGTCATCGAAAGTTTCCTCATTGCCTTGTCCGTCATCGAAAGTTTCCTCGTCGCCTTGTCCGTCATCGAAAGAGTAAAACATGTCCTGGGAGCTCGCATCAGGACAGGTATTGCCCTCTTCTTTTTCACGGAGGTCAAAAGTTACTTTCTTCTTCCTCTTGCTGTGTGTCTTCTCATCTCCAACAGCATTCAGTGCCCGTGTTCGGGGCGAGGTGAGGCAGTTTGTCTCAGCCTCTCCTGATGAAGCCGGCTGTCTGCTTGGAAGGAATATAACCTCTTCTTCGTCTCCCACGCCAGCATTCTCTGGAAATAACCAACAACAAAAACAGTTACACGCTTCCGAAAAACAAAACCGCTACAGGACAAAACAGTTACAAAGGAAAAAAAACAACACCTACATTCCCGACAAACTTATATAAAACAGTTGTTTTGTCCTAGTTTTCCGAAGATTGGGGTTTTTTCCCTTTGTTTCTTATTTCCTTGTATTTAGCACGCTTGATTGACGATATTTTGGCATGGAATAGGCAGTAGGCGATCGGAAATAGGTCAAATTACACGTGTTTTAGCGAAAATACTCCATCAAAAGCCCGGACAAACATGCTACATCGCTTGTTTGTTCGGACTTTAAATCTACTGTTTTCGTCGAAACTGAGAAATTTCCAAACAACGTCTATTCACTCGTTCAGCCCAGACACACCACAGCAAGACATGGATCGCGCATGACAGTTCAAGGGTGATGCCAGAATAGCTTGGCGCCCATAGGCGCCAAGCTATTCTGGCACCACCCTTGAACTATCATGCTCGATCTGTCTCTAGAATTGCAAGACAGCCCTTCAGAGGGCATCTTCAAAAGGTGAAGATTTCGGTCCTGGGGTAGAATGCAATAACTAGCATTCTCTGTATCGTTTGTCCTCCACCTGCAACTCTTAACTCACCGCTGTTCAACGCAAAACCCTGGGCTTCTGATGGAACTTGCTGGCTGTCCTCTACAGCCTGCATTATTATCTCCTCGTCTTCATCTCTCTCGCTGTCGTCTCCCGCATCTCCCTCTTCCGCGGAAGGTTGCGACATGTCGACGTGCATCGCTCGATCTTCCTCACCCAGGTCGGGCACGTCGAAGGCCTCGCTCCATTTCTTCACTATCAAGATTTCATCTTGCTCGTTCTGGACATGGAAACTTGTAATTTTGATGACAGGAAACTCCGACCGATCGGCCACAGAACGGACGAATATGCCCCATTTTTGACCGCAATGCTTGCAGTGGAGCGCTTGGCCCGTGCTGGGGAAATCTTGGTCGAATGCTTTGGGTTTAGTCTTTTGTCTCACGTATCTGAAAGCAAGTCACGTCAAGACACTTCATTTATGCCGCACAATGGGCAGTTTGGACGGGAGAATATAAATACGTACACTCTGAGGAAATTACTAAGGTAGAAAACAGACTAGCATAACAAGCGCACACATCCTTCCAAACAAACGGAAACCCACGAGCGTAATATTAAACTTAATAACTTCACGTATTCAGCCCCGGCACACCACAGCAAGACATGGATCGAACATGATAGATCAAGGGTGATGCCAGAATAGCTTGGCGCCCATAGGCGCCAAGCTATTCTGGCACCACCCTTGAATCGTCATGCTCGATCTGTCTCTATAACTTTAATACGGGCACAACTTCAAAATTGGGGAATTTCGGTCCTGGGGAAGAATGCGTTGATGGTTTTCTTATTAAAACAATTCTCAAACTACCCACACAATTTTACCGACATCTGTGATCTATGTTGTGATATTAACTTGGTTTATTCTTATTTACCTTCGACCAGCAACGAGAAATATACTTTTATGGACGATGAATTTCTTGAATCTTATACGTTTTCACAACTTAATATTATAATAGTAAGCCATTAAACTTATTATAGTTACGTCCGTTTATTACAAGGTCCGATATAAGAAACGTCGGACATAAGAAAGCTTTGGGGAGGTCCCGGCCAAATTTGTTCTTTGCCTTTGTAAAATTAATAGCTTATATCAAGGCCGGATATGACAAAATTCAGGATATAACAACTGAGAATATATATATTCTTGGAGCTACTCTGATTGAGTGCATTTTTTGGCTTGGGCGACGCCTTTGTTATAAGTAATGAATAATTGTACCACAAAATTGCCTAGGTGTTGCCTTTTCAAAATTAGTCAGTCTTCTTCCACTGCAACACCTCATAAAGCTTTAGGGATGCAATCCACGCTGGACTAGTGGTTGCTACCAGTCAAATTCTGGAGGCGGCTTCTGGTATATGCGTTGTGTTTGCAATTTCAGGTTACGCCGTATGCCTACCTGATGAGACCCACCTTGGGTCGAAACCGGTCGTAGGCGGCAAAATCTTAAATCTATCCAACAGGTCCAAGATTTGTTTGGGAATATTCATGCACTAGCCTCCCCTCTCGGGGGGAGGACTGGATATTCTCCAGCGGGTTGCGGGGCGCCTGGGGGTAGTCCCTGTTACTTTATGTAGTAGGTGTTCAGTGGAAGGCTCAAAAGATCTAATAAGCGACGCAGTCACAAAAGGACAGCTGATGTCCTGATGACACAATGCAAGCTTACCAGCCTGGATTTCCATGGCATTACCACAGCATTCTCAGAATTTATTGAAAAATTATGTCCCTTGGAGCTACTCTGATTGAGTGCATTTTTTGGCTTGGGCGACGCCTTTGTTATAAGTAATGAATAATTGTACCACAAAATTGCCTAGGTGTTGCCTTTTCAAAATTAGTCAGTCTTCTTCCACTGCAACACCCCATAAAGCTTTAGGGATGCAATCCACGCTGGACTAGTGGTTGCTACCAGTCAAATTCTGGAGGCGGCTTCTGGTATATGCGTTGTGTTTGCAATTTCAGGTTACGCCGTATGCCTACCTGATGAGACCCACCTTGGGTCGAAACCGGTCGTAGGCGGCAAAATCTTAAATCTATCCAGCAGGTCCAAGATCTGTTTGGGAATATTCATGCACTAGCCTCCCCTCTCGGGGGGAGGACTGGATATTCTCCAGCGGGTTGCGGGGCGCCTGGGGGTAGTCCCTATTACTTTATGTAGCAGGTGTTCAGTGGAAGGCTCAAAAGATCTAATAAGCGATGCAGTCACAAAAGGACAGCTGATGTCCTGATGACACAATGCAAGCTTACCAGCCTGGATTTCCATGGCATTACCACAGCATTCTCAGAATTTATTGAAAAATTTTATATATATATATATATATATATATATATATATATATATATATATATATATATATATATATATATATATATATATATATATGTGTGTGTGTGTATGTATGTATGTATGAATATATATATATTGTGTGTATGTATGTATGTATGAATATATATATATATATATATATATATATATATATATATATATATATATATATATATATATATATATATATATATATATATATATATATATATATATTCATACATACATACATACATACATACACACACATACACACATCTTCTTCTTGGCTTGACTTCGCGAACGAAGATTTTATAGGAGTTGACCACGACGTCTGCAGGCTTGTTCGTGGCTGCGGAGGCCTATCCGAGACAGGCAGGTTCGACCGCAGTGGCTGCAGGGGAAGGTATGGCCAGGGTTCTGAGCTGCGGCATCTCTGTTTTTTCTCCTGAGCCGCTTGTCCTTAAGGCTAGCTCTGTGAGAGTCCTCAAAGGAGACAGCTGCCTTGTAAATGGTGGAGCGCCAGGTGTCACGGTCCGCAGCAAGCGAAGACCACTGGTGGTGGTCGATTTGGCAGGCACTAAGTGACTTCTTGAGACAGTCTTTGTATCTCTTCTTTGGTGCCCTCTGTCACGGTGTCCAGTAGCAAGCTCACCGAACAGTGTGATCTTTGGTAGGCGATGATCCTCCATCCTGGAGACATGCCCCGCCCAGCGGAGCTGTGTCCGCAGCAGCAAAGCCTCGATGCTCACAGTTTCAGCCTGTTCAAGGACCTCGACGTTGGTGACATAGTCACTCCAGTGAATGCCCAGGATGGTACGCAGGCAGCGCTGGTGGAAGCGTTCGAGGAGTCGTAGTTGGCTGCGGTAGAGGGCCCAGGACTCGGAACCATACAGCAGGGTGGTGAGGACCACAGCTCTGTACACGCTGATCTTGGTGCCTTTTTTCAGCTGTTGATTGTGCCACACCCGCTTGAAAAGTCGCCCGAAAGCGCTGTTCGCTTTTGCCAGCCTGCTGTCAAGCTCCTTGTCCAGCTTGGCGTCCGACGAGATAATGCAGCCAAGGTAGGTAAACTGGTGCACCGACTTTAGTTCAGACTCGCCAATGGTGATGTGAGGAGGGCGATACACTGTTTTGGGTGCCGGCTGATGGAGGACCTCTGTCTTTTTCAGACTGACCTCGAGTCCAAAGAGCTGGGCAGCATCTGCGAAGCAAGACGTGATGCGCTGCAGGGCTCTCTCTGTGTGTGCAACGAGGGCAGCATCATCAGCAAAAAGCAGCTCGCGAATCAGTTGGTCTAGGGTTTTCGTGTGGGCCTGCAGTCGTCTGAGGTTGAACAGGCTGCCATCGAGACGATACCTGATGTACACTGCATCGTCATCATCGAGGTCCACTGTGGCCTGCTTCAACATCATGCTAAAAAAGATGGTGAAGAGGGTCGGTGCCAGCACGCAGCCCTGCTTTACGCCGTTGAGAATAGGGAATGGTTCTGAGAGGTCATTGTTGAGTCTGACCTGGCCTTGCTGGTCCTCGTGTAGCTGGACAATCATGTTGAGGAACTTTGGGGGACAGCCAAGTCGCTCCAGGATCTGCCACATGCCTTGCCTGCTCACAGTGTCGAACGCTTTTGTTAGGTCGACAAATGTTACGTACAGCCCTTTGTTCTGCTCGCGGCACTTCTCCTGTAGCTGTCTCAGCACAAAGACCATATCGGTGGTGCTCCTGTTTGCTCTGAAGCCACACTGGCCCTCTGGGAGTTGGTCTTCAGCGATGGCAGGTACTAGCCGATTCAGGAGCAGCCTTGCAAGGATTTTCCCAGCAATGGACAGCAGGGTAATTCCCCGATAGTTGGAACAGTCAGACTTCTCGCCTTTGTTCCTGTACAGGGTGATAACGACTGCATCACGGAGATCTTTTGGTAGTGTTCCTTCCTCCCAGCAGCAGAGAAAGAGGTCATGGAGCTTGTTGTGCAGTGCTGTGCCTCCATGTTTCCAGATCTCTGGCGGTATTCCATCAATGCCTGCTGCTTTGCCACTCTTGAGCTGGTGGATGGCTGTGAGGGTCTCTTCAGCGGTGGACGGTTCGTCCAATTCAACCTTTACTGGGAGGTGTGGGATTTGTAGGACGACTGCTTCTTGAACAGTGCGCTCAGCGCTGAAGAGGCTCTGAAAGTATTCCGACCAGCGGTTCAAGATGGAGGTATTATCTGTGAGGAGTGCCTGGCCATTCGCGCTTCGCAGGGGACTTTGTACCAGGTGCCTGGGGCCATACACTGCTTTCAGTGCTTCGTAGAAGCCCCTGTAGTCACCATTGTCAGCACAAAGCTGGGTCCTCTGTGCAAGTCTGGTCCACCACTCATTCTGGAGATCTTTGAGCTTGCGCTGGAGACTGCTGCAGACGAGGCGGAATGCAGACTTCTTCACAGGGCAGGAAGGCTGGGCTAGGTGGGCCTGATGGGCGGCTCTTTTTTTTGCTAGATGTTCCTGGATCTCTACATCGTTTTCGTCAAACCAGTCTTTGTTCTTCTTTCTGGTGAAACCCAAGACTTCTGCAGAGGATTTTGCAATAGCAGTTGTCAGTTGTTCCCAAAGTGTTTCAGGGGAGGAGTCTACTGGGTCCGCTGTGTCTTTGAGCCTGCGCTGTAAATCTGTCTGAAAGGCAGCTTTCACATCGTCACGCTGAAGGCTGGCAACATCAAGCTTTTTCTTGGGGGGCCCCCATTTCTTGGATTTTGGCTTGAAGTGGAGCCTGAGTTTGCAGCGGACAAGGCGGTGGTCAGTGTGGCACTCTGCGCTGGGCATCACTCTGGTGAGGAGGACGTCACTGCGGTCCCTCTGACGCACTAGGACATAGTCGATAAGGTGCCAGTGTTTGGAGCGAGGATGCATCCAGGTGGTCTTTCGACTGTCCTTTTGCTGGAAAGTAGTGTTGGTGATGACCAGTTGCTGCTCCGCACAGAACTCCAACAGTAGGCGGCCATTGTCATTGCAGTTCCCCACGCCATGCTTGCCGAGGACTCCTTTCCAGGCTTCAGAGTCCTGGCCCACTCTGGCGTTGAAGTCGCCAAGGATGATGACTTTGTCGTCTGCAGGGGTACTCTGTAGGAGGCTGCGCAGGTCAGTGTAAAACTTGTCCTTTTCAGCAGGCTCTGCCAGGAGGGTTGGGGAGTACACACTGAGAAGGGTGACGTGTTGCTGGTGTCTGTCTCAGTGGGAGGCGCATGGACATGATGCGGTCTGAGTGGCCCGTTGGTAGGTTTTCCAGCTTAGTCGCAATGGATGTCTTGACCATGAAACCCACGCCTGAGAGCCGTCTTTCTGATGCAGGCCTGCCTGACCAGTAGAGGGTGTACCCAGCACCAAGTTCTTGGAGGCTGCCTTCGTCCGGAAGGCGTACTTCGCTGAGCGCGGCGATGTCGATGTTTAACCTCCGCAATTCATGGGCAATGAGGGCGGAGCGACGTTCAGGGCGTCCGCTGTCTGCTTTGTCGAGCATGGTTCGGACGTTCCAGCATGCTACGTTGAGTCCGGTCGTGGTCGTCATGAGAGTGGATCCGTTATTCTTTCTTGTTTTTTGACCGCAGGAGAAGATATATATTCTCAGTCTCCGCGGCGCTGCCGAGTCCGCTTATAACAAACATCGTAAGCAGCAAAGGAAACAGGAGAATGCTTTATTTTCACAGAATGTGCCTGTTTTTATTTGCCTACTTAAAACTGGCAGTGTATTAAGACATTTCGTGCGTTTTGCGTTCGTCACGTTACTGTCTCCTAATATCTCACATCGGCGTGCATTCAGCAATCTACAAGTACTGGTCATATTGATCGTCGTCTTGTACAAAGGTTATAGTCAATAAGCCAGTCCTGGCTACCGTGCACCCCCCCCCCCCCTCCCATCACCAGTACTCAATAAGATGGAATTCAAAGTGTACCTTAATATGTCCTGAGGTGTTTAAGCCATGTTCCCCTAAAATCCTTAGGAACACACCAGAGATCTAGCCGATGGCGCAAGAGTACCCCCATTCACGCTCTTCACGGATGCTAAAATGAGGTTGAGAAACATTTTCCTCTAAAGAAATCAAAATTCATTCCAGAAGCCCAAATCAGGCAATAATATGTTACGGCACACCTTCTTCATCCTTTGCAAATCAGAATGAAAACAAATATTGAATCTGTGTCTCACAGTGAAGGTAATTGTGCACCCAGTAAACGGTCATTTCCGCGAAATCGCAAAATAAGACAAAAATAATGAGTCAGATGCCTTCAGACATTTTCTATAGCACTGGCAGTCCATTTTCAGGATTACATCATTAAAACAGGATGTCACAATTATTATAAATTTGACTAGGTGATTTTGTGATCACTGTGAGTGCCACAGTGGTTGATTTTGTATCTCTCTCCCTCCCCCCCACCCCCCAAGTTGTAAAAGTACACAAAATTAATTAGAAAAAAATACTACAGTTATTCCATTTCATTTTGACCTCTCTTTACCTATTACGTTTCAATAATGTGAGCTTAAAGTGCAAAAAAATAAGGAAAGTCGGCATCCTTTACGGTACATTCAAGGTGAATGATAGCTTTGTTCCCCTTTTAAAATTGTCGAATTGGGAAACGTACGTTGTTTCCGATGCCCTCAGAAATTTTGTATACAACTGATAGGTCTCTTTTTTAAGGTTTTATTGGTTAGGATAGAGTACCACAGTTACTCCCAACCTGATTTTATGATGCTGTGATGCATTTAGGGGCCACAGTGGCTAAATCTGCTGCCCTGCCCCCATTTTACCAGTACGCAAAGGAACGCAAAATGATCATAACAATTGCTTATGTCAAACTCGTCTGTTTAAATTTTTTGGGGAGTGATAATTAATTTTTTTTAAATATATTTTCACGTTTTGGGGATTAATTTCACGAATTATATGGGTTAATCTTAAAACAATTCAATATTATTTTTTTTACGAAAAAACACACGATTTTTGTCATTAATTATCGCATGATTTTTCGTATACGGTAAGCCTGCAGTTTGTCTCGGCTGTCCGGTACGATTAGGTCAATTGTATGCCCTAGGTCTGAAAATCAGACAGTTTTCTGCATCACTTTTTCGGAGTCATTTGTAAAACAGCTGACATAACTTCAATTTTTCTTTTACGAAAAATCTATCTTCTCATTAATACCCGCATGATTTTTCATAGACAGTGTTTGCCTAAGCCTGCTATTTGTCCCGGCCCTGGAGTATGATTAGGTCAAATTGTGACCTATAAGCTCTAGGCATGAAAATCAGCAAGAAAATTGCAAAGCTGATCCTTTGATACGTCAAATGTTAGTACTGCGATGATGACGTATAACATCGAGTCGTCACTATGAACACGGCGTCGTGGGGCTAATGATGCCATGACGTGAAGCTTGAAGTGACGTCATTTCGCTGCTCGTGCTATTATTATTCTTCAGAATAGCTTTGCTACGCCAGACCACAGACCTTACGAATGGCGGGAATCACCGTGTGCTCGTCTTTATTTATGTGTACCAGTGTGTGTGGATCGGAGGGTGGGTTAGAGTAGTAGATGGATTCCTGTCGCTACACGAGCCCACAGAGCGTACTAATGGCGGGAAGCACCGTGTGTCCGTCTTTATTTGTGTGCGCCGACGTGTGTGTTGATCAGAGGTTGGCTTAGAGAGGAGGGAAATGGATCAGCATTATAAGCCTAAACATATCAGCAACTCTGAATGTTCCAAAAAGATAAACGCATCTGAACTGCAAACAATACGGTAGACTTTGGGATGAAATCCTCATCTTGCTTGTAAACTTGTAGAATTACTGGTAAAGTTATCACTAACTGCTGTAGCAGGCTCTACCGCACAGGCGGAGGCTGACACAGGTTTTGACCTCGAAAATGGGGGGGGAGACCTCCTAGACCTTCCTTCCAGTAGCTGAAAATCAATTAACGGGGCGGGGGGGGGGGGGGAGGGGGACGTGTGTCAAGACCCTCACTACTCACCGAAATATCAAAACAACGGGGGTGGGGGGTGTGGGGTGTCCAAACTCCCCATAAAGGACTTTGTTCTATCATTTTAAAGAATTATTGGTGGAGGGGTGATGTCAAGAACCCTTGGACCCCCCCCCCCCCCTCCCATCCGCCCGTCCAATGAAGCATGGAATGCAATCGAAACGAACGTTCAGAAGCCAGACAATTTTAATTTCGTGGGCCAGACATCAGTACTTCCCAAAGATCAATGAGTGTCAGTGTGTGTGCTCGCGCGTGCGTGGGTGCGAGTATGAGATCATAAGAGTAGCATTTTTGAATGGTGACTTTATATACTTGATTTTGTTTTTGTTTTTTGTTTGTGTATTTTTTTTAATACTTTTTGTAAATTGCGTTTTTGTAATTAGTTGTTTTTCTACAATTTATTTTTGTTAAGCGCCTATAGCTATAATCCGAGGTTAGGCGCTATACAAGTACTCATTATTATTATTATTATTATATATTATTATTATTATCATCATTATTATTATTATTACTATTATTACATTAGAAAGTCTGACATTTCGCTTAATAACACAAAATATCGGGCCCCTGCTAATTTGGTATATCGGAACTTTACTGTATATTACAAGAACTATTATGACAAAGAATGTACAACAGTAAACGAAAGTTAAGATCAGAGCACCCTCACCCGCCCCCACCCGCTTGGAGGTCAACTGACATGAGTTACTCACCTCCTGCTAAAGGCAGCTCCGATGACGACTCGGTTGGTCTTCTTCAGAAGCCTGATGTGTGTCGACTGGCAGGCGGGTCTCCGGCACTTGCAACACAGCAGTCTGTAGTAGCCACCAGGTAGTTTCTGGCTCTGCCGTCTCGCCTCGGCCACTTCAGGGTTCCAGCGTGTGGTGTACGCTTCGTGTTGTAGTCTGGCCATTCTGTGCAGTGGATAAAAACAACCGGTTATTTGCAGATTTAGTTCTGAAAAGGACCTAAAGAAATGCTATCGAATGACCAAGAAGATATTGGAAATTAAGCTGAATGGTGGATCAGTCATGAATAGTTATAGATAAGAACCAGATAAGCTTAGCGCCTTCTCAGGTTTGCGGCTGACAAAAGTGTGAAAAATGCAAAAATTCTGAGAAAGCGTAGACTTCGCCTGTGCTAAAAGCCAACGCTGTACTTGCGTTAGAAACACTGGAACTCGTGCTCATCACAGTATCGGCAAGGTCAAGGTCTAAAAATGTAATGGTCAGACCGAGCCCTTCCTTGCCGCCCTACGTCCATTTTTGTTCTGAAATCTTGGTTCACTCAACGATCAAAAGCCAACACAGTCCAAGAAACGTGGATATAAATTGCTCTCAGCAAGACACATAAAAGCTCATGAGCCCCCGCGACTGCGGGGGCTCATGAGCTTTTATGTCTCTTGCAGTTAGATCATTTTCACTTTTTTCCTCGGCAGTGACGGCGTTCACTATGTGGACTGCCCATGTGGACTGCCCATGTGGACTGCCCATGTGGACTGCCCATGTGGAATGCCCATGTGGACTGCCCATGTGGAATGCCCATGTGGACTGCCCATGGCCACCTCAGGTGGTAAAATCATTGGACTCATGAGAATAGTACCTCTTGGGGAGCGAGCTGGCGAAATCCCCTAAATGTGTGCATTTTCTGACGTACATTGATTTCTTACCAGGGTCCATCAGTCTGGAATAATCTTCCTAAATCCACAGCGAGTTCGCTGCCAGTTTTAAACGCAGTCTTAAAACCCATCTTTTCCCATCTTGATTATCACTGTTCATGGATTTAGTCGTCTTCTGTTCTTCTGCGTAATTGTACATGTGGTTTCATTTTGTGTAATATTTTTCTTGTTCATGTGCACGGCGCCTAGAGCATCACACCGTGTACAGGCGCCTGATAAATCCTCTTTAATATCATTATTATTATTGAGGGATTGTAGTCTGTTCCGTTGTACACACCTGTCCAGATGGCCCTCAGGATCACTGTCCATTTCCTGCTGTAACTGGTTCAGGGCGTCACGCATGAGTATCTCGCTGGCTATGTTGGCTCGCTCCTTGGCCACGCTGCCGCTTGTCAGGTCCCCCATGACGCAGTAGCGCGAGTCCCTCTGTCGAGCGCGGCCTAGAGACACGACCACAACTTCTGATACAAAGGGCAACACACCTAGAAACTGACGTCATCTAAAGACTATGCACCAGCTAAAGGAGACTGAGCGACCATGATAATTCAAGAGTAGTGCTAGATTAGTCACTACCCTTGAATTATCATGGTCGATCCATCTTCTGCTGTAGTGCATCGGGGCTGAATGAGTTTTAAAAAAAATCAACAGCTGTCTACGATGTAACCCCTTTGTTGCTAGTGAAAACGCAGCGTACTGACTCACATTCGCATGACAAACACAAATGATAATAATAATAACAATAACAACAACAACAACAACAACAATAATAATAATAACCCGCTTCATTATATAGGCGCTTTACCCAATTCTGTAAATCGGCTCCACGGAACGCGAACTGAAGCCAATACGCACGCTCACGCGAAAACAAGGTCGTGGGTTCGAACCCAGCTGGGGTCACAATTTGTACAGGCCTCTTGTCGGGTGCCCCGTCTTTGAAATCACCTTCGTGGTGGACAAAAGACGTTCACCCCTAAACGTTCCACGTTTTCACGCGAAACACACTATTATGTACTCTCAAGACAGACACAGGACAAGACAGACACAGGACAAGACAGACACAGGACAAGACACAGGACAAGACAGACACAGGACATTCCCGCGATGTGAAGGGTCAGCTCAGCTGTTAAGGTTTCGGAAAGTTTGATCGCTTGTAAAAAGTTGTATTTCAAACTTATAAAATGGCCTGAAACCGGCACCAAAGTGGAAGGGGAAGAAGAGCCGGAGTACCCGGAGAAAGAATCCCCGTTTCCCCCCCCCCCCCCCCCCCCCCCCCCCCCACCGAATTGCCGGTGACACTTACTAGAGGAAAATAGCCCGACTCCGGAACTGTGTACTTTTAGGATTGGTGGGGCGAGTTACCGCCGCGCCACTGTAGCAAGAGAGATAAATCCTCATGAGCCCCCGCGACTGCGGGGGCTCATGAGGATTTATCTCTCTTGTAGCTGGGTAGCATTACTGACCAATGATCATAGATATAGTTTGGTCAAAACACAAACAAGGATTGAAAGACGAATGCTCGAAGTAAGGGACTGGAAGCAATGAATATGGAAGCCCTCCCCCCTCCTCCGCCCCCCCCCCCTCACATATACACTGAATTTCCAGCCCCTTAATATTGCACAAGTATCTACCCCTGACAGTGCTTTTTCCTACTACTTATAGTAGTTTCTCCGGTTAATTTCCTGATATTTTACACACGGTTTGGCTACGGACAAAGGATGTACACCAAGCAGCCTATTTCTGGACATTTTTTTTTTTACCACGGGAAAACTTGCGTGTGCGTGCGGGGGCGGGGAGGTGTATGATCCGAGTCTTACCCCGCGTCTGTATCATTGACACCATGCTCGTGACGTAATCGTAGCGGATGACGAGGTTGCAAGCTCTGAAGTCCAGGCCCTCCTCCGCCGCAGAAGTGCACACGACGATCTTGTGATGGCCGGCGTTGAAGTTTCCCATGACCTCTGTCACCTCGCTCTTTGTCATGCCTGCAGCACGCAGACCACGTGACAATATTGTACGGGAAAACGCGTTAGATCAGGGTTTCGGCCGGCTAGCTTTGTCCAGCAGTTTGCTTTCTCGTGTGCCCGATCATCCTCCGTCACGATCAGCCAGCAATCTAGCCATCCACCTACTCACTCACTCACTCACTCACTCACTCACTCACTCACTCACTCACTCACTCACTCACTCCACCCTAGACAACCAAACAAACAAGGCACCAACCAATGAATGAAAATTATCCCCGTCCCCGACACTGAGCGATTATTTTGTTTCTGTTGTTTTTTTTTTCAACCACCAAAAGCCGCAACCGTCCAAGAAACGTGAATACAAATCAGTTCAAGCAAGAGGCATAGATCCTCATGAGCCCCCGCAGTCGCGGGGGCTCATGAGGATCTATGCCTCTTGCGGCTGGATCGTACGATTTTTCTCGGCAGTGAAGGAATTAATCCGCCCACCTCCGTCCTTGACGCTAGCGTTGACGCCAGTGATGCGTGCCGGGTTGAGCTCGCAGAGCTTCGGGTCGTCACGTATGAACTCAACCAGAGCCTTGGAGAGATCCAGAGTCCGGACGAAGATCATACCGCGCACGGAGCTATCGAGAACCCTGTCCTCGCCGCAGTCCAAGCTCTCCAATTCGCTGTCTGAAGAAGAGTCGAAGCCCGCATCCGCGTCTGTGTTTGCATCCTCACGAGTTCCGTCGTTCAGGTCACGCGCGTCGTCGCCGCACGACCCACTGAGACATTGGGCACCCTCGTGAAGGTCACTTCCTGCCGGGTCTGAGAGCTGTCCATCTGGCTGGTGCGGCCCTGTTCCAGACAGCTGTACAGACTCACTCACCCAGGCTAAGCACGCCGAGTTTGGCTCTTGAGCGGCTGGTATGTTCAAACTGCCCGCACATATGTCATCATCGTCCAACTTGTCATCCGGAGGATCTTGGACACTCGTGCACGTCAGAATGATCTTCCTCAGCAACATGAGTTTAGGGTTCTGGCTGCTGGTGAGTCTGCAGTGTGCCTCCAACACGGGCAATTCCTCTGGCGATACAACAAAACCATTTCTTTTAACCCAGTCAGCCCTACGGTTCATCCCATCTTGTTAGACTTATCCTTCAGATCCATTCCCCTCCTCGCTAACCCAACCTCTGATCAAAACACACCGGCCGTGCACACAAGTAAGGTCTGTGGGCTGGAGTGTATGTATGTATGTAGGCTGGACTTCGCGAACGAAGATTTTATAGGAGTTGCCCACGACGTCTGCAGGCTTGTTCGTGGCTGCGGAGGCCAATCCGGGACAGGCAGGTTCGACCGCAGTGGCTGCAGGGGAAGGTATGGCCAGAGTTCTGAGTTGCGGCATCTCTGTTCTTTCCAGAACAGAGATGTGGGCTGGAGTAGCGACAGGAATTCTGAAGAGGACGAATAGCACGAGCAGCAAAATGACGTCACTATAAGCTTTACGTCATGACACCGCCAGGCCCACGACGCCGTGTACAAAGTGACAAATTTGATGTCAATTCAGAAACATTCTATAACAATGACGTCTGGTGCTTTGCGACAATTTAAGAATGACGTGTTTTTGGCGCCTTTACGTCACCGTCACTGTCTGATCCTTCTCTATAAGTCGATAATTCTTACGTTTTAATTTCTATTGCAATAAATTACTTTTTACGAAAACGCTGAAAATGTACAAAGCTGGCTAACAAACTCATCCAATGTCTATTTCCAAGCTAGCTTTATCCAAAATTCCGAGTGAACAGAACGAAAATTACGGACTCGAATGCGTTCAACCGACTTTATATAAACGGCAATTTTCCCATTTAAAAAATGCTCGGTGGCTTTCCAAAGATACATCTCGATCAAATTATTAAGTTTCAGGTCTGTACGCACACACACACCGGAGATACTCGTGTCTACACACATACACACACACACACACCACACACCACACACACACACACACACACACACACACACACACACACACACACACACACACATACACACACACACACACATACACACACACACACACACACACACACACACACACACACACACATGGCGCTTCCCGCCAAATGTACGTTCAACAGAACAGCGCGGTTAGTGTAGCTAGGCATGACGTAATTTGTATCCTGTTACTTCACTGTCAGAGTCTGATGTGTGCCCGCCGAAGTTCGTCATTTGCATGCTACTCTACCGTATTTTTAATACGTTAGACAAAAATGATCAAATTGACCTTGATAATTCAAGGGTAATGTGTGTTTGTCTTGGGGCTTGCAAGACTTTAAATATTATATTCAAGGAGTGAACATTTGCTGCTGCTTTTTTTTTTACGCATTAAATGATAAATACAACAGCAGTGCTTCTGCATGTTTGTTTGTTGTTGGGGACTGTTGGCGCGTATTTCGGTTGTTTATTTCTGTATTTCCACTTTTTATAAGTCGGCGTCACCTAAGTAATATGTATCCATCTTACTTTCCAACTTTTCGTAGAGATGACGGTCAACATGCGCTGTGTCCGGTGTTTCTGTCCGTCGACTGGCAATCTCCTTCTTCAGAAAGTTGAGGGCGTCGTCAGACCGGCAGTCGTCGTTCAGAATCAGCGCCCTCTGCATCAGCTGGAATCGTCAAATCAAATCAGCGTCACTTTCCCATCGTCGCCACTCTGAAGTGTTGGTCTCTGCTCACTAGGCATGCGCAGGCAAAAGCGGATGCGCAACTGCATGCCTACTGGGAGTCTGGGTCGAGCAGGACGCTATAAATGAGCATCTCCTGCCGAACAGTTTCCCGGCCTCTGTAACTTCAAGGAGAATGGTAACTAACCCAATGCCAGTTGGCGTAGACTGTGTTTCTGCAATCTTAGTTAATTTAACTGAATTGGAGACGTGCCGCTTCCGGATACGCAGCATAAGCCGAGTATCAGGAGGCGGCACGTCCCGAATGAGTTAAGACCAATACAAAAATATAATATGTCCCAGGAGCATGGATTCAAAGTGACGCCAGCAAGAGGCATAGACCCGCATAAGCCGTCGCAATTGCGGGGGCGCATGATGATCTATACCAGCTTGCAGCTGGGTGGTGTTCTCGACACTAAACAGGTTATTAAGGCTAAAATCATAAAGAACAGATAATTAATATGGCAGACGATACATTCCCAGCGCGCAAAGCCGGCCACCGGGCCGACGTCGGCCGCCGTTAGCCCGCGCACGGCCGTGCGCGGGCTAACGGCGGCCGACATCGGCCCGATAGCCTTTTGCGCATTGGGTTATTGCAGCGTCCTTGAACTGTCCCGTGTGTCCACAGCTTGGTGTATCTATCAAGACAATGACGCCTGACGAACCTTAAGCACTTCAATGCAAGCCATCAGAACGTAGTGCGCTGAAGCGCTTCTCACTTCCGTCAGTTTTTTCTCCAGGCCATGCAGCCATTCCGTGTACTGGTTCTCCCCACGGTGGCTCGCCGGTGGAGCCAGGTCTGTCTGCAAACGCTTAGGGCCCTTGGGGTCTGCTTGAATGTCTGCCATCATGAAGGCATCTCGTTAAAACGAAATCTTTAAACATTTAATACCTTGACTGTCAGTGGACGGGGATTTCGCGACTGAAACCTCTGCACCTTGACCTGCATTTGCGTGAAGACACAAATAAAATGGGACGAGACGAGGGCATGAAAAGCACAGGACTAACAAGAGACACAAATCCTCATGAGCCCGGACTGAGGATGTATGTCTCTTGCAGATGGGTAGCGTTCGCTTTGCCCGGCAGTCAACTCTTTGGAGACGTCCCGTATACGCATACGCAGCGAATATGGCGCGTCTCCAATGAGTTAAGGGGCAAACGGGGTGATCATTTTCTTTCTTGAGCACTTTTAAACCACTCCTTTCATTTCGGGAAGTCGCGTCAGCCGCTCTGATGCAACGTGCGAGGAGTTGGTCCGCTCATAGACCATGCATGGGTGCTTCTGTTGAATTGTCACAAATCTGAAAGATCCAGGGGAGCAGGTAATTTCTTATGGCAGGTAAGGGTTTAAAAACCCGGAATTCTGACAAATAACCGGCACAGAAGCACCCATGACCATGTAAAAATAATAATTATTACGATATTTATAATGGGCTTATCTTATAATAATTATATCTCTAAGCGCTTCTCACGCATGCGCACGCTTCAGCTTTAGACAATGACTGACGTACCACAAATACATTACGACAGCTTGGGGTGGGGAGTGCTAGAACTGTTGAAAGAGGTGAGTTTTGAGGGAGGACTGGAAGGAGGAGAGAGAGTGTTTCTGACGGAGAGAGAGTGGGAGAGCGCAGATGAGGACTAGATCAGTGACCCGTGGTCAAACAAGCTTGGTGCAGGTTTCTGCGTATGTCAGGATATTGCTGGAATAGGGCCGTAGTCTACAAAATTGAATTGTTCCAGCTAGATATCAAGTGACACTGCCTCATCAGTTCAGGGAATCAGTTATTACATAATATATTTATTGTGCGACAGAACAGCATAATCTCCAGTGGACGTGTATCAAGGACACATCACGACTAGAGGGGATACCAACAGTCTTGGCGTCCGCCCAATAACACATTGCAGCAATGACATGGGGTGCCGTGTCAACCCACCCACCGACTCGGCCACACCCTCGACTGGATCATCACCCACACCTCCGATCAACTCTTTCTCGACTCTGACACCTCCTCTGTGCTTCCCTCTGACCACCTCGCTATTCTCGTCTTCCTCAACCTACCTCCCCCGAAAAAAACCAAGCTCCTTGTCTCTCGTCGCAAACTCAAATCTGTCAACCGAGAGAGCTTCTTCGACGAAGCTGTCGACCTTCTCTTGGACCCCGCCTCCTCTCCTGATCTTGCATCCCATTTCGACACCTCCCTTCGAAAACTTCTAGACACCCATGCCCCTGTCACCACCTGCTCCATACCCAACCGACCCCCCGACCCCTGGCTCACTGACGACATAGCTGAGGCCAAGCGCGAGCGCCGACAAGCGGAACGCCGCTGGCGCTCATCCGACCTCACCGTTCACGGTTCTTCCAAACAACTAGATCCAAAGTCTGCAGAATGATCTCCGACTCCAAACGTAAACACCTTCAAAACAAAATCCTGGAATCCACTTCTTCCAAACCCCTCTATACGCTACCATGAACACACTCCTAGGCACTTCTAAAGACTCTCCTCTCCCCAACACACACAGCAAAGAAGAACTCCCGTCCGCTTTTTCCACCTATTTTTCCGACAAAATCCAAACTCTGCACAACACACTCGACACTCTGCCTTCTCCGCCTTGCCCTCCCGACACCCCCTTTTCCGGCACCCCCCTCTCGTCCTTTCGCCCCGTCTCTCAGGATGAAGTCCTCAAGACCATAAAGTCCATGGTTCTCAAAACCTGCGAACTAGACCCCCTCCCAACTTCTCTCTACCGGGACGGCCTTCCAAAACTTCTGCCCTTCATTACCGACATCATCAACACATCTCTAGAGAACGGCTCCGTCCCCGATATCTTCAAGTCCGCCATCGTCCGTCCTCTCCTCAAAAAACACAACCTCGACCCAAACGAACTCAAAAACTATCGCCCAGTCTCCAATCCCTCTTTCCTGTCCAAGCTTCTTGAGAAGGTTGTTCTCAACCAGCTCAACCTCCACCTCGCCGACAACAACGTCCCTAGTCCCTTCCAGTCTGCCTATTGCAAGCATCACAGCACTGAAACAGCCCTTCTACATATCCTAAACGACCTGCTTCTCTCCAACGACTCGGGCAACATCTCCCTTCTTACGCTACTCGACCTCTCTGCCGCCTTCGACACTAAAGACCACTCTATCCTCCTCCACCGCCTTCACCACTCCTTTGGCATCACTGACTCTGCTCACTCCTGGTTTCTCTCCTACCTCTACGACAGACAGCAGTCCGTCACCATCGACGGCGTCTCCTCCAACCCAGTCACGCTCTCCTGCGGAGTTCCACAGGGGTCCGTCCTGGGCCCGGTCCTTTTCACACTCTACTCCTCTCCCCTGTCCAACATCATCCAGTCTCACCACATACACCACCACCTCTACGCTGACGACTCACAACTACTAGACAAAGACAAACTCGACAACACTCAGTCACTACTGACTCGCACGGCTGACTGCTACGAAGACATGAAAAACTGGATGACAGCAAACAAGCTTAAACTGAACGACGACAAAACGGAAGCCATGCTGGTAGGCACTCGCCAGAAACTTTCCCAGCTCCCTCCCTCTCTCCACCTTCAACTCGACAGCACCCCCATCTCCCTCTCTGACTCGGCCAAAAACCTCGGCGTTATCCTCGATTCCTCTCTTTCCATGACCAGCTTCGTCTCCGCCACGGCCCAGGCATGCTATTTCCACCTCCGCCGCATCAGTCAGATCCGAAAATACCTCACTACCGAAGCTGCCACCAAACTTGCTGTCTCTCTCATCCTATCTCGCATCGACTACTGCAACTCTCTCCTTTCCGGCCTCCCTCACTCCACCAATTTCACTCTCCAGCGCGTCCAGAACAACGCTGCCCGCCTCGTCCTCAGAAAGAAAAAATCCGACCACATTACTCCCCTGCTCAAACTCCTTCGCTGGCTTCCCATCCCCCAACGCATTTAATACAAGATTTTGTCTCTCTGCTACAAATCCCTGAACAACTGCGCTCCTGCCTATCTCTCAAACTTACTTCACCCTTACACTCCTCCCCGCTCCCTCCGCTCCGCCTCCGACCCTCTCCGCCTCCACGTCCCCCGCACCAAACTCAGCACATTCGGCCCTCGCTCCTTCTCTGTATACGGTCCATCCACTTGGAACACTCTCCCACTCTCTCTCCGTCAGAAACACTCTCTCTCTCCTCCTTCCAGTCCGCCCTCAAAACTCACCTCTTTCAACAGTTCTAGTACTATATCACTACACTCCCCACCCCAAGCTGACTGTCGTAATGTATTTCACTATTTGTGGTACGTGAGTCGTTGTCTAAAGCGTGCGCATGCGTGCGCGAGTTGTGAGTGCGCGCTTAGAGTTATAATTAGTATAAGATAAGCGCATTATAAATACCGTTATTATTAATATTATTATTATTATTTAACAACAATTTCATGTACTGACGGGCAGTTTAGGTCACTCGGTACTGTCGCAGCAAGTCTTTGAACTGCGTGCATGCGTGCGCTAATGCGGTATTACTTCAGTGTGGCGTTTTCCACGCAGAAGAATTATTACAGTGTAGTCGCGATGCCTCTTCTTTCAATACGGACTTGCTTATGAGATCCCAATGCGCAAAAGGCCATCGGGCCGACGTCGGCCCGATGGCCTTTTGCGCATTAGTCTGGTCAAAGGAACAGTTAAGGCAGACGAGATATTAGTATAATATTGGCGATGCTGTGTGAATATGCAAGGCAGCAAGTCAGTCCGTTACATATTACTCGCTGCAAAATGTATTACCCATTTTCATCCTGATACACTTTTGCATCAAATAGGTTCGACTGATAGTTCAAAGGTAGTGCCAGAGTAGCTTGGCGTCCAGTCCAGAGGCGGTCAGTCAGTCAGCCCTGAGGCGCCACGCTATTCTGGCACATAAATGTGAACTGAAATGGTTGGTCTATCTTCTACAGCGTATTGAAGCTTTCTTAGGACAATCTACAAATTTGAAGAAAAAAAAATCAGCCTGAGGATTAAATGGGTTAAACAGTGTCGCAATGCGCGATAGGGATAGTAACTTTAACCACCGTGAGCATAATCCTCGGATGACGTCAAAGTACCCCCTTATCCAAGTACAACGCTACTCACATCTTTCCACGTCTCCATGAGTGTGCATGTGTCGTTCTACATACTCCATGAATTTCTCCAACTGGTCCTTGAAGCGGTCCTCCTTTCTCCTGTGGCTGAGGCGTATTTCTGAAAACAATCAAAAGTCCCAAATACACATCCACGATACCTGGTACCTCGGTGCGTTGACATGTGTAATTTGGAAGATTAACTCATTCGAGGCGTGCCGCATCCGGATACGCGGCATAAATCGCGTATCCGGAGGCGGCACGCCTCAAATGAGTTTTTTTTTTTTTAAGCCTGGAAAGAATCATGACGGACGCTCCACGGACCATGACACAGATCATTCCAAGTCCTGTAGCGACGGGCTTGGGGCAAACGGCAGGTGAAAGATGTCACTGGAAGCCGCAGTCTCAAACCTGCATGCAGGCGGTTCAGGATATTGGTCGCCTGATGTTGACCTGGGGATGACAACGTCACTCGGCACACCCTGAACGACCAAGCAGCCTTCTCTAGGGACAGCACTGCTTGCTCCACACGGAGAGGGGCCTAGAAAAGGTGGCCTAACCAAAGCTCATCCCCTCAAAACCCCAGTTGGCTAGCCGCGGTCAACCGGCATCTTCTCCTGTGGTCAGAAAACAAGTAAAAACAAAGGATCCACTCTAATGACGACCACCACCGGACTCAACGTAGCATGCTGGAACATCCGAACCATGCTTGACACAGCAGACAGCGGACGCCCTGAACTTCGCTCCGCCCTCATTGCCCATGAATTGGGGAGGTTAAACATCGACATCGCTGCGCTCAGCGAAGTACGCCTCCCGGATGAAGGCAGTCTCCAAGAACTTGGCGCTGGCTACACCCTCTACTGGTCAGGCAAGTCTGCATCAGAAAGACCGCTCTCAGGCGTGGGCTTCATGGTGAAGACACCCATTGCGACTAAGCTGGAAAACCTACCAACGGGTCACTCCGACCGCATCATGTCCATGCGCCTCCCACTGAGACACCAGCAACACGTCACCCTTCTCAGTGTGGACTCCCCAACCCTCCTGGCAGAGCCTGCAGAAGAGGACAAGTTCTACACTGACCTGCGCAGCCTCCTACAGAGCACCCCTGCAGACGACAAAGTCATCATCCTTGGCGACTTCAACGCCAGAGTGGGCCAGGACTCTGAAGCCTGGAAAGGAGTCCTCGGCAAGCATGGCGTCGGGAACTGCAATTACAATGGCCGCCTACTGTTGGAGTTCTGTGCAGAGCAGCAGCTTATCACCAACACTACTTTCCAGCAAAAGGACAGTCGAAAGACCACCTGGATGCATCCTCGCTCCAAACACTGGCACCTTATCGACCATGTCCTAGTGCGTCAGAGGGACCGCAGTGATGTCCTCCTCACCAGAGTGATGCCCAACGCAGAGTACCACACTGACCACCGCCTTGTCCGCTGCAAACTCAGGCTCCACTTCAAGCCAAAACCCAAGAAAGGGGGCCCCCTAAGAAAATGCTTGATGTTGCAAGCCTTCAGCGTGACGACGTAAAAGCTGCCTTTCAGACAGATTTACAGCGCAGGCTCGCAGACACAGCTGACCCAGCAGACTCCTCCCCTGAAACACTCTGGGAACAGCTGAAAACTGCTATCGCAAAATCCTCAGCAGAAGTCTTGGGTTTCGCTAGAAAGAGGAACAAAGACTGGTTTGACGAAAACGACGTAGAGATCCAGGAACTCCTAGCAAAAAAAAAAAAAGAGCCGCCCATCAGGCTCACCTAGCCCAGCCTTCATGTCCTGTGAAGAAGTCTGCCTTATGCCACGTCTGCAGCAGTCTCCAGCGCAAGCTCAGAGATCTCCAGAACGAGTGGTGGACCAGACTCGCACAGAGGACCCAGCTTTGTGCTGACAACGGTGACTACAAGGGCTTCTACGAAGCACTGAAAGCAGTGTATGGCCCCAGGCACCTGATACAAAGACCCCTGCGAAGCGCTGATGGACAGGCACTCCTCACAAATAATAACTCCATCTTGAACCGCTGGTCGGAATACTTTCAGGACCTCTTCAGCGCTGAGCGCACTGTTCAAGAAGCAGTCATCCTCCAAATCCCACACCTCCCAGTAAAGGTTGAACTGGACGAACCGCCCACTGCTGAAGAGACCCTCACAGCCATCCACCAGCTCAAGAGTGGCAAAGCAGCAGGCATTGACGGAATCCCACCAGAGATCTGGAAACATGGAGGCCCAGTACTGCACAACAAGCTCCATGACCTCTTTCTCTGCTGCTGGGAGGAAGGAACACTACCAAAGGATCTCCGCGATGCAGTCGTCATCACCCTGTACAAGAACAAAGGAGAGAAGTCTGCCTGCTCCAACTACCGTGGAATTACCCTGCTGTCCATTGCCGGGAAAATTCTCGCAAGGCTGCTCCTGAATCTGAATCGGGTGGTACCTGCCATTGCCATGGCTTGGCTGGCTTCTGTATCTGCGAAATTAATGGGTTTTTTTTTTAATATTTATGCAATTTTCGCAAATTTGTCAACCCACCGTGAACCCTGACCTTTGTCATGGGTTAACTAAGTTAGTGTGCATAGAATGTGCATGGAATGTGCATAGAAAGGTCTTGTCATCAGCTACCTTTAGGCCAAATTTGATTTAAAAGTTTACAAAAACTTCGATAAAAACTACAATTCTATCCGCAAATTGGCATTTCTTTTACACATTTGCCGTACCTCTTGTGACCCCTGATCTTCCCGAGAGGTCATCCAAATTAGTATGCATAGATAGGTGTTACTATCGGGTATCTCTGTACCAAGTCTGCGTTTGAGGTTGGAAATAATATTTGAGGAAAAAATGGTTTGTTTGTTGTTTCACCTAGTTCCTGCACTTCCGGGTGACCTTGACATTACAGAGAGGTCGATAATATTGGTAGGTTTAAAAGGTCTTGTCACAATGTATCCTTGGGGTCAAGTTTGAAGTCTAGGTATTGATTAGCCTCCGAGAAAATGCCAACGTTACGTTTACGACGGGCATCGGACGACGGACGACGACCACTGGCCCAAAACACAGACTCACTTTTGCTTCGCACGTGAGCCAAAATCCACTACCACAGTCACAAGGTTAAACAAGTGCCAATAACTGACCATGATGTGGTTTGTGCACGTGCTGCTCCAGGTCGGCCTTATGCTCGCGAACGCTGCAGATCTCACGGACGTCCAGACGGGAACACAGCTCACGCAGATACTCCAACGCCTTCTGCACGCTGTAGCCTCTGGCCCGACCCACACCGGGGCTGGCGGTCAGTCCGATGATCTGTGGAGTACACAAGGTTGAATGTTGACCCATATCATACTGAGGCTAAAAGCTTCAAATTTGTACACTGCCATATGCAAGCTACATTATAGTACTTACATATAAGGGTATAGACCAATGGCTTTAGTTCAAGGGTGATGCCAGAATAGCTTGGCGCCTAGAGGCGCCAAGCTATTCTGGCACTACCCTTGAACTATTTTAGTCAAACCTATTTCACACACTGGTGTATTCCGAATGATAAGCGTTAACGTCATCGCCGTAATAATAAATAATAATAATAATAATACATGGTATTTATATGGCGCATTTCTCATATTTAAAATATAACTCAATGCGCAGGCGAAAACCACATACACACACACACGCACGCACACACACACACACACATACACACACACGCACGCACACACACACACACACACACACACACACACACACACACACACACACACACATACACACAGACTCTGCGTGGGGGGAAGGGGGGGGGTGTACAGAAAACCGTACAGATCACACGAAAGTCTGCGAGAAAAGGTGAGTTTTTAACTTTGCTTTGAACTGCGTAAGGGGAGAGGCATTTCTCAGCTCAGTCGGTAAGGAATTCCAATTTAGTAGGAGCAGTACATTTGAAAGTACACTCTGTCAAAAGATCTGGGAGCAAAAGAAATGGCCAGTAGAATGGACACAGTCTCTAGTGATCCCGCTCCCCAAGAAAGGAAACCTGAAACAGTGCCAGAACTACAGAACTATCAGTCTGATAAGTCACCCTAGCAAAGTAATGCTTAGAATCATTCTCAACCGCCTCAAAACTTTCTCCGAGGAACTGCTGGCAGAAGAACAGGCTGGCTTCAGAGTTGGAAGAAGCACTGTAGAGCAGATTTTCAACTGCCGCGTCCTGATCGAGAAACATCTGCAGCATCAGCGCGAACTCTACTACAACTTCATTGATTTCAGGAAAGCATTTGATCGCGTCTGGCACGACGGACTCTGGCAAGTCATGAGATCGTTCAACGTAGAAGAGGGACTGATCCAAATGATAGAAGCGCTTTACAAGAACGCCTGCAGCGCGGTTCTACTTAACAATCAGTCAGGCGAGTTCTTCAGGACGACGATCGGTGTCCGTCAAGGATGCCTGCTCTCTCCTGTCCTTTTCAACATATTCCTGGAGAAGATCATGCAGGAAACCCTCCACGACCACCATACTTCAATCTATATTGGTGGCAGATCCCTGTGCAATCTTCGATTCGCAGACGACATTGACCTCATGGCAGGCAGCAATAGTGAGCTCCAAAACCTGACAGACAAACTTTCAAGTAGCGCAGGGTCTTATGGCATGGAGATCAGTACGGATAAAAGCAAAGTGATGATCAACACCACAAGCGACAGCAGCAGCAACATTCACATGAACGGCCAGAAGCTAGAAGAGGTCAA